>JAIGNY010001437.1:1092500-1137500 GCA_020152595.1 Chiridota heheva | reverse complement strand
TATTTTACACAATTTTCAGATATCACTGATGCTTTTCTTAGGATTTCCTTTCCCTTGCATGACACACAACAACAGGTAGGACCACTTTTTATTCTATCAGTCAATCACAAGCGGTCCTACTAATCTGTGCCCAGTGATATGATTATGTGCATATTTTCCTGTTTATTTTGTACTTAGATTTGATAAGGAAAGGTGCACTTCAGATCAATTGGTATGAGGGAAGGACTAATGGCAACTCTGAAAATGATTGTGTGATAGGCCTTTTTAACGGTATAAACTTGATGAAAATGACGACCCCTAAAGCAGCATATATACAGTACTATCAGTGGATCATTCCAGACCATGTTAGGCCTAATCATTCCAAGGTCTTATTTTATAGCCTACATATAAATTGGTTCATAATTTCAAAGATTCAGTAGCCTATGATTTATGGCACCCGAACATTTTCCAAAAATCTTTCAATGATAATTTAGTAAAAATTGGAACACAAACTTGAATTTCAGCAATCTGCAGAGTGCGAATACCTCTCGCCTAATTCATTATCCACTCTTGACCTTCTCACCCAGTTCATTATCCATCCTTGACCCTCCCGCCCATTTCATTATCCACCCTTGACCCTCTCGCCCAGTTCATTATCCACCCATGACCCTCTCGCCCAGTTCATTATCCACCCTTGATCCTCTGGCCCAGTTCATTATCCACCATTGACCCTCTCGCCCAATTCATTATCCACCCTTGACCCTCTCTCCCAGTTCATTATCCACCCTTGACCCTCTCGCCCAGTTCATTATCCACCCTTGATCCTCTCGCCCACTTCATTATCCACCATTGACCCTCTCGCCTAGTTCATTATCCACCCATGACCCTCTCGCCCAATTCATTATCCACCCTTGACCCTCTCTCCCAGTTCATTATCCATCCTTGACCCTATCGCCCAGTTCATTATCCACCCTTGATCCTCTGGCCCAGTTCATTATCTACCATTGACCGTCTCGCCCAGTCCATTATCCACCCTTGACCCTCTCTCCCAGCTCATTATCCACCCTTGACCCTCTCGCCCAGTTCATTATCCACCCTTGACCCTCTCGCCCAGTTCATTATCCACCCTTGACCCTCTCGCCCAGTTCATTATCCACCATTGACCCTCTCGCCCACTTCATTATCCACCCATGACCCTCTCGCCCATTTCATTATCCACCCTTGACCATCTCGCCCAGTTCATTATCCACCCATGACCCTCTCGCCCAGTTCATTATCCACCCTTGATCCTCTGGCCCAGTTCATTATCCACCATTGACCCTCTCGCCCAATTCATTATCCACCCTTGACCCTCTGTCCCAGTTCATTATCCACCCTTGACCCTCTCGCCCAGTTCATTATCCACCCTTGATCCTCTCGTCCACTTCATTATCCACCATTGACCCTCTCTCCCAGTTCATTATCTACCCTTGACCATCTCGCCCAGTTCATTATCTACGCTTGACCCTCTCGCCCAGTTCATTATCCACCATTGACCCTCTCGCCCAGTTCATTATCCACCCATGACCCTCTCGCCCATTTCATTATCCACCCATGACCCTCTCGCCCAGTTCATTATCTACCCTTGACCATCTCGCCCAGTTCATTATCTACGCTTGACCCTCTCGCCCAGTTCATTACCCACCCTTAACCATGATCGTATGGGACCATCTTACTCAGGGGACGGTGAATTTTTGCCCTACTCGAAAACCTATTACGAAGGAAAAATCGCAATGATTCTGCGAATAAACAATTAATTTTGAGTAATTGTTTTTTTGGCCCATTTTTTGAAAATTTTTCTCAATATTCGGGAGTTTGCCTTAATTTCCGGGCAATTTTCTTGAATTTTTGGAAAATTTTATAATATTCGGGAAATTTCTTTCAGTTTTTTATTTTATTTTCACGAATCTTTTGGCCAATTTTCGAACTTATCCTCAATATTCGGAAGTTTCCTTAATTCTTTAATTTTTATCAATTTTCGGAACATTTTCTTCCATTTGCAGGCAGTTTTTTTAGTTTTGGGAATTTGTTTTTAATTATCGGAAAATCTAGCCGAGTCGGGCATGCTTCCGACAAATCACTGCTTAATAAAGTATATTTTACCTCTCTGCCTGACTATATAAGATAGGTACCCAAGTATCATATTGTCAACATCATGCCGAGCCGGGAGGGAATGACCCAGATATCTAGCCTAGTCGGGTATGATTCTGCCCGACTAAGATGAGTATCCAAACGACAGGGGGCTGCCACCCCAACCCCCACCTACGGCTATGTCCTTGACCTGCCGAGTTGTATCCCCATGCAAAACATTTCTTTCTCACTTTTAGTGACCATTTGCATTCTGAACACCTTCTGACTGATTTCTTGCAAGGCCATATCATTGTTTTCAATTTTATTCAGGCTAAGCGTCCATTGTTTAAGTTCTTCCATGGAAAATTAACATTCCCTCGTTTCCCATTCATAGCAGAAAGCAATTGTTTTGATTTCTTTGATACCAGAGACCACTTAAGTTGATTTTTATTGGATGTTCTTTTGGCATGAATTTATTTATTTATTCATTTTTTTATTTCCATATTTGTTAGGGTGACTTATTCAGCAACAGTGCTGGTCTTCCACAAGGTCCTTTTATATACATAAAAGCTTATCAAAATACAGAAAATTTTAAACATTGAATTTGAAGATGTGCAAGCATAATACTTGGCATGAGTAAATTAATGAAAGTGACATTCAAAACGCATTAAAAGAAATAAATAAAAATTATTTCAAAAATTGCTATTTTTTTATTTATATAAAGCATAATAATGTAAAAGTAAAAAGCAAGCTACTTGAAAAAATAATATACTTGATGAAGTAAAACGCTTATTGAGTGAAATAACAAAAGAAATAGAATTAAGATAATAAAAACGGTTTTAAAAAGATAATTAGGCAAGGAAATAAAAGCCAGCTGACCTGGTAATAATTTCAAAAATAATGATGCGATGGAAAATCATTGTTAAACACATTCCATGAAGCCAGATACAATCTTTATTTAAATTAATCAAGTTCATTTACAAATAAATTTTGATCTGGCGAAATCAAGCCAGATATAAAGAATTAAGGGAGGCATGCTCAGTCGGCTGAGCGTACGACTAAAATGCTGGAGGTTCCAAGTTTGAGTCTAACGGCGATTTAACCAGCGATTTTTCCACAGATATGCAGAACGATATACCAAGCACCAAGCGCAGAAGTTAGTCTTCTGCATCACACCTTCTCCCCCACCCGACTTTTGTGAAAAGTGGCCAATGGTTGGGTGGCGCTCATTGTCCTTTGGAGGGGATGTAAAGCCGTCGGTCCTGATGGTAGGAGTTTCACCCCTGCCCGGGTCTCTAAACACTTCTCAAAAAGAGCAGGGTCTTAAACCGGTGTTCATCCACTTTCCATCTTGCAGTCCTGGCAAAATTCATTGGGTACACACTGAAAACAAGTCATTGTGACTTACGTGTGCTCTTCCTAGCATATGCCTAAAATGAAATACAAATACAAAGTGAAAATAATGCTCATTTGATATACAAATAAAGTTTGATCTGCCTATATAAAGTCAGTTATAACCTCGATGAAAGTCAATTTGATATACAAATAATGTTTGATCTGGCCAGATTTAAGCTTAATTAAAGTCAATTTGATTTACAAAAAAGTTTGATTTGTCGAAATAAAACCAGATATAAGCTTGATGCTACATTTAATGGATTTTCCAGTGTGGAAATTTAAATTATATGAAAAAGTAATTTCAAGATAAACAAGCGATATGTGATTCAGCGCATGCAGATGTGAAGGCTTAATATTTGTGTGTGGCTTTGAATAGGACTTTTAAGGATCTACCAATAAAGTATTAAAAATGTAATGGGCGGAGTCACGTTAATTGACAGCAATACAAGTTCATGCAGAAATAGAGATTGATAACTGCATTAATCCATTTTTAAAATTGATACGACCAGTCTAGAGTGTATTTACTTACTCCTGTGGCTTAATTTCTTAACTATTTTATTTTAAATATTTGTTTTAAAGTTTTAGGGAATCAACTAGTAGAAAACAAAGCTAATGCTCATTTTTATTAAGTCCTAAAAGTTCTCACTCGGTTGTGACTAGGCAAGTGCTACCTTGGACAAATGAAAGTCCTTTTATATAATTTAGAGCAGCTGGCTCACCAATGTCACAGATTACGTCATCAGTGAAAGGCTTTGATATTTATACACATTTCAGATATAAATTTCCAGATCTGGGCCAGATGTAAATTTCCAGATCTGGCTTAGATATAAATCCCAGATCTGGGCCAGATATAAATCCCAGATATGATACCCAAATCTGGTCCAGATCTGGAAATTCCAGATCAAATTAGATCTGGCCCAAATTTATATTTGATCTGACCGTTTCTTTATCTGGCCAGATTTGGGAAGTATCAATTATATCAAATCCAGATCTGGAATTTATATCTGGGCCAGATCTGGAATTTTTGTAAGGGTTTTGTGTCTCTTTTGCTTAATATACTATGTTGTCGTTGGTATTGTTCAAAATTGTCTCCACGGTTTTGTCATAGCGACGACTGTAGTTACATGTCGAATGATGCAGGGTCAACTAAGGAGGTATAGTACCTCTTTGGTCAACTAGGGAGTCCGTTGATAGCTCCATGGGTCAACTATGAAACTATGCGTTTTTGTCGTTTTGAAATGTTTTACTGCAAATTACTGGGAATGAAAAGTATTTCCTCGCTTTATATTTCTAATGAAGTATAGAAACTTAAATAAATGAAACGAAAAGCAAATATATTTTTCAACCATATGCCTAAGACTTAATACACAATCGTCAGTCAGGATCTCAGTCTGGCAGTAAGTCCAAACGAAAAATGACTTAAACGCATTCGCCATCAATCAAATTAGTCTGTGTCAAAACGAAATGAGTTCCCTTAAATCTCATGACAGTTTCTTTTTGTTAATGTGACAAACCTTTCGACTTCAAGAAATCCATTCTTCATTTTTCTCATTTCCTTTGTAAACTTTTCAAACATTCACTAACTCCAAAGCACTATATCAATTCAGACATTCGAAACGAGCTTAGATTATTTTCTCGTCCTGGATGACAGCATCATGACAGCATCGTTTTATTTTTTCTATTTTATGACTTTTAAGATTTAGCAAGAAATTCCCCGTGATCGTATTTGATCATGATCCAATCATATGAATGTACTCGAGGGCGTTTTATGGCTTCATATAAAGCAAAAGGCAAATATAAGTTCCACCACTTACTTAAATGATTAGTTTAGTGGTCAAGCAAGTCTATCTTATATGAAAGAGGACTTCAAAAGAAGAAATAAAAAGTGGAAAAAAATAATTCAAAAGTTGTATTCCGTTAAGGAGATATTCAGGTTTAAAGTTTGATATCATTAGTATTCAAACGGCTGAAATCAAACTAGTTGTGATGTCATAGCATCAGATCACTCAAAGTCTTGATCTATTCTATCGTATTTCGCCTTGCGATTTTGTGGCTTATAAACCACAAGATATGTCAAAAACGGGCGTAAATTAGGAAGAGGGGAAGGGGGAACACGTCGGAAATTCCATTTTTTGTCGGGCAAAAAGATGGCCTATAGTTTTGAAACAAAATTGTAAGAAAATTAATATGGTTATAAAGAATATAAAACTTTAAAAATGTTTTATTCTTGAAAATGTTTTGAATAAAATCATAGTTTTTGCTTCATTACCCCCGCACCCCCTCGCATCCCCCTCCTTGGGCCGGATACCGATCTTAGTCGGGCATAAATGTAGAATGACGAGTGCACTTGTAATTTGTTATCAGAGTAGCTATATCTCAGTCATTAGGTCATGCCCAACTAAGCTAGATATCCGAATCATATCCTCTCGACCGCCGACTCGGCACATGGTGCTGACAACATCATACGTGGGCACTAAGTCGGGCAGAGATGTAACATGTCAGATGTACTGTTTGAGTCAGAGATACATCTCAATTATGACCGAATCGTTTTATCTTTTATCAGAATCATGCCCTCCTGACTCGACATTATGCTGACATCATCATGACATCATACTTATTTAGGCAGAGATTTAAAATGATGTCTGCATGTTCTGTTTAAATTAGAGATACATTTCAACCATACCTGAATCGTCTAGGTATCAGAATCATCTCCACTCGACTTGGCATGATTCTGATAGGGCTCTTGGTTGGGCAACTCAGCATAACTTGTTTTTCTCCTAAAATTTTGTTCCAGCGAATCATGACCACAAACTTAATGTAGTAATTAAGGAGACCACTTATCTAAATTGATGTTTTTGTTTTTGTTTTGATTATAAGCCACTTTGGGGTAAAAAAAAAAATCTTAGACCAATACTTCACACTTGACAGCTTGAGCCGTACAATTTTGCCCCAATTTTCTAAATTTTCAGAGGAAATTTCGAAATTGATCCGTTTGTGTTGATTTTCCGGAATTGATCAGTTTGTGTTGATTTTCAGATATTTTGGGGCATCAAAGACATTAAATCTTCAGAGCTTCCGGGACTTTGCCCCCTGGATCCCTTCCAAAGAGCCCTTGAATGGGACTTCTTCTCCTGGATACTCTTGCTTCACCCCGGACCACACGATTTACATCTGGGAACTGCCTGTTTGCGTTGATTTTCAGCCATTCTACCATTATGGGTCGCATCGAAAACTAAAATTTTCAGACCAAGGTTCGTCCATAAACCCCACAATTTTGCCCAAGTTTACTTCATTTTTGGGAAATTTACTTCAATTTTGAGTGTTGCACCAAATTTGACCAATATTTTCAATAATTTAACGATTCTTCCCCCCTCCCCCCCCTCCCTTACAAATAATTTTGGGACCGTGATAAGAGACTCATACATTTTGGTATTGATGTTTGTTGAGGAAAATGATAAAATATGACCCCATTATCAAATACTTTCCTGCGCTGCTGCTTCAAAGGCTTCGCCTGTGAAGTCCACAATTTCTCTCGAATTTTCAAAATTCGCTGTAATAAATATTTTTTGTAAATACTACCTGACTCCTGAATAGATTTAAAGAAATATAAGATTGTCTTCTTTTCATTACTTATATTTTGGAATCAGGAAATCGTCAGAGCTTTCGGAGCAATTCGCCTCTGGACCCAAGCTAATTGCGAGGCTTCGCCCATGAGCCCCACTATTTTGCCCGAATTTACTCAATTTGCATGGACAATTTTTCCTTTGATCGGTTAGCTGTTTAGAAATGGTAACCAAATGATTATGATTATAATAAGAATTATCTTCTTTTCATTAATCAAACTTATCGAAGTTTGTGTTGATTTTTCAGCCATTTTGGAGCATCAAAACAAGAAATGTTCGGAACTTCCGGGAATATGCCTCCTGGACCCCAACCAACTGGACCCCAACCAAGGCTTTACCCTATAAGCCTCACCAGTGGCCCATAAGCGGGCACACGGTGTTACGCAGTATATACCACGTTTGACACTTCAGTTCGACCGCATTGGTGGATGCGGGAAGGGAAGGAGGGGGGGTGATCTGTTATATAATTTGTGGTTAGGTCGGGCAAAAGCAAATTTGATTTACACATCTGGCCTCATAATTGCCCCAGGCCTGTATATGTCAAAAAAGTAGTAAAACTGAATCTAGAATCTAGGTTTCTATAATATACCATCTGAAATAAGTTCGAGGAAAAATCATTTAAATAGTGAAAAAATTAAATAAACTTTCTTTAGAATACATTAACAATTGTTAAGAATGTGAGGATGAAGACGCCAACTTTCCATAGTAAACATACTACACAGTCATTTCTGCACAGATAAGACAGAGTTTAATGGACTGGTGACGTGTAGAAGCAAGATCGCTTTAAACTGATGTTTGACACTCACTGAATATACCCCTATTTCTCCACAATAATAATAATAATTGGAAAAGTATGAAAATTGCGTTAATTTGAAGTTTAGAACAGCCACTTTCTGTGGCGTCCGCAAATTTATTTAGACTTGTACAAAGCATAATTACAGACCTAAAATGTCATCAGCAACAATTTTCTTCAATTTTTCTTTAAATCGGGACAATTTTTCATCGATTTTCGGAATATTTTCTTCAATTTTCGTACATTTCCTTAATGTTTTGGAAATTTCCTTATTTTGAGACAATTTGGTTAGTTTAAATTTTGGAAAATTTCATACAATGTCTTTGAGAAATTTCCTTTCTTTTGGGGCTATTTTTTCTCGATTTTTAGTCAATTTTCTTCAACTTTCGGACTTTTTTTTTCCTTTTGGGCAATTTTTTTCGAATTTTTGGTCAGTTTTTTCAAGTTTTGAAATAACTCTTTCAATTTTGGGGAAATATTTTCCAATATCTTCCATTAATCATGACAAAACTGCTCATCAAACACGTTATTACATCGTCGCCCCCTCCCCCATTTTGACATTTTATCCTGGCTACGCCTGACCAAAGTTAAATTAGAACGAAAATCTAGAGAAAATAGCATCCCCCCAATCATTTCACTTGTCCCTCCCCCCCCCTCACAATTTTTGTTGTTGTGTAAAGCTAGCGACGGGCCCGGCCTCTTAGTTTTATCCGGTACATGCATTGATTATACAATTCTTTCTTTTCGTCTAAGCTATATCATCATGCGATCTATTCCAAAAGAAAACCAAAAGTTCAGGCCCACAACTGGACTCAAGCTAGTAGTAGCCGATAAATACACTCAATACAGCAACTTGCATGGTACAGTTGTGTATAGGCATAGTTTGGCCTTCGTATACGGAGATCAGTGATACCACTGACTGTCCAACTTGACACTTCCGCAAAATCTTAATAATAGGAAATACAATAGGAAGTTAAGTCGTTTATATGAGCGACAAAAAAGTTGTTCTTAGATTGCAAAAGATAAAAAGACCGAGACATCTTTCGAACTATACTTGTAAAAAGTTGTTTCAAATGAAAAAAATACATCAGTTGATACCCAAATTGCTACATGTCACTAGTCCTTTACACTTGAATATCTCCTTAACAAAATAAGAGTTTTTAAAGCTTTCTTCATCATTTTGTTTCTTTGAAGTCCTCTTTCATATAAGATGGACATGCTTGACCCCTGAATTAATCCTGTAAAGGTATATGGAAGCATATGTGTAAGATACTGCATTCATATCAACGTCCAATTCCCGCGGAACTGAATAAATTCAGTAATAGCATTTTCATGAATACCATTGGAATTTATATCAGGAAAAATACTCCTAACAAACATTCTGTGATTTATTTAAATGGTTAGACAATGAGCGTACATGTACACACAATATATTTGGCAATGAATAAAGACTCTTTGTAATTAATTTTGTCAGGGCTATAGAGAGTTATGTCTCAAGTATATTCTTTATATTACATGTATTGAACGCATGGTAGGCCATTTGCCCCAGCTTCGACCCTGATTATTTTCATATTTCTTAAACATTTCATTTATATACTTATGATTTGTTCACATTATTTTTGCACAGTGGGGTTAACACCCCACCCACCTCACCCCCGTATCGCGGTATCTGCAGGGTAGCTCAAATCAGTATAATTAGCAAGGTATGATCAAATATGTCCATGTTATTTTGTTGTGAGAAACTATTGAATGATAATATAAACAAAAACTACTAATAAAACATATATAAATAATAGCTCACCTCATGTAGGTTATACGGGCCCGTAGCCACGGGGGTCATTTGGGGGCAATTCTCCTCCAAAATATTTATGCCCCCCCCCCCTACAAAAAAAAATGAATAATAATAATGATGATAATACTAATAAAACCTAATGCAAGCAAAAATTGTAACGTGCATAATAATTTGTATAACCCTATATCTTTGTTCAAATTAGTTACTAAAATAACACAATTTACATAAAACGATAGCTGTCTTGGAATTTCTATATTCCCTCCCCCACTCACTGCTGCTCTTTGCCCAGTCGCCCCATCTCATCCCTCCTCACCCTTTTGGTCTCACACGCCGTGTTGGTTAGCTTTACGCCCAGATGTTATTGTTTGATTCTTTTCTTGAGTTGTTTGTCATCTTTATGTTTGTCTGTCTGTATGTATTTTATCATCCTCGGTAGTGTTTAGCAGAACCTGGCAGTCACCTCTGGTGATTGATGGGAAAATGCAGGTAACTACCGCGTCTGTCCGTTAATGTTGTGTATTCAATTGTTGTTTTTGTTTTGAAATTTCTACAGGCCTGCCTTATAGGTATCATTATTAGTCCAGCTTCCGATTGGGAGATCGAGACATGCGCAGTGGCCATAATTTAAACTTTTAAATTTCAGCCGTAATTTTCATTTTGTTTTTCAAATTATGTTATTCAAAAGTTTCATACACTCAAAATGATATTAAAATTGATATTTCTAGAACTTTCTTTGTATAATTTGAGCTTTTGCTAATGACTTAAATATTCAAATCTGCTCTTCAGAAATTACTGCAATGAGTTTTGAAAGATTACTCTAAAATTCCCTGGAAAGAGAGGAGGAAGAAAGGAATTGAGGAGAGAACGGTGGTGTTGGCATCATTTAACGTGGGCTCGATGACTAGGAGAGGAATGGAGATTGTGGATATGATGAGAAGGAGGAAAATCAATATACTCTGTGTACAGGAGACAAAGTGGAAAGGGGAGAAGGGCAGAGAACTGGGTGACGGTTATAAGATATTCTACTGTGGAATGGTAGCAAAGAGGAATGGTGTTGGCGTGGTCCTTGACCCTAAACTCAAGAAGAATGTTTTAAAGGTAAACCGAAAATCAGACAGGCTGATCTGTATTCAGGTGGAAATGAATAAGCAGGTATGGAACGTGGTTTGCGCTTATGCCCCCCAAGTGAGCTGCGACCAGGAGGAAAAAGATCAGTTCTGGGTACACCTTTTAGATGTCATCCAGGGGATACCAGATACTGATGTACTGTGGATTGGGGGTGACCTCAATGGACATGTAGGAGAAGTAAACACAGGAACCAGTGATTGTATGAGTAAATATGGAATTGGTAAAAGAAATAACGCTGGAGACAGGATCGTAAGTCTGGCAACCTCAAGAGGACTCGCAGTAGTTAACACTTTCTTCCACAAACGTTGGTTTAGAAGGATAAAATATACAAGTGGTGGAAAGAACAGCCAGTTGGACTACATCATATGCCGCAGATCCATGTTAAAGCAGGTGGTGGACTGCAAAGTGATCCCTGGAGAAGCTGTTGCAAAACAACATAAACCTGTGCTGTGCAAAATCATGGTCAACGCATGGTCATACGTGCACCTAAGAAGAAATGGGTGAGGAAAACAAAGTGGTGGAAACCAGGAGAGAAGGAAGCTTGTGAGAAGTTTTTGCTTGAAGTAGCACAAAGCATAAGCAGTAGTGAGAAGAACTGGGCCTGCGTCTGCAAAGTATTAAGAGAGAAAGCCAAGACCATCTTGGGATAAGGAGGTGCAAGGGGCAGTGCGCATGAAAAAGGAACAGAAGAAAGGAAGAGACCTAAACAGGTGCGACAAGACCATGGCAGAGTACAAAGAGGCCAATAAGGGGGCAAAGAAGGCAGTGGTTAAAGCAAAGGCTACTGCTTACACGGAACTATATATACGATAGTCTTGATGGAGAGAAAGGATAGAAAAAGGCAATTCGGTTAGCCAAGCAGAGGAGGAAGAACTCTGCAGATGTGTATCAGGCTAAGCTGATAAAAGATGAGCATGGTAGGACATTGTCAGATGATGAGGAGATCCGTATGCGGTGGAGAGATTACTTTGAAAGACTAATGGATGTGGAAAATAAAAGGGTAGAAAGAAGAGTCCCAACTGGTATAGAGGAAACCGTTGAATCGGTGACGGAGGAAGAAGTGGAGAAAGCCCTAAGGAAAATGAGGAAAGGGAAGGCAGTGGGCCCTGATGACATCCCTGCGGAAGCATGGACATGCCCGAGAAAAACAGCGGTCAAGTTGCTGAAGGACTGGTTCAACAACATCATCATCTCTGGTAAAATGCCTGACGAATGGAGAAACAGCATATTAGTCCTGATCTATGAGAACAAGGGCGATGTTCAGGATTAGGGCAACTACAGAGGCATAAAGCTTGTCTTACACCATGAAGATATGGGAGAGAGTGATAGATGGCTGGCTCGAGATATGCTTGAGATCGGAGATGAGCAGTTTGGTTCCATGCCCGGTAGGAGTACGACTGATGCCATTTTCGCCCTCAGACAATTAATTAAGACATACAGGGATTGAGAGAAGGACAGCTGATTCTCCACTGCGTTTTTATTGACTTGCAGAAGGCATATGACAGAGTGCCTACAGAGGCGGTGTGGAACTGCCTTAGACCCAAAGGTGTACCAGAGACCTACGTGAGGCTGGTGCAAGACATGTATGACGGAAGTTCAACCCAAGTCAGATGCGTGGATGGTCTCAGTGATGTTTTTGAAGTGACTCTTGGCGTCCACCAAGGCTCAGCTCTGAGCCCTTTTCTGTTTGCTGTGATAATGGACTGCCTGACAGAAAAGATAAGGAGAAAGGCACCCTGGGATATGCTGTTCGCAGATGATGTGGTCTTATCTAACAAGACAAAGGAAGATGTGGAGAGAAGGTTTGAGGCTTGGAGAAAAGCACTGGAGGATAGAGGCCTGAGAGTCAGTAGAAAGAAAACTGAATACCTGTGCACAGGAGGAGGTTCTAAAGTAGAATCATGATGCAGGGGGAGAGAGTTCCCAGGGTGACAGAATTTAAGTACCTGGGGTCCACTGTGCAAGAAGATGGAGGGTCCAGCAAAGAGGTGCAGAGGAAAGCATCAGTGCAACTTAAAGGGAGGCTTTACAAATCCATGGCGATACCAGCGATGCTGTATGGGTACCCCTTACAAAGAAGGAGGAACATAAGATGAAAGTTGCGGAGATGAAAATGCTGAGGTTCGCATACGGTGTGACCAAGATGGACCAGGTTAGAAACGAGGTGGTGAGAGAAAAGCTGCAAGTGGGTGAGTCAGGTGGCAAGGTTCGTGAGCGAAGGCTGCAGTGAAAAGGACATGTGTTCAGAAGGGAAGAGGAGTATGTTGGCAAGAGGGTCGAGCAGATGACTGTAAAAAAGAGGAGGAAAGGTAGACCAAAGAGGAGATGGAGGGATTGTGTGAAAGAGGATATGGGAGTTGTCGGGGTTAAAGAAGTTGATGCCAAAGATAGAGGGAGATGGAGGAGGCTGGTCCACACAGGCGACCACACCTGATGTTGGACTCAAGCCAGGAGAAGAAGAAAACTTTAAAAATCTCTAGTAAAAGTCAAATTTTTGCTGGTGAAAATGGAGAAAATAATTATATCTTTCTGTTGCACCAATGAAATTAGAATATTTTTCTATGGCTTAAACATATGTTACCATTAGGTTTATTTAAATTTGGAAAGATACATTGTGGGTTATATGACAAGAAATCTCCTGATAGGGAGATCTTTTGATCGGGAGCGTGAACCAGACTGATTATGCAAGAGCAATCCGTTTTCGTTAAAAAAGCATAAGTTTCAAGGAATTTTCCAAGAGATTCAAGTTAACGATGTTTGACAGCAGCAAATGCAGCATCGTCATTACCACGGTACCACCTTGATTTCATCTGTCATCTCATAGGAAGTTCTGCCGTCGAAAATAGTCCTTTTTAACATAAACTAACTGGACAGCTGGGGAAAAATGCCCCATTCCTTTTGATTACTCCCCCTCCCCCGCCATGGTAAGTTTTTGACCCCGTGAAATATCCCTATAAAATAATATATTAAAACAATGAATAATAAATCATAATCGTCAACTCAATAGTTAACATTGAGTAGACTACTTTAATTTCGGAAAATATCCTTCATTTTTAGAAGTTCCTTTATTTTTGCGAAATTTCCTTTAAATTTCTTCAATTTTCTTTCATTTTCGGTCAATCTTTTTTAACTATCAGGAAATTTTCGGGGAATTTCCTTCCTTTTCAAGAAATGTACTTTTATTTTAAGAAATTTGCTTTATTTTCTTTAATTTCGGGAAATTAATTTCATGAAATTTCAATTTTCGCGGAATCTTCTGAAATTTTTCTTCAAATTTCGGAAAATAATCTTTCTTTTTTGGGAAAGTTGCTTTCGTTTTGGAAAAAATTGCCTTATTTTCCTAAAATTTTCTTCAATTTTCGGGAAACATTTTAAGAAATTTTCTTCAATTTGGACGAAGTTTTCTTAAATTTCGCGAAATTTTCTTCATTTTTGGGGAATCTTAAATTTTCTAGAAATGTTGCCAAAATTTCTAATGAATTTACCCCCGGCTCCCTCCTTTTACAAATAGTTTTTGAACATAAGAAACTCGTGTATTTCCAAAGAGCTTCTACACAAGCTTTTTGGTATTTCCTGGCTTGTTGGGACGAAAATAAAATTTAGCGCCCCTCTCTATGTCAAATATCTTCCTACGTCGCTGACTTTATAAACTGTGTAGAGAACCTTCTGCATGTTTTTCCCCTACTAAGTACTTCAGATTTCTTTTCTTTTTAAATATCAAAAAAAGACTATGCGTTGAAACAAGGCTTGAAATCACATGTTTTTCTTAATCTACAGGTAAGAATTAAGATCTTTTACGGAACGGAAATTATAAAATTAAGAAAAAATAGCATGCCCCCTTCCCCAATCATTTTACGTCCCCCTTCCCCACCCTTAAAAATATATATAGAAAATTGTAAAACTGGCTACGGGCCCGAGGCTATATGGCAGGTTGACGTCAGCAACTCTATCAAAACAATTGTATGTGACGCTTTAAGACGTGCAGAAATATCATGGGAAACAATTTCAGCTTTGTACTGAATTTGGTTGGTAAAATACCAAAATAAATCGACTGGAGACAAGCAACACAAAAGAAACGGTGGAGGGGGAGGGGAGGGGCGAAAATGGATGGGATCCGGGTAGGCCTAATTCACGTCGCAAATTTACATTGCATTCAAGTCCACAATTGTGTCAGTCTTCTTTCCAAGGCAACGCCACTTTTATGTTTAGATCCAATCCCCTATGGGGCCATTCCTTTCTGAGTTTCAGCAAGGATGTACAAACACATCCTTGGTTTCAGTGACAAAATTTTTAAAATTTTAACTTTTAAAGTTGTGTTTTTAACCTTGAGACAAAACAGTGTTGATAACCAACACAGTTCCGTGCTACCTTAATTTTCAGTTTTGTTTTTCATGTTTTTTGAGGTCGAAATTTTCTGCACAAACACAACCTCCACAAATAAGAAGATTTATCGTTAGAAAAATACGGACTGTAGCATTGATATTCACCGCATCCAGGAAGATGTGATGTTCTTCCTTCAAAGAAAGGTTATTTGGATGCAGTTCTAAAGACAAATTGGTAAATGTCAGAAATTTTAATTCACTGCGAGTGCGACAAGTTAAATTTGGTATGGTAGGCCTAACGTCGTTTAACGTTAGGCTAGTCAGATACTGACAAAGTGACAGCTAACGTTAGTCTTAAACTTTGCATTACTTTAGTGGTCAAGCATATTTATCTTATTTGAAAGCGGACTTTAAAAGAAACAAAATTGTGAAAAAAACATTCAAAAATCTGATTCCGTTAAGGAGATATTTAAGTTTAAAGTTTGGTATCATTTGTGTAGAAATGACTGAAATTAGACTAGTTGTGATGTCATAGCCCCAGATTCTTCTTAAGTCTTTATTATTCTATCATATTTTGTCCTGCGATTTTGCGGCATAAAAGCCATGGTACATGTCAAAAAAGTACTACATTGGAATCTAGGAAGGGTATTTATAATATACCACAAAAGTTTGAGAAAAATAATTTAATTAGTGGAAAAATTAAATAAACTTTCTTTAAAATACATAAAGACGTTGAGGAATTTGAGGCAGTGACATCACAATTAGTCTGATTTCAGTCGTTTCTACAGAAGTTATACCAAACTTTGAATTTGAATATCTCCTTAATGGAATAAGATTTTGCAATGCTTCCTTCACCATTTGTTTCTTTAGAAGTCCTCTTTCATATAAGATGGACATGCTTGACCGCTTAACTAATCCTTTAACGTTACTAGACGAGTAGTATTAGTAGTACCAATGTTAGTACTGGTAGTAATAGCCACTAGCTATGGAATCGTTTACCATCGTTTGGCCGTAATTTCTTTCACTTTTCTGAAATGCTGTAGGCCTATGCTGACATTAACATACAATTTGTGTGATTGCTGTTGTCTACTGATTTGCGGCCTCACGCCACCAGGCTAAGCTACAGGTACTTATTATAGACATCGCTCAGTACGGGTTGACATTGGGATTGCCGTACAAGGGTTGTTATACATTTAGGTACAAATCATGTTTTTCTAAAATTCACACGGAGAAAATTGATAATTGAAAAATAACTTACTTTTTGGATATTCTTATATCAGTCTAGATAACACACTTTTCCAAAATCTTTACCTATTTAGCACCATGATGGAATAAAGCTCTCTGAGATTCATATTTTGGTCACCATTTTTTTAGTCACCGCATGTTTGTGATTAATTATTTAACATCCGCAAATAAGTTTTAGAATGTTTTACTTAACTGTAAGTTGATTTTTCGCTGACAACGTTTTTATTGTTCAGATAATTTTATAACAATAGTTTTGGTAAAAAAGACTGTGTGTGAAACAAATAAATAAAACATCAAGAAATGTTTAGATTATATAATTGTACTTTATAAGTAGTATCTCAATTTTTTTCCCTCAAATAATCTAAAACATATGACACCCGCTAAAATATTATACTGTAGTCCCAATGGCAGTGTTTTGAACTTTGACAGTGCTTTGGAAAGCTTGGCAGATGATTTTTACGGAAGAAAAAGTAGTCCAAAAACATCAATAAAAGTAATCAAAAAGTTGTGACATCACAACTAGTCTGATTTCAGTTGTTTCTACAGAAATGATACCTAACTTTAAACTTGAATATCTCCTTAATGGAATAAGATTTTGCAATGCTTTTGGTACCATTTTGTTTCTTTTCAAGTCCTCTTTCATTTAAGATTAACTTGCTTGACCCCTAATCTAATCCTTTAAAGTTTCAAGATGCTAATAAAATCAAAAATATAGCTCGTACAGTAAGTACTTTTGTCACTTTTTAGAAGGGTTTTTATTTCATGATTATGTAATTTGAAAGTCAAAATTATGTATTTTTGCTCACGACTTTCAGATATCTTGCAAGTAGTGCCTACTGAATGAGGTGTTTATCTCACTAAGAGTCGTTAGGCTGTACATGCATATTTAAACGTTAATACTTAAGTGTGTTTAAGACACAAGGTTGTTAAAGTTAACGATGGAAAAGAATACTTTTTTATATCATCTACTAGCGAACATGAGAGATAATCCAAATCTTGCTTGCGTATAAACCGGGTGCTAAAATTGTACATAGAAAAAAAAGAAGTATTTATACGAATTTTAGTGTTGAATCTCTGAAAAATCTTAGTGATATTTTTCTGTGAAAAATGAACCATTTGCGATGCAATGTTATATGTAGGCCTAGCATGAATCTTCATGCCTAAATCACGTAGTGACTTTATCCTCTGATTATGGCATGAATGCACGTGTATTGAAAAAACTGAACCACACACTGAAGCAAAAGTCAATGGGCTACAACATACATCCAAAAAAGTTGCACTAAACATTTAGTGCAACTCTAATTACAATTTAAAACCTTCATACTTTTGTATAAAAATTCAACCGTACATACCTGAAGCCATTTTTAGTAATCCATTGAAGAAAATGTATGGCAGGCCATTCGGAAGACAAAAGTTTTCGCTCTTAAAAAACAAAATTGTTTAGAAAAATGATTGCCTTTAACCAAAACAATGTATGCATGCTTCCATCTATGGTCGCGAGCATTAACCGAAATGCGAAAGCGTTGCAAATGATTGACGCTTTTTTTACACCTTTTGTTTTGGTTAAACACAGATCATTTTTCTGAACAATTTTGTTTTTTTTAAGAGCGAAAACTTTGGTCCTCCGAATAGTCTATCGTAATTTTCTTCAATGAATTATTAAAGATGGAATCAAAGTATGTATGTATGGTTGAATTTTTAGACGAAAGTATGAAAGTTTTAATATCACAATTTGAGTTGCACTAAATTTTTAGTGCAACTTTATTGGCGCATGTTATAGCCCATTGACTTTTGCTTCAGTGTGTGGTTCAGTCTTTAGTTAATGAAAGTTGAGGTTATAAAATGGGAACTTTCTGTTAACTTTTGTCTTCCATTTTTGAAATGTATCTACTAGAGGTTTTTGACCAAAGACTCCTGAAATGTGGTCATCTTGAAGTGCATGAAAATCTCCACATGTTGTGTTTCAGTTTTTCATTTACTGTTTGCATACCTGAAATAAAGCAATTTTCATTTTCATAAAAATCTGCAGTCAAATCTGGAAAATTACGTGCTGAATCTGATGTGGAAAATAATTGCCTACAGCTGACTACCCACACAAGGCAAATGATATTTTACCAAGGAGTTACTACTTTGTTCACACTACAGTGCACATTATTCTCTGTTGTGTGGACAACATGGAATACTATCCCATTTAATCCCCCCCCCATCTTGCTCGTTATCTTTGCCTGAGTGACTTGTCATCATTGTTGCAATGTAAAGTAAAATTGCAAACTTTTAAAATTGTTTTGCAGCTCTGGAGTTTCTTCAATCTAAGGTATAGCAAATGACAAAAAAACATTGATTTATAAAACTTTTGCTTTTTAAGTTGATATTTCAAATTCAGAACTGTAATCTTCTGAAAAATTAGGGGACTGAAGCTTCTTTTTCCTGGTAATTTGAAGAAAAGACACCCACCCCTCCCCTCCCCCCCCCCTCCTTCCTTATTTTCTCCCACCCCCCCAAAAAGGACCTTCATTTGAGGACATGTTAACAACAAAAATGAAGATGCAACCTTAGTAAGAGATATCTTGTTAATTATCTTATGAATGAGGAAAATACTTTTATTTATAAAAATTGTTGCTGGAGGGGCCTGAAGTGTACTTCCTTGGATTCCATTGGGAAAGAGTTCTATGGATTTTTCCCTTTCTGAAGGAAAGTAAACTGAGCTTTTAGCCAAAATAGTAGACAAGTATTGTGAGTATGAAAGATTTAGATATTGTTTTCTCTGAAAAAGTGTTGTGAGGGGATGAAGTATACTTCCTGCGAATCCAGAGGGAAAATCCCCCAATGCCACAGGTTTCTCCTTTTCGGAAGAAAATTTATCATTTTTAGCTGACACATGTAAATAAGAGTCAATTGAATCTCCAAACAGCTTTGGTTTTGACATCAACTGCTTCCAGCTGAATTTACACATTTTGATGGAATATAATTTGGTCTTTGAGAATTTTGGTCTTTGAGGGGTATGGCCTCATAAAGCAGACATGTGTGAAAGCCTTGCTTATTGTTTAGTTTCATGAAGGACAATACAGCTTGTGCAACGAGAGCGACGTGACTTCTATCTGATTCTTTTCTTTCTTAAATATTTCGCTCTGTTTCTCACTTTACTTTGCACAAATTTTGTTT
Organism: Chiridota heheva; assembly: GCA_020152595.1. NCBI lineage: Eukaryota > Metazoa > Echinodermata > Holothuroidea > Apodida > Chiridotidae > Chiridota > Chiridota heheva. Next base: position 1,117,952 of record JAIGNY010001437.1, on the reverse strand, counting down.
TATATTATCATTTTCGGATTTTTTTCTCTGTGGATGGGCTTTTGTTCTGGGTGAGATCGTTTCCTTTTATGTTTTACCTTTCGTTCTGACCAGACTTTTTGCGCGTTCGGTACAAGTATAGCGGTTCTAATTTAGTAGTTCCGCGACTTTTTTTTCTAGCTGCCTCGAGTCTCGGCCCTTGTTTTTTTTTTTAACGATGACAAAACGTTTTGCCTTGATCTTGATCTTAACCCTCCCTCCTCCCCCCCGTGACCCACCTACTACCACTGTTAACCATTATTCAGCCCCAATCCCTAAAATCCTTATAATACAGTCCACAAATAAAGAAGATAGTTTCAAGAAAGTTTCCCCATTCCTAATCTACAAGGCACTTCAAGGCCTTGTCGGTACCCTCCCTAAAGTCTCCACCCTCAGATCCGGCGATCTCCTGGTGCACTGCACCAGAGATACTCAAGCTACCACCCTCCTCAAGATTAAAACTCTAGCAAATACAGGTATCGACGTTACTGTCACCCCCCACCGTTCCCTAAACTTCAGTAAAGGTGTGGTCAGAACCAAGGATCTGGCCTACCTTACTGATGAAGACCTCGAAAAAGAACTAACCAACCGAAATGTCACAGAGCCCGTCGTCTCGTCCTCAAGAGAAACGGTGCTGAAACCCCCACTAACACCATTTTCCTAACTTTTTTCACACCAACTCTCCCCTCCCACATAACAGCAGGCTACTCAAGGATCCCAGTCATTCCTTACATCCCAAACCTCCTGCATTGCCATAAATGCCAGAGGTATGGCCATGGGAAAAACTCCTGCCGCAGCCAAGCGCGCTGTGGCAACTGTGGAGCCCTAGACCATGACAGCACCATCTGCACCAGCACCCCACACTGCACAAATTGCAGCAGTACTCATCCAGCAAACCATCCCTCCTTCTCTAAAGACTGCCCCACCTGGCTCCAAGAAAAACGAATAACCGAACTAAAATCCCTTAACCCCAACATCACATACCTAGAAGCCAGGAACCAATTTCTCGCTTCACTGCTCACTAAACCTTCCTACTCGAGCGTAGTTTCCTCTAACACCAATAATTCCCCCCCTAACACAAAAAAAACTGACTCGCACACCCAAACAGACCTCACCTGGCTCTTCTTACCAAGTCCTAAGCCCATCACCATTGACAACAAAAAATCCACACCTACTACCCAAACGACCTCCACCTTCACCACCACCACTTCTCTCCCTAACCTTCCTTTCTCCTCAAAGACTTCCGCCATCCCCTACGTCAACACATATAATGCCAACAAACAACAAACTCAAGCCAATGTGGCTAACAGTAACAGTCACCCAATCAACAAGCAACAAACCAAGAAACAACCAATAAACAAACAGTCCACCATCCAAACCCACACCCACACTAATGACACGGAAGAGAACATGGATTGTTTGGTTACTGAACACACTTCTCGTCCAACTTTCAAAAATAACCGTTCCCAAAGAAATAGGGACAAATCCAAAGAGAAATTACCCAACTCAGACCGAACAGATCCTACTCAAGATAACCCTTTGCCTCCTTATGGCGTGCAACATAAACGATAGAAATAACATTCTCAACATCATACAATGGAACATAAGGAGCCTTAAGGCCAATTCTGAAGAAATTAACTTTCTGGTCACCACCTTCAACCCGGTCGTTTTCTGCCTACAAGAAACTTTCTTGAAAACCACCGACCATTACTCCCTCAACAACTTCGCTTGCTATCACAAACATCAAGTGGACGCCGACAGGGCCTGTGGGGCGTCTCCATTCTCGTAAGACACGATATCCCGCACAGACCTGTTCAAGTGCACACCGACCTTCAGGCCATCTGTATATCTATCTCCTCCACAAAACTCTCACTCTTTGCAATATCTATCTCCCCCCCACACCAACATTCAGCCAACCAGCCTTAACAACCTCATCTCCCAGCTCCCCTCCCCCTTCATCCTTCTTGGCAACTTTAATGCTCACAACCCTCTGTGGGGCTCTGTTACCACCACCCCCAGAGGCAAGCTCATCGAGAACACTTTACGTCAGCACAGCCTCTCCTTGCTCAACACTAACTCCCCAACCTACCTCCACCCTGCCACAGGCTCCTTTACCTGTATTGACCTGTCTATCTGTTCCCCCAACCTCCTTCCTGATTTTAGCTGGAGAGTCACTGCTGACCTCTGTGGTAGTGATCATTACCCTCTTCTTATACACTCCAACCTTCAAACCCCCACTGACCACACCCCAAATTGGAATCTCGAGAAGGCTGACTGGCCCCTTTTCAAAACCCTCTGTGACTCACACCTCTCCCCATCTTCTTGAGGATGAGAACCCATGTCAAACTTCAGTAATATCCTTATCAACATCACCACCTGCTCAATTCCCAAAACCTCCAAACCCCAAATCATCCCCAACCCCTGGTTCTCTGATGACTGCAAAACCGCCATCAAGAACAGGAAAAGAGCCCTCAGGAACTTCAAAACTAACCGACCACCCATAACCTCAACCTCTTTCGCATCAGCTGTGCAAGGCCAGACGCACTATCAAGGACAGTAAAACTAACACTTGGAACAACCTCATCTCTTCTCTCACCACCAACACCCCACAAAGAAGATTTGGAGAATGGTTAACAGCTTCCACGGCAGAGTGGGCAAATCTCCCATCTCCCATCTCTCAGAATGGTGACCTTCTCACTGCAAAAAGGACATCGTTAACCACCTCGCCGCCACTTTCAGCAACATCTCATCCTCGACCAACTACTCCAATGCCTTAAAACCAAAAAGCTTCTGATGAAGCCGGAAAATCACTTTTCCTTCCGAAACTCCAAAGCTACAACGCCCCTCTCACCCTCTCTGAATTAAACCTAGCCATCCACGATGCTGGCTGTACCTCCAAGGGCCCAGATATCATCCCCTACCAGTTTCTGAAACACCTCCCCATCAAGGCCACCACTACCCTACTCACAATCTTCAACAACATTTGGACCTCACACTCCTTTCCCCCTATATGGAGGACAGCTTTTGTCATCCCTGTCCTTAAACCGGGAAAAGACGGTACCGAACCCTCCAGCTACCGCCCCATCGCCCTAACTTGCTGTCTCTGTAAGATTATGGAAAGGATCATTAATCAGAGACTAAACTGGTTTCTTGAGACTAACAGAATCCTCTTCCCTGACCAAAGCGACTTCCGAAAACGTCGCAATACCCTAGACCAGTTATTTACGCTCGACACCGCTATCTGGGAATCCTTTGCAGAAAAGGAACACCTCATTGCCATATTTTTTGACCTTGAGAAAGCTTTCGACACTACTTGGAAATACAGCATTACCCACAAACTTCACACCATCGGCCTTAAGAGGCCCATCTCCCCATCTTTATTTAAAACTTCCTCTCATCCAGGCGGTTCCAAGTTCGTATTGGCCACACCCTCTCCAACCTGTACCCCCAGAAGAGGCGTCCCCAAGGCAGCATCCTCTCTCCCACTCGCTTCAACCTGAGCATCAATGACATCGCGGATAACCTTGGCCCCAACATCAAACGTACCTTATATGTGGATGACTTCACCATCTTCTACTCCTTTCGAGCTTTTCTATTGTTGAAAGTAGGCTCCAAACCAGCCTTGATTTGCTGCAAGACTGGAGCAACAAAAACGGTTTAAAATTTTCCAAAGACAAGACAGTCTGCATGCACTTTTGTTATTTCAACAACCTCCACCCCAGCCGAACTTGTGATTAATGGCAATCACAACCCTAAAGTTGAACTCTGGAAGTTCCTGGGTTTAACTCTAGACCCCAACTCTCCTTCAAGCAACACATCACCAACCTGAAACAGAAATGCAACAGCTTTCTCAACATTTGCTACCTCCTCTTTAACACCACTTGGGGTGCGAATCGCCATGCTCTTCTCAAAATCTTCAGGCTCACCATTCGTGCCAAGCTTGACTATGGCAATATTGTCTACTGTGTCGCTCACAACTCTTACTCAACCACATCAACACCATCCAAAATGAAGCCCTCAGGCTTTGTCTAGGTGCCTACAGGACCTCCCCAATCACCAGATTTCATGTTTAAGCCAATGAACCCCCTTTCTACTTAAATGTAGAAATCTTAGCCTCTCCTATGCTTTGAGAGTCCTCACCAACACCCAGAACCCTGTTTACAACCTCATTAGGTACCTCAATTTCTCCACCCTCTTTGATAGGACTAAAACCCCATCCCCTCTCTTTAGCTTATGCATTAAATCAGACCTCTTTCATCTCTGCATCAACGCCGCTGCTCTTAGCACCTTCTCCTGGCCCACTTTTCCTCCTTGGGCCACCCCCTCCCTTCTATCCACTTGGGCCTCTCCACTCATCACCAAACCCAAACCCACCCTAACCTCTTCATCAATCTTCACAAACAAATCAAAGACCAACTCTCAAATTACACCTTCATCTACTGTATACTGATGGCTCCAAGGAAGACAACAAGACAGCTGCTGCTGCCGTCATCCAAGACATCACCCTCAGTAGCAGACTTCCCGACTACTCTCCATCTTTTCAGCCGAGGCAAAGTCCATTCTCCTCGCCCTCAACTTTATTGAGTACTTCCCACTCAACCACTTTGCCATTTTCTCAGACTCAAAGGCTGTTCTTACTTCTTTACTCAACCTTAAATGGGGTAACTTCACATCCCACCTCCTCCTCAGGAAACTCCTTTCGCTCACCCTCTGCAGGAAAAGTGTTCTTTTCTTCTGGATACCCAGCCATGTTGGCATCCCAGGCAATGACAGGGCTGGTGCAGCCACTTAGCTTGCCCTCAACCTCCCCCTACCCCTTTTCCAAAACCCTCTCTGACATCAAACCGCTTATTGCTTCCCTTGTTTGTGACCGCTGGCAAACCTCATGGAACTCCCAAATTGATAACAAACTCCACGTCATCCAGCCCACCATTCTGATCAAACCCATCATCAACAACCTCTCTGGTATCGACAACGTTCATATTACCCGTCTTAGAATAGGTCACACCCACCTCACTAACTCCCACCTCCTTATTGGCTCCCCCCAACCCCTATGCAACAATTGCCATTGCACCCTCACAATCTATCACGTTCTCCTTGCTTGCCCCTGTACAACCTTCCCAGAGCTTCTCTCGCTCCTCACAACTCAATTGCTGAGTTCTTCCAGAAAAATCCTCTGGATAAAATTATCTCCTTCCTTCATCATGCTTCCCTCTACAACCATATTTAATTCTCCTCTTCCAACTCCTCTCTCTACTTTGTTCTTGTTTCACCCATGCACCTCTTCTCTCGATCACAGCTTTTTGACTTTTTGCTCTGAATTTCCCTAATTCTCCCCCTGTTTCCTTTCCTTCCTACCTCTAGAATGATCTGACCTCTAGGGCACAATTTAACCCTCCTTGTCATGGTGCCATTAAGCCCTCATCAAACAAACAAACAAACATAAGTACAGTATAGAGAAGGTAAAAAAAACATCTTTACTTTGAAAAATAGGTATCTATAAGTACAATACCCATCTTTACTTTGCCCTGGTTTTGTTTTTGTGCTCTGGTTCTGTCTTATCTGGTTCTGTCTTATCTGGTTCTGTTTTATCTGGTTCTGTCTTATCTGGTTCTTGCTGCCCTGGTTCTGTCTTATCTGGTTCTGTCTTATCTGGTTCTGTCTTATCTGGTTCTGTCTTATCTGGTTCTGTCTTATCTGGTTCTGTCTTATCTGGTTCTGTCTTATCTGGTTCTGTCTTATCTGGTTCTGTCTTATCTGGTTCTGTCTTATCTGGTTCTGTCTTATCTGGTTCTGTCTTATCTGGTTTTTGCTTATCTGGTTCTGTCTTATCTGGTTCTGTCTTATCTTGTACATATGGAAGGTGTCTTATCTGGTTTTGTCTAAATCTGGTTCTGTCTTATCTGGTTCTGTATTAATCTGGTTCTGTCTTATCTGGTTCTGTCTTATCTGGTTCTGTCTTATCTGGTTCTGTCTTATCTGGTCCTGTCTTTATTTTACAGAAAATCAATTTAAATGTTTCACTATTTGAATTATTTTCCTCAAACTTTCTTCAGGTTGTTAATTATAATTACCCTTGCTAGATTCTGTTTTACTGCTTTCCTGAGATATCCAATGAGTTTTTAAGCCACAAAATCACAGAAAAAAATATGATAGAATACATAAAGACTGAGGAATCTGGGGATGGGACATAACAACTAGTCTCATTTCAGTTGTTTCTTTCTGCGCAAATGATAAAGAGCTTTAAAGTCACATATCTCCTTAACAGATTAAGATTTGTGAGTGCTTTCTTCACCATTTTATTTCTTTTGAATTCCTCTTTCATTTAACTTGCTTGAATGCTAAGCTAATCCATTAAGCTAGTCTGAGACACCATGAAGCTAGTCTGAGACACCATTAAGCTAGTCTGAGACACCATTAAGCTAGTCTGAGACACCATTAAGCTAGTCTGAGACACCATTAAGCTATTCTGAGACACCATTAAGCTAGTCTGAGACACCATTAAGCTAGTCTGAGACACCATTAAGCTAGTCTGAGACACCATTAAGGCTGAAAGAAATAGTTTGATGTTAACTGATGTCAAAATCATTTTGAGCATAATTACAATATTTATTTAACTGTTAATACTTTGTGTTTATGATTTATTTGTAATATTGGCACTTTGCCAGATAGTGTTTTGTTATGCTCATAATGTAATCACATTTCCCTTGTGATTGTTTGTGCTGGTAAACAACTGGCTATGATGACATTTGGGATACTGTGTGTGTGTTTTGAGTGTCTACAGTATAGACAAGCAGAATTAGCTTTTTCAGTTAAACAAATTGCAAGTTTTATTGTAGATTCTTGTTTATTAGGTAGTTCTTGGTTACATATCCAAATTGGGACACAGGTTTCAACCCAGAACTTACCTAATTTGCATAATTTCAAAATGGCCACCATTTTTCAATTTTTAGATCAATTGAATAGAAATATTACCTAGTGAATCTAATAGACATTTATCAACCCACATGACCTCTTTGAACAGCTAGGTCAAAGATCAAGTTGTCAAAAATATGTCAAATGACATTTTTTTTCCAAAATACATTCTTATTATAGTATATTTAATAATGAATGCATTCTTCAATTTGTTTGATACTATCTAGTCCCAAATGACCTCTAAAAAGTATGTCAAGACTTGGAAAATTATAAGCCTTCAATCAAATCAAAGACATCTAATTGCAAAGAATTATACAAGCACACATTGAGGTATTCATTCATTACGTTATACAAGCACACATTGAGGTATTCATTACGTTATACAAGCACACATTGAGGTATTTATTTATTACATTATACAAGCGCACATTGAGGTATTGATAACGTTATACAAGCACACATTGAGGTATTTATTTATTACATTATACAAGCGCACATTGAGGTATTGATAACGTTATACAAGCACACATTGAGGTATTCATTCATTACGTTATACAAGCACACATTGAGGTACTCATCCATTACGTTATACAAGCACACATTAAGGCATTCATTCATTACGTTATACAAGCACACATTGAGGTATTCATTCATTCGTTATACAAGCACACATTGAGGTACTCATTCATTACATTATACAAGCATTCATTGAGGTATTCATTCATTCATTCATTACATTGACACATTGAGGTATTCATTACGTTATACAAGCACACATTGAGGTATTCATTCATTCGTTATACAAGCGCACATTGAGGTATTCATTCATTACGTTTACAAGCACACATTGAGGTATTCATTCATTACGTTATACAAGCACACATTGAGGTATTATTCATTCGTTATACAAGCACACATTGAGGTATTCATTCATTACGTTATACAAGCACACATTGAGGTATTCATTACGTTATACAAGCACACATTGAGGTATTTATTCATTACGTTATACAAGCACACATTGAGGTATTTATTCATTACGTTATACAAGCACACATTGAGGTATTCATTCATTACATTATATTATTATTTATTGAGTTATACAAGCAAGCACATTGAGGTATTCATTCATTACGTTATACAAGCACACATTGAGGTATTCATTCATTCGTTATACAAGCACACATTGAGGTATTCATTCATTCGTTATACAAGCACACATTGAGGTATTGGTTCATTACGTTATACAAGCACACATTGAGGTATTCATTTATTACGTTATACAAGCACACATTGAGGTATTCATTCATTACGTTATACAAGCACACATTGAGGTATTCATTCATTACGTTATACAAGCACACATTGAGGTATTCATTCATTACGTTATACAAGCACACATTGAGGTATTTATTCATTACGTTATACAAGCACACATTGAGGTATTGGTAACGTTATACAAGCACACATTGAGGTATTCATTCATTACGCAAGCACACATTGAGTTATTCATTCATTACGTTATACAAGCACACATTGAGGTATTTATTCATTCGTTATACAAGCACACATTGAGGTATTAATTCATTCGTTATACAAGCACACACATTGAGGTATTCATTCATTACGTTATACAAGCACACATTGAGGTATTCATTCATTATTATACAAGCACACATTGATTTATTTATTACGTTATACAAGCACACATTGAGGTATTCATTTATTACGTTATACAAGCACACATTGAGTTATTTATTCATTCGTTATACAAGCACACATTGAGGTATTCATTCATTACGTTATACAAGCACACATTGAGGTATTCATTCATTCGTTATACAAGCACACATTGAGGTACTCATCATTATGTATACATTGAGGTATATTCATTACGCTATACAAGCACACATTGAGGTAATCATTCATTACGTTATGCACACATTGAGGTATTCATTCATTACGTTATACAAGCACACATTGAGTTAATGTTATACAAGCACACATTGAGGTACTCATTCATTACGTTATACAAGCACACATTGAGGTATTCATTCATTCGTTATACAAGCACACATTGATTTCATTCATTACGTTATACAAGCACACATTGAATACAAGCACACATTGAGGTATTCATTCATTCGTTATACAAGCACACATTGAGTTAATCATTCATTACGTTATACAAGCACACATTGAGGTATTCATTCATTCGTTATACAAGCACACATTGAGGTATTCATTCATTATACAAGCACACATTGAGGTATTCATTCATTATACAAGCGTTATACAAGCACACATTGAGTTAATCATTCATTACGTTATACAAGCACACATTGAGGTACAATTACGTTATACAAGCACATTGAGGTATTCATTCATTACATTATACAAGCACACATTGAGGTATTCATTCATTACGTTATACAAGTTATACAAGCAAGCACACATTGAGGTATTCATTCATTCGTTATACAAGCACACATTCATTACGAGCACACATCATTCATTACATTATACAAGCGTTATATTCAAGCACACATTGAGGTATTCATTCATTACGTTATACAAGCACACATTGAGGTATTCATTCATTACGTTATACAAGCACACATTGAGGTATTCATTCATTACGTTATACAAGCACACATTGAGGTATTCATTCATTACGTTATACAAGCACACATTGAGGTATTCATTCATTACGTTATACAAGCACACATTGAGGTATTCATTCATTACGTTATACAAGCACACATTGAGGTATTCATTCATTACGTTATACAAGCACACATTGAGGTATTCATTACACACACATTGAGGTATTCATTCATTACGTTATACAAGCACACATTGAGGTATTCATTCATTACGTTATACAAGCACACATTGAGGTATTCATTCATTACGTTATACAAGCACACATTGAGGTATTCATTCATTACATTGAGGTATTCATTCATTACGTTATACAAGCACACATTGAGGTATTCATTCATTCGTTATACAAGCACACATTGAGGTATTTATTCATTACATTATACAAGCACACATTGAGGTATTCATTCATTACGTTATACAAGCACACATTGAGGTATTCATTCATTACGTTATACATTCATTCGTTATACAAGCACACATTGAGGTATTCATTCATTACGTTATACAAGCACACATTGAGGTATTCATTCATTCACGTTATACAAGCACACATTGAGGTATTTTCATTCATTCGTTATACAAGCAAGCACATTGAGGTATTCATTCATTCGTTATACAAGCACACATTGAGGTATTCATTCATTATACGTTATACAAGCACACATTGAGGTATTCATTCATTACGTTATACAAGCACACATTAAGGTATTCATTCATTACGTTAAACAAGCACACTTTGAGGTATTCATTCATTACGTTATACAAGCACACATTGAGGTACTCATTCATTACGTTATACATGCACACATTGAGGTATTCATTCATTACGTTATACAAGCACACATTGAGGTATCATTCATTACGTTATACAAGCACACATTGAGGTATTCATTCATTACGTTATACAAGCACACATTGAGGTATTCATTCATTACATTATACAAGCACACATTGAGGTATTGATTCATTACATTATTCATTACATTACACACATTGATACAAGCAATTACATTGAGGTATTCATTCATTACGTTATACAAGCACAAGCACACATTGAGTTATTCATTCATTACGTTATACAAGCACACATTGAGGTATTTTCATTCATTACGTTATACAAGCACACATTGAGGTATTCATTCATTACGTTAACAAGCACATTGAGGTATTCATTCATTACGTTATACAAGAGGTATTTAACACATTATACTCATTCATTACGTTATACACACACATTGAGGTGCACACATTGAGGTATTCATTCATTACGTTATACAAGCACACATTGAGGTATTCATTCATTACATTATACAAGCACACATTGAGGTATTCATTCATTACGTTATACAACACACATTGAGGTATTCATTCATTACGTTATACAAGCACACATTGAGGTATTCATTCATTACGTTATACAAGCACACATTGAGGTATTCATTCATTACGTTATACAAGCACACATTGAGGTATTCATTCATTACGTTATACAAGCACACATTGAGGTATTCATTCATTACGTTATACAAGCACACATTGAGGTATTCATTCATTACGTTATACAAGCACACATTGAGGTATTGGTAACGTTATACAAGCACACATTGAGGTATTCATTCATTACGTTATACAAGCACACATTGAGGTATTCATTCATTACGTTATACAAGCACACATTGAGGTATTCATTCATTACGTTATACAATACAAGCACACATTGAGGTATTCATTCATTACATTATACAAGCACACATTGAGTTAATCATTCATTACGTTATACAAGCACACATTGAGGTATTCATTCATTACGTTATACAAGCACACATTGAGTTAATCATTCATTACGTTATACAAGCACACATTGAGGTATTCATTCATTATACGTTATACAAGCACACATTGAGGTATTCATTCATTACGTTGATATTCATTACACACACATTGAGTTAATCATTCATTACGTTATACAAGCACACATTGAGGTATTCATTCATTACGTTATACAAGCACACATTGAGGTATCATTCATTACGTTATACAAGCACACATTGAGGTATTCATTCATTACGTTATACAAGCACACATTGAGTTATTCATTCATTACGTTATTCAAGCACACATTGAGTTAATATTCATTCATTACGTTATACAAGCACACATTGAGGTATTCATTCATTATACAAGCACACATTGACGTTATACAAGCACACATTGAGTTATTCATTCATTCGTTATACAAGCACACATTGAGGTATTCATTCATTCGTTACAAGCACACATTGAGGTATTCATTCATTACGTTATACAAGCACACATTGAGGTATTCATTCATTACATTATACAAGCACACATTGAGTTAATCATTCATTACGTTATACAAGCACACATTGAGGTATTCATTCATTACGTTCATTAGTTAATCATTCATTATGTTATACAAGCACACATTGAGGTATTCATTCATTCGTTATACAAGCACACACACATTGAGGTATTCATTCATTACGTTATACAAGCACACATTGAGGTATTCATTCATTACGTTATACAAGCACACATTGAGGTATTCATTCATTACAAGCACACATTGAGGTATTCATTCATTCATTACGTTATTACAAGCACACATTGAGGTATTCATTCATTACATTATACAAGCACACATTGAGGTACATTCATTACGTTATACAAGCATTCATTCATTGATACAAGCACACATTGAGGTATTCATTCATTACATACAAGCACACATTAAGGTATTCATTCATTACGTTATACAAGCACACATTGAGTATATTCATTACATTATACATTCATTACGCATACATGCACATTGAGGTATTCATTCATTACGTTATACAAGCACACATTGAGGTATTCACACATTGAGGTATTCATTCATTACGTTATACAAGCACACATTGAGGTATTCATTCATTACATTATACAAGCACACATTGAGGTATTCATTCATTACATTATACAAGCACACATTGAGGTATTCATTCATTACGTTATACAAGCACACATTGAGGTATTCATTCATTACGTTATACAAGCACACATTGAGGTATTCATTCATTACGTTATACAAGCACACATTGAGGTATTCATTCATTACGTTATACAAGCACACATTGAGGTACTCATCCATTACGTTATACAAGCACACATTGAGGTACTCATTCATTACGTTATACAAGCACACATTGAGGTATTCATTACGTTATACAAGCACACATTGAGTTAATCATTCATTACGTTATACAAGCACACATTGAGGTATTCATTCATTACGTTATACAAGCACACATTGAGTTAATCATTCATTACGTTATACAAGCACACATTGAGGTACTCATCCATTACGTTACACAAGCACACATTAAGGTATTCATTTATTACGTTATACAAGCACACAATGAGGTACACATTTATTACGTTATACAAGCACACATTGAGTTAATCATTCATTACGTTATACAAGCACACATTGAGGTATTCATTACGTTATACAAGCACACATTGAGTTAATCATTCATTATGTTATACAAGTACACATTGAGGTATTCATTCATTACGTTATACAAGCACACATTGAGGTATTCATTCATTACGTTATACAAGCACACATTGAGGTATTCATTCATTACGTTATACAAGCACACATTGAGGTATTCATTCATTACGTTATACAAGCACACATTGAGGTACTCATTCATTACGTTATACAAGCACACATTGAGGTATTCATTACGTTATACAAGCACACGTTGAGGTATTTATTCATTACGTTATACAAGCACACATTGAGGTATTCATTCATTACGTTATACAAGCACACATTGAGGTACTCATTCATTACGTTATACAAGCACCCATTGAGGTATTCATTCATTACGTTATACAAGCACCATTGAGGTATTCATTCATTACGTTATACAAGCACACATTGAAGGTATTCATTCATTACGTTATACAAGCACACATTGAGGTTTCATTCATTCGTTATACAAGCACACATTGAGGTATTCATTCATTCGTTACATTAAGGTATTCATTCACAAGCACACATTGGTATTCATTCATTACGTTACAAGTTACGTTATACAAGCATATTCATTCATTACGTTATACAAGCACACATTGAGGTATTCATTCATTCACACATTGAGGTATTCATTCATTCGTTATACAAGCACACATTGAGGTATCATTCATTACGTTATACAAGCACACATTGAGGTATTCATTCATTACGTTATACAAGCACACATTAAGGTATTCATTCATTACGTTATACAAGCACACATTGAGGTATTCATTCATTATACGTTATTCATTACATACAAGCACACATTGAGGTATTCATTCATTACGTTATACAAGCACACATTGAGTTATTCATTCATTACGTTATACAAGCACACATTGAGTATTCATTCATTCATTCATTCGTTATACAAGCACACATTGAGGTATTCATTCATTACGTTATACAAGCACATTGAGGTTTCATTCATTACGTTATACAAGCACACATTGAGGTATTCATTCATTACGTTATACATTGAGGTATTCATTCATTCACGCAAGCACACATTGAGGTATTCATTCATTACGTTATACAAGCACACATTGAGGTATTCATTTACATTAAGGTATTCATTCATTACGTTATACAAGCACACATTGAGGTATTCATTCATTACGTTATACAAGCACACATTGAGGTATTCATTCATTACGTTATACACATTGAGGTATTCATTCATTACATTATACAAGCACACATTAAGGTATTCATTCATTACGTTATACAAGCACACATTGAGGTATTCATTCATTACGTTATACAAGCACACATTGAGGTATTCATTCATTACGTTATACAAGCACACATTGAGGTATTCATTCATTCATTACGTTATACAAGCACACATTGAGGTATTCATTCATTCATTTGAGGTATTCATTATAATACAAGCACACATTGAGGTATTCATTCATTACGTTATACAAGCACACATTGAGGTATTCATTCATTACGTTATACAAGCACACATTGAGGTATTCATTCATTACGTTATACAAGCACACATTGAGGTATTCATTCATTACGTTATACAAGCACACATTGAGTTAATCATTCATTACGTTATACAAGCACACATTGAGGTATTCATTCATTACGTTATACAAGCACACATTGAGGTATTCATTCATTACGTTATACAAGCACACATTGAGGTATTCATTCATTACGTTATACAAGCACACATTGAGGTACTCATTCATTACGTTATACGTTATACAAGCACACATTGAGGTATTCATTCATTACGTTATACGTTATACAAGCACACATTGAGGTACTTCATTCATTACGTTATACAAGCACACATTGAGGTATTCATTCATTATACAAGCACACATTGTTATTCACAAGCACACATTGAGGTACATTCATTAGGTATTGAGGTATTCATTACGTTATACAAGCACATTGAGGTATTCATTCATTCGTTATACAAGCACACATTGAGGTATTCATTCATTACGTTATACAAGCACACTTTGAGGTATTCATTCATTACGTTATACAAGCACACATTAAGGTATTCATTCATTACGTTATACAAGCACACATTGAGGTATTCATTCATTACGTTATACAAGCACACATTGAGGTACTCATTCATTACGTTATACAAGCACACATTAAGGTATTCATTCATTACGTTAAACAAGCACACTTTGAGGTATTCATTGATTACGTTATACATGCACACATTGAGGTATTCATTCATTGACAAGCACACATTGAGTATTCATTCATTACGTTTTATAAGCACACATTGAGGTATTCATTCATTACGTTATTGATTGAGTATTCATTCATTACGTTATACAAGCACACATTAAGGCATTCATTCATTACGTTATACAAGCACACATTGAGGTATTCATTCATTACGTTATACAAGCACACATTGAGGTATTCATTCATTACGTTGTACAAGCACACATTGAAGTATTCATTCATTACGTTATACAAGCACACATTGAGGTAATCATTACGTTATACAAGCACACATTAGGGTATCCATTTATTACGTTACCCTTTTGGATACATACTGTAAATTAGTACTCAAATTCATCTAATGGTATGTTTGAACCTAGTCTGTCTGGACACTTTTTGCAGAATTCACTGCAGTAAACCCCATTTTTTTGCATATCTTTGGGTCACAGTACTCCATACATTTGTAATGTATTATTGTCAATATGGCATACATGAGCTGGCTTGCTGTCAATACTCTCAGGCAACAAACTTTCGCATTGAATATTCCATCCCCAATCTTCCGGTTTCAGTGCTACATTTCCAACCCATACTTGAGTGTGCAGGTAAACTCTATAAGAATGGTACCTGTCAGCATCATGCATTGTTGAAAGTCTTTTTATGTCAACACTGTTGAAGCTCTTAGCAACCTTGTCCCCAAACAGCTTTCTCCTCAGACTATTCAAAGTTGTATCTCGTCCACCACACACACACACACACCAATGCTTTAGCCCACTGCAGCATTTCTGATTCCATCATGGCTAGCTGAACTCAACATGAAACATTCCACACAACCTTTGCTGATCCCCTGTAGACCAGACGTGATATTGCATCCGCATAACACATGTTGCAATGGTAGGTACGTACAAAGCTGGCTTCCCAAAGTTGCACATAATACATGTTGCAATGGTAGGTACGTACAAAGCTGGCTTCCCAAAGTTGCACATAACACATGTTGCAATGGTAGGTACGTACAAAGCTGGCTTCCCAAAGTTGCATATGTTTCCTGAATATTCCACAGTGGTCTTTTATTGCACTTTTCTCTGACTTTATGAACAAACTGGTTGATAGTTGTTGCAGAGAAGCACAAGGCTGTCGGTATCCTCTGCAATTACAAATGTTGTCTTGTTATTGACCTATTGACTGTTGTTTGAACAATCAGCAGATCAGCATAGTCTTCTGCATGGATGGTGTTATACTCTCTTCCCGCATCTCATCCAATAGCATATTTATAAATGCACTTATTTTCTTTGTTTTGCAAGAACGTTTTCTTTTCCATCTGAAGTGGCAAATCGATGACTAGTTTGACCTTGTCAGAAAAATGCCCACGCCGTTGATGTGCTACAGTTTTGATAGTCTCTTGTAGATATCCATCGAACACAACAATGGGATGAATGTACTTTTTGACCATGCATATGTAAGAGCTGATGATCTGTCTGTATGTTTGACCCTGTGTCCATTGCAAACGTTGAAGAAGGAACTGCCATCCAAAACATTGCTTGCTGTTTCAGGAACTGGGGTCTCTGGGGTGTCTTTACAGCGTTTTGAATGGTATCTGCAAGTTTTAGTTTTGTGGCAAAGGTTAGCAGGCCTTGTTTGTGAAGAGCGATGGTGGATACACATACAATTCTTATGTTAACACTTTATTCAGGTCAATATCGCTGTTGATAGTGATTATTAAAAGTTGGAATAGCAGCTGAGACCAAGAGTTATTTCCTCTCCATCGGAAAACATCTTTGTTACATTACTCGCACTGATTCTTTTTTTGGAAGATCTGCTCCCTTTCCATGCTGTTCAAGATGGACTTGCCATACCTTTATCCATATGGGCGTTGGACACACTTGAGGCAATGCCTGTTGATATGTCTTACAGGTAATCACTCTTTTAGATGGATCTTGGCGTTCCAGGTGCTCAAGAATGATTGCTGTATCTGTCATATCTCGTTGCATTGTACTTGTACCAGCGTTCACATTAAGATGCACGATTGTGGGATTCCTGCAAAAAATAATTACCTCCCCCTCAAAAAAAAAGAAAAAAAAAAAAAAAAAAAAAAAGAATTGTACGTGGGGAAATTCCTGCAAAGAAAACTGATATTCCCAAACTAAAATACGCTACAATATTTTTCATGCAACTACTTCATTCATCAGTTGTAATGCCACGCCTTAGGCCATGACCATTGAGGCATAAATTTAATTATAAAACGCGCTAAAATGCCGTAAAAAAAAAAAAAAAATGAAAATTATGTTTCTACACCCTACACTGGAAAAATTTGATGTTAGTGTGCAAAAAAAAAAAAACAGGCCCAGTACAGGCCTCTCACCCCTAGTGTCCAAACCACGCTGTCACTGGAGCTATGAACTATGCGATGAATGTGATGAAATAACTTGTAATAGTAACGTTATCATGTGGTCTGCTAGATATCTAAATTGTATAGTGTGTAGTGCATGTGGTGTGTACCATACAATGATGATGATAAGAATGATGTGACTTAACAATGCATTACTACACTGCCTGCTTTAAAATTTGCGAAGTAAAATTTTCTAACCATAAATGATCAAACTTGCCACCAAATTAACTTTTTTCTTGCTACCAGGCCATTTTAAAAGATCAAAAGATACTCCCCCTCCTCCCCCTAATCCCCTCCCCTCCCCTTCCCCCTCCCACTCCATTCCCTCCATAAAGCAAACACAAACAAAGACACCCTTTGTTTACCAAAGTCCTTTATAGGTTCTGCATGGGGATATATCTGGGTTGCTAAATAAACGTTAGTAGTTCCAGCTGGAATCTGAAAAGAGATTTGGCCAAGAGAGCTTTGAAACTGTTACCATACTTGTGGTTTGGAAAAAGTTAAAACATAAGTAATGCTGATTCTGGCTCTGCTCCATCTTAGTGCTGGTCTCAGTGTTATCAATTCAAAGCAGGGCATGTACTATGGGCACTGCAGCAAAGTTAAAAAAACTAAATAATGACTTTTATCAGTTTTAAGCTTTTATTTTCAACTGATGAACAATAGAAAGACACAACAAAGGGAAGGCAATGAGGGAGGAATGCCTTGTTATTTGGGTTTTTTCCTACCAGATTGGTGTTGTTTCTAAAATGTAAATTTATTCTTATCGTTCTACAATAGAAAGACACACAAGCAGTACCCACCTTTAGTTTTGCATATTTATTTAACTTTTCTTTCTCTTTTGCATGATACATGTATTAACTATGAACCTCTTTTTACCCATGATGTTACTGTTCAGATTTCAGCAAGAAATATTAGAGGAAGATATTGCTTAGCAATAAGTTATGACATCAAAGGAACCTTTGTATGTTGGAAGATTTTAGCATTTTGAGTTCCCTTTTTTCAAATTCCCCCCACCAAATATGACACAAGAGAACCCCCCCATTCCCCCATTTGAAATCCTAGTGTGAACCACTGACTTGTACTGAGTTGAATTGTATTCTTGTAGCTACTTAGTTTCTCCATCTCAGTTGTTGTCCATGCATAATCAGGCATCGCCAGCAGCCACCTTGTCCGTTGCGTCTTATCAATTCCTCTTCCACTAAAACCTACTCAATGATCAGGTCTGTTGCAGGGCACCCCAGAATCGATCGCACGTCTGACAAACAAAATTCCATCCTTGAACTCTTGGAAAACTCTGAAGGTTTCTTTTCTCTAGATTCAGCATGTCCACTGCCCACTTGCTGTGAAGTAATGAAGCATTTCCTACAGGTCAAACATTAATGTTGAACCTTCAGGGCAGATCTCAGGACGTTAATCTTTTTCATACACTGCAGCCACAGCTTTCCTGTTGGTGTCACTGGTGTACCTCAAGCTTCGCTTTCTGGTAAAGCTCATCCAGTGCTTGGATGTCAGCATCATATGTTGTCATGTGTGTCATTACCAAAAACATTGTCAAACTTCTGCAGAGCATTAGGGACTACCTGTTGTTGTTCTTTTATTGTCATCTTCTTCACACGGACAAGGACCATCCAAAAAAGTGACCTCTGATGCTCTTGTATATGCCTTCCCACTGAGCATATGTGTGACTGTGTTACAGGCAAAGACTAGCTCAAGCAGGTTTGAGAGGCCACTCAACTTCATAAAATGGCCAATGCTTTCAAGGAAAGACATCGATGTATGAAAGGCACCAAGTATATGAATGATATTGCTGAGTTCTGCTTCTTGATTGATAATCAGTTTGGCCTTCATCCAGAGGGGCTGGTCGAACATTACTATAAGCTGGACATTGTACTCTATACATTGATTATTCACAAATACAACTCATCTTGGTAGGATCCAGACCGATTATTGGAAGAAAGACGCCTTACCTTGGTGCTGTCCATGTGCTGCTGCTTGCATGAAGCCCGACCAGATAGCTCTAACGCATAAGGGGATACGACATCTTTCATATGAAAT
This sequence comes from Chiridota heheva, assembly GCA_020152595.1. NCBI lineage: Eukaryota > Metazoa > Echinodermata > Holothuroidea > Apodida > Chiridotidae > Chiridota > Chiridota heheva. Next base: position 1,098,108 of record JAIGNY010001437.1, on the reverse strand, counting down.
CAAGGTGTCGTCTTTTATCTTCTTTAACAATCCCTTTAATGTGCTCATAAATAAGATAAATGGTAGTATCGGTAGACTTGAATGGCGTTTTTGTATGCTGGACTTGTCTCGGGGAGGGTGGGGGGGTGGTATGGTTGGACTTGACTGGCTGAGTTGCTGTATACATAAGCCTCATGCCACGATACGTTCCTCTGCCATCAATCGTGATTGTGTTATGATTCACATTGTCCGCTATTATGTGCCAAAAACCATCTTGCAGGCTGGAAAAGCTATATATCACTGATGTTTCACTCTCCAATTAAGATAATTGACCCAAAATTGATAAATGGCAGCCATTTTGAAATTATGCAAATTAGGTAAATTTTGGATTGAAAACTGTCCCATTTTGGATGTCATCAAGAACTACCTAATAAACAATAATCAACAATAAAACAAACTTGCAATTTGTTTGACTCAAGGCCCAAGTTTTTACTAATTCCACTTGTTTAGTAGCAGTATGCAAAAATATGTGTGCCATTTTAAGCACAACACACTTTATTTATGCCTTGAAATGGACTTTCAAAGGCCAGTTATCGTCATCTCTAATATGGAGGCAATTAGAATTCAATTTGAGTGTTTTGATTGGTCGAATACAATGGTCCAATGTGCACTTATACTGATAGGCCAATCAGTAATCTGTTTTTGAATAATATGTGCACTGCCACATGTTAATCATGATAGAAGGCCTTTAGGTAATAGTTATTGATTCTTGAATTTATTTTGAATTTGATCAAAGATTTTATCTTATCTTAATATCATTGCATTTTCAATATACAATGTGTCATATTCTTAGTTCTTGTAGATCATTTATAAAATGGATGCCCATATATCTCCAAATGTTAGGTAAGTTTCTTGGACATTATATAACATGCATCATTCAAACAAGTTTCATCTGTTAACTTTGTATTAACTTTCATCTATTTGTTGATCTTTTTAGTGCCTGACCATGGATTTGTATCGCAGACCTCATCTGCTAAAACTGTCCAACATCCTTTTGAGGTTGCCGAGTATTTTCATCCTGGAGATGCTCTACAACTCCAGGACCAGACAGATCCTCAAGGAGAGCAATGTGGCAGATGTCCTTGGCAAGAATCCAGTGGATGTCATTAATGACTGGGGCCTTAATCCAGAGAATGTCACATTGGGTGCTCAGTATGTAGGTTAGTAGTTCATTAAAAAAATGAGCTAAATTGCAGAAAACTCCACTAAAGACGCTATTTTCAAAATTAGAATTTTGCTTTTCTCAGAATTGTATGCTCTTCTTAGTGGAAAAACAGGTTTAAGGACAGATAGACACATTAGAAGCATCATGCTATAAAAAGATGTGTTGAAATTGACCCAAATCTGGGGTAATGTTTGCATACATTTCACCCATAAATCATCTACAGTGATTTTGCCACTCCCAATTTTTAGGTAATTTGTATATTTGTTTGAAAAAATAGACAGCATTTTGATTCAGTTGACTTTTCTTTATTGATTTTGTACCATTCAAAGACAGTGTGGGGTATTTAGCACTCAATCTTATTAGAATTAAGTAAGAAAGGTCAAATTAAAGGTCAAAACGTGACATCAAAAACACCTTTCAATTTTCCCATAATTCCTTGCTTCATATAAATATTGAACAATATTATTAAAAGGAAAGTTTTTCAGGATTTAAAAACATTATATCAAAAGATCACAGCAGTTGAAATCAATAGCAAATTTGCATTTGTCAAGGAAATATTTTGCATATTAATGATGTAAACTGAAATTTTAACTTTCATTCAATGCATATTTATAATGATATTAAATTAGAGGAGAGTTGGGGGAAAAGTCATCTCTCAAAAGTCTTCAAACACAAACATGAGTTGGGTGTGTAATGGACAGCTCATTTTCAAGTCAAACTATCTAAAATCCAAACATAAGTGCAGGTGTTATCAAACATATGACTGCGGTAATGTTTACTTTTTCCTGAAATCGTACAATATATAGTAAAATCAATCAGTACATTGTTTGCTTAAGCAGCAATCTGGAGTGCATTTATGCGTTGTTGGCACCCACACAATTGGTCGCTTCCATTGACTAATCAGCTATAGGTAAACACACTTTCATTTATCCAGGTGATTGATGTTTTAGTATACTCAAATATGTTATGACTGCCATGATTTTCAAATAATTAGTCAATAATATGTCTGAAATTAACTTGGCAATAAAGTTAAAGGAATAGTCCCGTGAATTTTAATTGTCATATATATGATAGAGGAAAAACCGTGTTGATATCTTTTTCCGTTGATGAGTTATTACATTTAAAAGATTTCACCAGTGTGTAGAAAAAAAATCTTGAAGTGTAAAGTGTGATGTCATAACTGCAGTTCAAAGAGAAGGTTTCTATATTTCTTTGAAAATGAAGTGCCTGTTTCTAAATTATTGGAAACATTTTCATTTCTAATTATTGATGTGGTGTATAGCATGCACCTTACAAGAAATGCTTTGCCCATCTGCTCATAAACCTTTTACTCTAATTGAAAGAAAAATTAATTCGTATTTTATAGAAAATACATAAAGAATTAAATTGGATCTGCAATTATGACATCACACTTTACACTTCAAGGTCACTTGTCAACACACTGGTGAAATCTTTGAAATGTAATTAGTCCTAAACGGAATAAGATACCAACATGGTTTTCCTACCAATTTGTTTCTTTAATACAGTGGTCCTCTATCATAGGTATGAAAATTAAACTTCATGGGAATATTGCTTTAATAGTTAATGGGAGCTAAATCCTTACTCGGGCCATGAAGGCCCATCAGGCTGGTGCTTGGAACTGCCTTAGAATTATCCATACTTAGATTTCACCATGTTTAGAATTGACCATGCTTAGAAATGCATGTACTTAGAATTATCCATGCTTAGAATTATCTATGCTTAGAATTGTACATGCTTATAATTGTCCATGCTTTGAAATGCCCATGCCCATTAGAATTGTCCCTGCTAAGAATTGCCCATGCTTTGAAATGCCCATGTCCATGCTTAGAATTGTTTATGCATAGAAATGCCCATACCTATAATTTCCATGCTTAAATGCCCATGCTTTGAAATGCCCATGTCCATGCTTAGAATTGTCCATGCTGTAGAACTGCTGCCTTAGAATTGTCCATCTTTAGAAATGCCCATATTTAAAGTTTGACAAATCATATGTCCAGCCTCCCGGGACAACCAAAATCTTATCCGTGCAACCATGATATTCACAGTACTTGACCCGCCAGATACAAAACTTAGTTTTCAGCACAATTTGCATTGCATGCATACAACAACAATCCATGGGCAATCTTACTTTGAGGACAATCACAAATTCATACGTCCATGATTGGCGGCAAGTATTTTTCGATCCCAGGCCCATTCTTAGAACTGCCTGAAAATTGTCATACTTAGAATTAACCATACTTTGAACTGCCTGAAATTGTCATACTTAAAATTAACAATACTTTGAACTGCCTGAGAATTTTAAGTAGTTTAAGTGGGCTAATTGACACCTGAATGTTTTATGGCTTTTCAGTGCATAGATGTTATCATCTGTGGCAGTTTGGTTCTGATTCTTATTAAAAGAAGTATTTATGAAATCCATCTTAATACCCTTGAAATATTCTCAGATGTTTTCCTTTTTATTCCAGGGTACTTGGTAGCATTTCTTCTTCACGCACTGCCCATGTCCAAGCTAGTGGAGCTATACTTACACATAATCGTGGGCCTACTCTTAGTGGCATCCCATCACATATCCAGCTATTACGTTACGTGGGAGGGCAGTATTGATGATCCAGAGGCCTTCGTATGGCAGAATTCACAGAGCGTTCAACGCCTTTTAACATTCCTGTCCATTCAAGTTACCATAAGCTCTGTGTGTGGCTTATTGATGGGGACTAAACACATATATGCATTTGCTCCCTACATGTTACCCATGGTGGCTAGACTCTGTGGGATGAGTGTGGCTTATGCTGAAATTTGTCACATTTTTGCCGAAATAATTATCATTATACAGGTCTCTGTGTTTGTACTAAATAATATTCTTGTACCTTACAGACTGGCCTTAAATGGACTCCAAATAATGCAAGAGTATGTAGAGCTCTACGGATTGGTTAGCGTCATATTTGCTGTTTACAACCGATTCTTTATACCGACTGTATATCTCCTTTTCTGGCTTTCAATGTTTTTCTATCAGTTGTACAGCTACATCCATAGCAAATCACTTACAGTATTCCAAGAGAAGTGGGTGTTAGTGCTTCTTACGACTATCGCAGATTGTTGCGTAAGTCCGTGGAGTCTTATCGGTCTTTGTTTTGCAGTATCGTATGGGGCATATACTGTTTTCACCTTTTGCAAGATTTATCTCCAAGGATTTGCTTTTGTCGGTGAAAACGACTTTCTGAGACAGGGCTGGACTGAGGGCATGACATTGCTATTGCTTGCACTTCAGACAGGTCTCTTGGAATTGAAAAAGTTTGAAAAAGTACTTTTGTTAAGTATTGTACTATTCATTGTGATGTCATCAACAATACAGTCAGTTTATGAACTTGCGGATCCAATTCTGTTGTCACTGGGTGCATCAAATAATCGGAACACTGTCAAGCACGTGAAGGTTTTAGTGCTTTTTCTTTTTCTTTTCACAGCACCACTATATATGAGCTACATGTTAATCTCATTTTTTCAAACTGAAATTTGGCTGCTGATTATTGTTTCGAGTTGTATTCTGACGTCCATTCAAACGTTAGCATCTGTGACGATTTACTTGCTTTTCATGGCAGACCACAGACGGAAATATTCGTGGGATAACCTGGACAATACTGTATACAATATTCATGCAATGTGTCACATGGCAGAATTCTTGATAGCCTTATTTGTATTAGCATATGGTTGTGTGGAATCTATGAAAGGAGATTACAATCTGGTCGGGGCATCTATAATAGTTATGCATTCCTATTTTAACGTTTGGCAGCGAGGGCGCTCTGGGTGGAATACCTTTCTTGCAAGACGCGAAGCCTCAAAGAAAATTAATTCCCTCCCGGAAGTCAACATGATGAATTTGAATCAAGAAAGAGATGTATGTGCAATTTGTTATGAGGAAATGTGTGTGGCTAGAATCACACCATGTAAGCATTACTTCCACACCGTGTGTCTACGCAAGTGGCTGTATGTGCAGACGACATGTCCAATGTGTCACAGCAAACTTATACCCCCAGAACCAGAACCGTCAGAAGAAAACAGTCATGAGAGAAATACAAGTTTATCAGAACAAAATTTAAATGAAACAGTGCAACCATCATGTGAAACAGAGGGTACTTCCATCATTGGTGAATCAGAGGAAAGTGCTGGTGAATTTGAAGATTCAAATCAGAATGAGGAAAAAAAACAAGTTTGAGTGGTATCGATAGGAGTGCATCGGACGGTGAAGGTGAGCAAAGTAGCACATCTATTGGACCAGGAGGAGACAATTAAAAAGGTGCATTATGTTTGGTAAGATTCCATGATAGAAAGTTCTTTATAATGTAAGATAACAAAACAGATTCAAATTTTATCATTTACTTTGAATTATAT
>JAIGNY010001437.1:1025000-1087500 GCA_020152595.1 Chiridota heheva | reverse complement strand
GTGACGTCTTGATTATCAGCCTTGAGAGGGTGATGTCTTGATCATAGGCCTTGAGAGGGTGATGTCTTGATCATCAGCCTTGAGAGGGTGATGTCTCGATCATCAGCCTTGAGAGGGTGACGTCTTGATCATCAGCCTTGAGAGGGTGATGTCTCGATCATAAGCCTTGAGAGGGTGATGTCTTGATCATCAGCCTTGAGAGGGTGATGTCTCGACCATAAGCCTTGCGTCTTGATCATAAGCCTTGAGAGGGGCGTCTTGGGCCTTGAGACGGTGGCGTCTTGATCATCAGCCTTGAGAGGTGATGTCTTGATCTCAGCCTGATCATCAAGCCTTGAGAGGGTGATGTCTTGATTATGAGCCTTGAGAGGGTGACGTCTTGATCATCAGCCTTGAGAGGGTGACGTCTTGATCATCAGCCTTGAGAGGGCGATGTCTTGATCATCAGCCTTGAGAGGGTGACGTCTTGATCATCAGCCTTGAGAGGGTGATGTCTTGATCATCAGCCTTGAGAGGGTAACATCTTGATCATAAGCCTTGAGAGGGTGATGTCTTGATTATGAGCCTTGAGAGGGTGATGTCTTGATCATCAGCCTTGAGAGGGTGATGTCTCGACCATAAGCCTTGAGAGGGTGACGTCTTGATCATCAGCCTTGAGAGGGTGACGTCTTGATCATCAGCCTTGAGAGGGCGATGTCTTGATCATCAGCCTTGAGAGGGTGACATCTTGATCATAAGCCTTGAGAGGGTGACGTCTTGATCATCAGCCTTGAGAGGGTGACGTCTTGATCATCAGCCTTGAGAGGGCGATGTCTTGATCATCAGCCTTGAGAGGGCGATGTCTTGATCATCAGCCTTGAAAGGGTGATGTCTTGATCATCAGCCTTGAGAGGGCGATGTCTTGATCATCAGCCTTGAGAGGGTGATGTCTTGATCATCAGCCTTGAGAGGGTGACATCTTGATCATAAGCCTTGAGAGGGTGACGTCTTGATCATCAGCCTTGAGAGGGTGACGTCTTGATCATCAGCCTTGAGAGGGTGACGTCTTGATCATCAGCCTTGAGAGGGTGACATCTTGATCATCAGCCTTGAGAGGGTGACATCTTGATCATCAGCCTTGAGAGGGCGATGTCTTGATCATCAGCCTTGAGAGGGCGACGTCTTGATCATCAGCCTTGAGAGGGTGACGTCTTGATCATCAGCCTTGAGAGGGTGATGTCTTGATCATCAGCCTTGAGAGGGCGATGTCTTGATCATCAGCCTTGAGAGGGTGACATCTTGATCATAAGCCTTGAGAGGGTGACGTCTTGATCATCAGCCTTGAGAGGGTGACGTCTTGATCATCAGCCTTGAGAGGGTGATGTCTTGATCATCAGCCTTGAGAGGGTGACATCTTGATCATCAGCCTTGAGAGGGCGATGTCTTGATCATCAGCTTTGAAAGGGTGACGTCTTGATCATCAGCCTTGAGAGGGTGACACTCTTCATCACAAGCTGTGAGAGGGAGGATGCATTGTCGGCAAGAAGCTCATACAAACCAGATGGCTTCTTTTAGAAGTACTATTTACGCTAGGAAAAAGTTATTTAATAAATGTAAAGTGAATTTTGAAGGAAAAGATCTTTAAATTAAATTTGGGCAACCTTCTGGCTGATTTAAATGAAAATTTTATTTTTTAATGTGAAAGGCAACCTATTAAAAAAATAACTTAAAACTTTTGATTTTTCTTCAAATTGTCATACTTCAGGGGTAGGGCCTTGTTTAAAAAACTGTTGTCACTATTTGGATTTAGGAATGAATAGCAGCTGATAAACCTTAGAAATGGTTCAATGTTCCAGTGATGACATCACAGATTGGCATGATATAAGACCTGAAAATAAAAAAGCTGGTTTATTTTGATTATCTTGTCAGAAATGTTTGCTTTTCTTGTAGTTTCAGTCTAATTTCAATAGCAAGAAACTCACTGATGATGCTTCTAGTCATGATAAGCTATGTGGGGAAGGGACTGATGCTTCTAGTCATGATAAGCTACTGTATGTGGGAAATTGGACTGATGCTTCTAGTTATAATAAGCTACTGTATAGGGGAATGGACTGATGCTTCTAGTCATGATAAGCTATGTGGGGAAGAGACTGATGATGAGAAACTGATAATTACATATCTTTTAGATTATGATTTCTGATGTGGAAATTTATTGTAGTAGTATTTGAGAAATTATGGTGCTTGGTTGATTAATGCTTAAAATTACAAAATGATTTTAGGAAACTGAATGATGTAACAGTATTTCAATTGTTTTTTTGTTCCAAAGTTCTATCATGAGAGGCTGATTTTGTACATACTGTACACATGCCGAAAAGTGTCTCTATACAGCTTTCCATAGCTGACACCGGACTTTTTATATAAAAAGTCTGGTATAATCATACCCCAACCCAACTTTTGGTATCCCATGCCTGTTTACACTCATAACAAAGAGCTTCTACTCTGAAGCGCTGTGGAAGACACCTTCAGGCTATTCAATTATCATTGTACTGTGCAATTAAACAGTTATCATAGTGTGCACATGTGGTCAATGTTAATGTGAGTGAGGATGATAAGCAGTACATACTGGTCTGGCAAGCAGGTGGCTTGTGTGCGGTTTTGTGTAAAATTGGCAGTCTGGATGCTGCTGGCAATTTGACCAATTTGCCTATAGAGAGGAATTTCTTCAACTTAAATTAAACTGAATCAAAATTGATAATCATTTATTTGATGTTGATTGAATTGTAGTTTTTAGTCACTGTCAGATGCCAAGTGAACATGCTGCTTTTTTTACAGGTCCAATTATTATGTAACATGTCATTTGTGATTTGTAAGTTCAAACAATCTGCAAAAGCCAAGTAAGATATTTTTGTGGTCAAGTAAGTCTCAGAAAACCACATTATCAGTTTGACAAATAACTTATTTTGTAGCCAAAAGTCTAAAATCTACAAAAGCCACATTTTTTAAATTTGGCTTAAAAAAGTCAATATATCAACCCTGGAGAAACTTAAGGCTTACTATGAATCCGGGTACTCTGGTTGGTTAGTTGCTTGACCAAGGTTATAACGTCCCAACAGACTTCCATTGGAGTATTTACGTCAAGATGCCAACAGCAGTATTACTCTGGTGTTGAGACTTAGGTCAAGTTGTTCAGAGGTGCCCTGGAGTCGGGGTAAGCCGAGGTCAGGGTCTCTAGAGTCAGGTGGTCTGCAAGGGCTGGGCCCTCTGCAGTTTATTTCCAACAAAGTACTACTGACAAAATATTACTTTTTGGTATCGATGCAATTTTCAGCTGATCAGCTCTTATCATTCCAAAACTAATAGCAACCAAATGTAGGATATTTTCACATGTGTATTGTATATTAAAAGAAGGAAGTGCATTAATCTGTTTTTGTGCATTATTAAAGTAACAAAAAATACTATGGTAACCCTGTTATATATCACAACTTTGCATATTGATGCCTGAAATTTTACAACACTGTATATATAATGGTCAGTTGATTTTAAAGAAATTTGTTCCACCTCCATGATTTTTAATAAATATTGAAGCAATTATGCTAATTGTTGCCTCTACAAGTCTATACAAAAGGACAACCCCTTAGACACAACAATCAGTAACCAGAGAGACAACAAAAGGTGATAGGGTATTTTCAGTCGCAGGATCTACAAGAATGGAACTGGCTGAGGTGAAAACTGAAGCTTAGAATGTTAAGACCCACCTGATTTAGGAGGCATCTCCATAATTTTCTTTTTCATTTCTGATAAATAGGTTTGTTACTTCTCTATTAGCTTCCGTTTGTATTGCAAAACGCCGCTGACTACGCTTTGTAAAAGCGGACGCTCTATAAATGTAAATAATACACTGTATTCGACGTATTGGGCACCCTTGCTCTAATAAGCGCCGCTGCTATAATAAGCGCCCTTGCTCTAATAAGCGCCCCTGCTCTAATAAGCGCCCCTGCTATAATAAGCGCCCTTGCTATAATAAGCGCCCTTGCTATAATAAGCGCCCCTGCTCTAATAAGCGCGCTTGCTATAATAAGCGCCCCTGCTCTAATAAGCGCCCCTGCTATAATAAGCGCCCTTGCTATAATAAGCGCCCCTGCTATGATAAGCACCCTTGCTCTAATAAGCGCCCACCCAACATTTTTTGACTGATGACAATTGATTTGATTAATTTGAAGACCTAAAATAATTTTGTTACATTCTTTGCTTATTTGAGGTCTGACGCCCACGATGTGTTTGTGGTGGTTATTGTGGGGCTAGTATAGGACCAGTTCACACAATGCACTTTGAGTAGCATACTATGCCGGGCATGGACCCTTATTAGGAAAAAACTTTGGGCCTAAAATGTGGTGCAATTTTATTTTCGTAAGTGCCCCAGGCGCTTATAACGTCGAATACGGTACCTATAACATTTAACATCTATCAGCACAGACTGAAAGTCTAGGATCACACTTGCGATCTTCTAAACGTTTGTACCCTGGGGCAGGTTCCATAAGGTGTTTCACTTTTGTACCAGTAATACTTGTTTCTCCACATTAAAGAATAACATCAAGGGTTCATACCTTTGCATTCATTTCAATTTCTGAAAGAAATATTCATAATTGTAGCAATTATGTACTAATGTGTTTGAAGTGTTGAGAATAAAAATGAAAAAAGAACAACTGGTTTAATGGTCTTGTTGTTTTTTCTCTTCCATCTTCCTCTTATCTGCCTTCTCTTCATATGATGTACAATGTTTCTCCTCTATTATGACATCACGCTTTTCATCCTTGTTCTGTACCCCATCCTGACAAACCTTCATGCTATCCCTCTCACGCCTTTGCCTCCTACTATTCCTGAGTTTCAAAACAAAATCCCTAGTGGTTGTCTCATTAGAAACTTTCAATTACATATTTTCATCAAATTATTGAGGCAGAAAGAATGAATAAAATACATAGAAACTTTTCAAATCCAAATGGGCAATTTCTGGAAAATTTACTTAAATAAATGTCACATTGCCGAAATACACGTCCATAATGGATTAATGATATACTGGGTGAAGCTTATAGTGGGGGATTAACCATCTACACAATTCACACGGGATCGAACCAAGTGTATGAAGAAAATCCTTTCAAATGCTTCTTATATACGATATGTATGTGCGCCCATTGTTGCTTACAACTATTCCTTCAGCCACTGCAGCTGATCGGTTGGTAACAAGGGGAAAGTCCCTTAGCAGTTCATGGACTGCAAATTTTGGTTTGAAATGGTCTTTACTTTCTTTCTTTTTAATATGAACATTGTGCTATGTACTACAAAAATACCTAATTCAATATATTCCTTGGAAAACGTTTGTCTCTTGTCTCTTTAAAAAGTCACAAAGAAAAAGCTAATAGGTCTAACAAGATAATGTAAGATCTGTTGCAAATTCACTATTTTACAACTTGAAGCCTAATCATTCAAGAAAACAGGCAAACTTGTGTTTGTTCATGAAGATTAAACTTAAAATTTTCTTGGACGTGTATAGAAATATAGTATTTTCATCAGATAAATATTTCTCACATAGTGCATTTTAATATCACGTAAAATGTAATCACCCTTTTTCAAGTGATTTTAATCATAAAAAATGAGGGATTATCAATTTCTGTTAAGTGGAAAGTCACTACTTTATCCTTTATGTACATGACGAGCACAGTATCTAGTAACACAAAGATTAATATCTGCCTACAATCTAGCAAATATTGAAATGTCTCACACAGATTATTCTTTAGGTGTGATATTACGTCCATCAATAAACAATATACCAAGGCAGGGTATAGTCATCCATAAATATATTATAAAATACGAAGGAAAATCAGCAGTGTTCAGACAGTTTTTGTCTATTCCATAAGATAATGACGGTATGGAATGAAAAAAGTTTCCATTGGAGCATAATACAGTGAAAGTTAATGCTGATGTCAAATGCGCTTTTCTCTGTTCTCTTCCATGCTGCTCCCTCATGTTCATCCTTGTAACGTTGATGCAAGGTCTCCAGATTCTTTAAGATCCTAAAACCAAATAGAACAAATAATACATGAACATCAATGCAACTAAGCAAGGAGTGGGAAAGAAGGAATTGGACATAGAAATATGGAAAACCAAAGACATTTGAAACAAATTTAATATCTCCTTCTCGCACATCAGAAACTTACCTTTTGCCTCTGACCCTAATGAGATAATATCAGCTATATGAGATATATGTACATATCTTTCTGTAGTAATTCACAAGGGGACGGCTTTGGAAATTTTTAGGTCTGTACAATTTTTTAAGGGGTCTGTCTTTTTAAACTTTGTTAATGTGTCATTGTTTCATATGAGCCAAGGTCTTGGTTTCTATTCTGCCATACATATATTTGCTGGTAACAGACTGGTTTTTATACTTTGCCATATTACAAATCTATATCCATGTTCCATTAAGATCCATCAGAGAGGGCATGACTCCCAGGATATTATCTTTGAGCCACGCTGATAGAAATTTAATAAAGAATACTAAAATCTAGGCACGACAACAACACTAGATCTAGATCAGGTTTAATACATCAATATAGTTAATTTCAAAAACGACAATAGACATTTCATTTCTGAATAAGCAATTTCCTTGAAAACAATTCAAATATTTCACATGGCAGAAATTCATGTGTACATAATGGACAATTGTATACAGGGGGAATCTTATCAACCAATAAAATACTGGGGATTCTCCACAAATCACACACGGTATGTGACTAAGAACATGAACCTCCAGCCACTGCAGCGGTTTGGTTGGGTAACAAAGGGAAATTCCCCCTGCAGGTGATTGGTCGAAATTTTGGGGTAATCATGTTTGGCTAAAATAGGGTTGATATGGTATATTAAGTCTTACCTTGATAATATCGAGGCCACCAACGAGTTCACCTTTGACATAAAGCTGAGGAAATGTCGGCCAATTGGAATATTTCTTCAAACCTTGTCTGACCTCATCGTCTTCAAGAATATCAAATGTACTGAACTGGATTCTACATAAAAAGAAACTAGAACAGTAAATACTGTCATGGTTGACATGCCCATGCAAGTTGATAACCATATCATATGATCCGCCCAATTATAAAAATGGCATCCCACACTTAGTCCCCCATGGCATCCTATGTCCCACATGGTCCCACATGACATACCAGCCCATCCCTTGTCCCACATGGCATTCCACCATATATCCCATGTAGCATTCCACCATGTCCCACATGGCATTCCACCTTATGTCCCACGTGGCATCCTACCCTTATGACCCACATGGCATCCCACCCTATGTCCCACATGGCATCCCTCCCTATGGAATCCCACCTTATGTCCTGCATCAGTGGCTTTCCACCTGATGTCCCACATGACATCCCACCATATGTTCCACATGATATCCCTCCCCATGTCCCAATGACATCTCACTTTATGTCCCACGTGGTATCACATCCCATGGCCTCCTACCCTATGTTACACATGGCATCCCAACCTATGTCAAACTGTGTTATTCGTGGTTTCCCACCCCATGACATCTCATCCCATGTCCACATGGCATCCCACCAGTAAAACAGTCTTGTCAATTCATATACTAAAGCAACTTTATGCAAATGAACACAATAATGAAGGCGGAGTTTGATAAGCATGCTGGATACAGCCATTAGTGCACAAATATTTTAAAGAAGTTTAAGGGTTTTAAACCTCCAGTCTTATGAGAGACACTTAAGGATCTCTGAAGACTTTTGGGATATTATATCATCTTACAGTTATCTTCAAAGAAAATATGAAATGTTTTGTGGACTTTTTAAGGAAACTATTCTTTAACATCTCTTAAGAGTCTCTGAAAAACTTTTAACATTTAGTAAGGAAATTTTAGCTTTTTATCAGGATATCTGAAGAAACTAACTTTTTCTGAGAACTCTAAATAGACTCTCAGGCAAAATTATGGACGGCTGAACGGACAAAAAATCAAACTTAGATTATACCCCTATGTACTACCCCCTTGTGCTTTTGTTTGTTGCGCTTTTTTATTATTGTCATGCTTCCAGTTCCTGCGACTATATGTTTTTAAGCAAAGCATCCAGACTATAACCATGGAACCTTGCACCAGGCCTATACAAGATGGTAGATATCGTTCTTGCCTCCCCTGGTATGCTTCTCCTGGTATGCCTCTCCTGGCATGCCTCTCCTAGTATGCCTACCCTGGTATGCCTTCCCTGGTATGCCTCTCCTGGTATGCCTACCCTGGTTTGCCTCTCCTTGTATGCCTACCCTGGTATGCCTTCCCTGGTATGCCACTCCTGGTATGCCTCTCCTGGTATGCCTACCCTGGTATGCCTCTCCTGGTATGCCTCTTCTGGTATGCCTCTACTGGTATGCCTCTTCTGGTATGCCCACCCTGGTATGCCTCTCCTGGTATGCCTACCCTGGTAAGCCTCTCCAAGTAATTTAAATCCTTCGGTCTGTGATCCAGTTCCAGTACCCTCAACTCCAGTGGCCTATCATTTCATGTTTAACGGATTTGCTGTGAGATGACCATTTTGGCCCTAGAGACCCTCCTCACTCGGGCGATTCTCTACAGGGTCTGCCCTCCCAAATACTTGTTTAAGTTTACTCAATTCTCCTAATTACAGAAAAGCCGGTTGATGACTAAACTAGCATAAAGCACTTCTTTGACAGTGTCAAGGAATCTCTCACGGTCTAATCATACCTCCTACAGTCTTAAAGATATTACATAATGAGCTATGCTCTATGGGTTGTCAACCTCTTCAAATCGTTCTCTTCAAATCGCCCTTTAGATTATTAACCCCCAAATTTAGAGCTGTGACAGAACCCCCCATTTAAGAGTACAACTTTGTGCTTCAATCTCATCAGATCTACATTTCTTCAGCTGGACCCCTGCTAAGGTAATCTGCTCCTAAATTATCAAAATCCTTAATAGCTTGGACTACAAGCTTATATGGCTGCAAGTTTAACACCCACTTCATTACTCTACTATTCAACATTTTTTAATAAGCTATGTACGCCACAAATGGTGATCTGTTTCTATTAGAAACTCCCTCCAAAACAAATACCTCTTTTATTCAACGCCCATACAAGTGCCAAACACTCCCATTCATATAGTAAGCCCTCTCTCTTGTTTTCAGCTTCTTGCTGGCGAAACATACTGGAAATCTGATTTCCCCATCTTCTTGAAAAAGGACTGTCCCAATACCTAAGTCAAAGGCGTCTGTCCTCAAAATAAATGGTTTTTAGGAATCCGGCAACCTCAAAATTGGAGCGCTTGTGAGACAGTGCTTTAATGTTTTAAATGCTTGAGACTCCAAGTCACCCCAATCAACATTGTTTGACCTCCCTTTGTTCATGAGGTCAGGTGAGCGGTGCTGCAATTGCAGCGTAACTAGGAATGAACCTCTGATAGTACCCTACTAATCCCCAAAATAACCTAATCTGCTTTTTCGTCTTAAAGAGGTGATGAGCCAAGAACTTTTTTTTTCTTTCTTCGTTTGGACTTAATGTACCCTCACCTACCTACCGTATGCCCTAAGAAGTTTACTGTCTGATATGCAATACAACACTTAAGATGGCCTAGCTCTTAGATTTGACAATCTCAGTCTCTCTAACACCTCTCTTAGAACTCTCTTCCCATGTGAAAGTGAATATAAGAACATTGCTATGTAATTTATGACACATGACAACAACCTATCTATAAGTATGCACATCATGCGCGAAAACACAGCCGGCACATTTACTCATCCACATGGAAGTACCTTGAACTCAAACAACCCTTGTGAAGTTACAAAAGCAGTTTTCTCCCTATCGGCTTTAGCTACTCTGATCTGCCAGTCAATCTTGGAGAAAAACTTCCCTTTGCTAATTTGGACATCAAATCTTCAGTGTTAGAAATGGGCTCTGCGTCAAACACGCTTACTGCATTCAACTTTCTAAAGTCAACACAATATCGATTCGTTCTATCTTTCTAAATAGCACTACTGGTGCTGCATATGCAGATGTCAATTTCTCTATGACCTCTAGTTTTAAGATTGATTCAAGTTCCTTCTTAATCATAACTTCTACCGCATGTGGCATGGGATATGCCTTACTATACACTGGGACCTTTATAGTTAGCTTAATGGCATGTTCAACTATGTCAGTTTTCCCTGGTAAATCAGTCAACACTTCTGTATATTCACTCATTATATCATTAACCTGTACAACCTGACTTGCACTTAGATCTATACTGACATTTACATCAGATGATGTCTTTTTTGACATCATTGGTGATAATTCTACACTTCTATCTACAGTAGATCTTCTCATTTTCTTCAATTGCTACCAAACCCGCTCCAACGGTTTGCAAAGTTTCACCTGCTGAACTTCTATTGTCCCTAGTATCATATGAGTGAACCTCTCATCATCCATTGATACATTAAGTTTCAACATGTTCACATGGTACACCTTTTCTGTACCCTTCACAACTATAGTGTAGTCTATTTTTGTCACTCTCTAGAATCGCTATAAATGAACCTTGCCATTGCATTAATAATACTTTTGTCTCCGAACTTCTTAGGGACTAGCAACAGTCTGGTTTGTCCTTGGCTGCTTACTAGCTTTGCAGTTATGTACTCTCTGAATACTTCACCTATCTTAAGGAACGAGTGACCTTTAATAGTGACCTTACTGTGATTCGACTGAGCTAGCTTCCAAAGTTTACCTAGTTCGGGATCTCTCGTTTTTTCTTCAGCTATTTTCTCTCTAAAGACAATTTCGTGAGCCTTAGCGACTTTTAAGGGTGCCTGATTTTTGCACTTCTTAGTGTTTCAACAGCGCCACCTAAATCCTGATCATCTAAGTCACTTTGAGATCCATTTATACATGTTTTTCCCCACTTGGGGTCTGGGTCACAAAGGTCATGCTCCCCCTTTATATTATCTAGGATTAAATCATACAATAAACTCTCCATTACTAGAGCTTCTACTTTCTCTACATAAAATGGTGTATCAACATTTATCATTGCAGCAGGGACCTCTCTTACTGTACCATCGAGTAGGACACACTGCTCTTTACCTCCTGTGTACTATTCTTGTTTTGCCAGCCTGCTACAGACAACTACGGTACTACAACCGCTGTCTCTTAATACATCTACCAATTCTCCATTTACAACACCTTTCTTAACCGGCATATAATCGTCATAGCAGTTACTGCACTTAACACTGGTAATTCATCGCCAGAAAAGAGTTTAACATAGTTACCAGGTTTAGAACTTTGTATTTCTTTTGACACATGCTGCTAGTGACTGTGACCCAACCTTCTCTACTCTTATCTTTACACTTATCCCTTCTATCATGATTATTGCCTGTCATGGTTACAGAAGCTGCCCCTTTATTTTTGACATCTGGTCGAAATCATTCGGGCAATTTCTAGCAAGGTATGATGTAATCTGGAAAATGAAACCCTCTCCTGAAATCCTTCCTTTATTATCATTATTTACTCTATTGTTCTATTCAGGTTTCTGCAGTCTTTGTTCAATTCTCTGTGACACAGTCTTTTGTGACAAATACACAACATTTATGTCTATGATTTGGGATTGCAGATTAGAAACCACAAGAGAGAACAATTCTTATCGCAGTCAGATTCAATTACACCAATGAACCACACTTGCGTTTACACAGTGTTTGAATTTTGCATAACTACACTCACATCAAACCATAATCACACCCATATCAAAACGTAACCACACCCATACCGAAACATAGCCACAGCCACGCCAAACCATAACCACACCAAACCATAACCACATCAAACCATAACCACACCAAACCATAACCACACCCTCACCAAAACATAGCCACACCCTCACCAAAACATAAACACACCCATACCGAAACATAGCCACAGCCACGCCAAACCATAACCACATCAAACCATAACCACATCAAACCATAACCACACCTTCACCAAAACATAGCCACACCCTCACCAAAACATAAACACACCCATACCGAAACATAGCCACAGCCACGCCAAACCATAACCACATCAAACCATAACCACATCAAACCATAACCACACCAAACCATAACCACATCCTCACCAAAACACAACCACACCCTCACCAAAACATAACCACACCCTCACCAAAACATAAACACACCCATACCGAAACACACCCATACCGAAACATAATCATAACCACACCAAACCATAACCACACCAAACCATAACCACACCAAACCATAACCACACCTTCACCAAAACATAACCACACCCTCACCAAAACATAAACACACCCATACCGAAACATAACCACAGCCACACCAAACCATAACCATACCAAACCATAACCACACCAAACCATAACAACACCAAACCATAACCACACCAAATCATAACCAAACCCTCACCAAAACATAACCACACCCTCACCAAAACATAAACACACCCATACCGAAACAACCACAGCCACACCAAACCATAACCACACCAAACCATAAGCACACCAAACCATAACCACACCAAACCATAACCACACCCTCACTAAAACATAACCACACCCTCACCAAAACATAAACACACCCATACCGAAACATAACCACAGCCACACCAAACCATAACCACACCAAACCATAACCACACCAAACCATAACCACACCAAGACATAATCACATCCTTACTAAAACATAACCACACCCTCACCAAAACATAAACACACCCATACCGAAACATAACCACAGCCACACCAAACCACAGCCACACCAAACCATAACCACACCAAACCATAACCACAGTCTCACCAAAACATAACCACACCTTCACCAAAACATAAACACACCCATACCGAAACATAACCACAGCCACACCAAACCATAACCACATCAAACCATAACCACACCCTCACTAAAACATAACCACACCCTCACCAAAACTTAAACACATCCATACCAAAACATAATAACAGCCACACCAAACCATAACCACACCAAACCATAACCACACCAACCATAACCACACCCTCACCAAAACATAACCACACCCTCACCAAAACATAAACATACCCATACCGAAACATAACCACAGCCACACCAAACCATAACCACACCAAACCATAACCACACCAAACCAGAACCACACCAAACCATAACCACACCAAACCAAAACATAGCCACACCCTCACCAAAACTTAGAGACACCCATACCGAAACATAACCACAGCCACACCAAACCATAACCACAACAAACCATAACCACACCAAGCCATAACCACACCCACGCCAATCCATAACCACACCCACACCAATCCATAACCACACCCACACTTATCCATAACCACACCCACATCAATCCATAACCATGTTTGTTTGATGAGGTCTTAACGGCACCACGACAACGAAGGTCAAATTGTGCCTGAGAGGTCAGATCATTTTAGAGGTAGTAAAGAAAGAGACCAGGGGGAGAATGAGAGAAATTCAAGAACAAAAGCCAAAAAGCTGTGATCGAGAGAGGAGGTGCATGGGTAAAACAAAAACAAAGTGGAGAGGGGGTGGAAGAGGAGAATTAAATATGGTTGTAGAGGGATGCATGCTAAAGGAAGGAGATTATTTTATCTGGAGGATTTTTTTGGAAGAACTCAGCAATTGAGTTGTGGGGAGCGAGGGAAGCTCTGGGAAGGTTGTACAGGGGGCAAGCAAGGAGAACGTGTTGGATTGTGAGGATGCAGTGGCAATTGTTACAGAGGGGTTGGGGGGAACCAATAAGGAGGTGGGAGTGAGTGAGGTGGGTGTGACCAATTCTAAGACGGGTAATATGAACGTTGTCGATACGAGAAAGGTTGTTGATGGTGGGTTTGATCGGGATTGTGCATCAAGCCATAACTGCCTACAAAACAAATTGAACTTCAGCACAAAAGCATGATCCACCTCAAAAAAGCTGACTGTTCAGTAAGGGAACATTTTAATTTTTCTTCTCATTATATTGATTGTCTCCGATTTGCCATAATCCGAAGTAATCTCAAAGAAAACAACAAAATAATCCTCACAGAAACACAACTCATCCTCAAAATTGGCTCCATATACCAGGTCTAAATAGGGATTTAGCTTTTCTGTCAAGTTTCAATTATTTGAAGTAGTTTTAAGTTATTTCTGTCGCACTTGCTGTTTTCTCTCACCTGAGGAAGGACCAGGATGTTCAAAATTTGGTTTCTACTCAATGTTATCGTTGGAGTTTTAGCCATTGGCAGGAGTATTTATTTTATTATCTATTTATACATTTCCATCATGCGGAACCTGAATTATCCTTACAAATGAAAATGACAGCCACCTACCCTTCTTCCTTGAGAATGCCACATGTAGTGCGACTGAACCCACATTTTGGTTCCTCCGGGTTCCCTTTCATGAAGAGCATCACAGGAGCTTTGTTGGTGAGGGTCTTCAGCCTGAAGAAGGTTAAAAAAACTTTAAACTCAAATAGGTTCCAAGTCTGATACAAACTTATTTCATATAATAGAGGATTAAAATCTAAGCCCACTATCAACAACAGCAAGTCAAAATCTTACTCCTGTTTATTTCTTTGTTTGATGAGGGCTTAACAGCACCACGACAACGAAGGTCAAATTGTGCCTGAGAGGTCAGATCATTCTAGAGGAAGGAAGGAAAGGAAACAGGGGGAGAATAAGAGAAATTCAAGAACAAAAGGTCAGAAAGCTGTGATTGAGAGGGGAGGTGCATGGTTGGAACAAAAACAAAGTAGAGAGGGGGTGGAAGAGAAGAATTAAGTATGGTTGTAGAGGGAGGCATGATGAAGGAAGGAGATAATTTTATCCGGAGGATTTTTCTGAAAAAACTCAGCAATTAAGTTGTGGGGAGCGAGGGAAGCTCTGGGAAGGTTGTATAGGGGGCAAGCAAGGAGAACGTGATAGATTGTGAGGGTGCAATGGCAATTGTTGCAGAGGGTTGGGGGGAGCCAATAAGGAGGTGGGAGTGAGTGAGGTGGGTGTGACCAATTCTAAAACGGGTAATATGAACGTTGTCGATTCGAGAGAGGTTGTTGATGGTGGATTTGATCGGAATTGTGGGCTGGATGACATAGAGTTTATTATCAATTTGGGAGTTCCATGAGGTTTGCCAGCGGTTACGAACAAGGGAAGCGATAAGCGATTTGATGTCAGAGAGGGTTTTGGGAAAAGGGGCTGGGAGGAGGTTGAGGGCAAGCTTAGCGGCTGCCTCAGCCCTGTCATTACCTGGGATGCCAACATGGCTGGGTATCCAGAAGAAAAGAATACTTTCCCTGCAGAGGGTGGAAGAAAGGAGTTTCCGGAGGAGGAGGTGGCATGTGAGGTTATCCCATTTAAGATTGAGTAAAGAAGTAAGAACAGCCTTTGAGTTAAAGAAAATGGCAAAGTGGCTGAGCGGAGAGTATTCAATAAAGTTGAGGGCAAAGAGAATGGCCTTAGCCTCGGCTGAAAAGATGAATGAGTCGGGAAGTCTGCTACTGAGGGTGATGTCTTGGATGACGGCAGCAGCAGCTAGCTGTCTTGTTGCCTTCCTTGGAGCCATCAGTATAGATGGAGGTGTAATTTGAGAGTTGGTCTTTGATTTGGTTGTGGAGATTAATGAAGAGTTTAGGGTGGGTTTGAGTTTTGTGATGAGTGGAGAGGCTCAGGTGGACAAAAGGAAGGGGGGTGGCCCAAGGAGGAAAAGTGGGCCAGGAGAAGAAGCCGAGAGTGGTGGGCTTGATGCCGAGATGAGAGAGGTCTGATTAAATGCGTAAGCTGAAGGGAGGGGATAGGATTTTAGTCCTATCAAAGAGGGTGGAGAAATTGGGGTAACTAATGAGGTTGTAAACAGGGTTTTGGGTGTTGGTGAGGACTCTAAAAGCATAGGAGAGGCTAAGCTTTCTACATCTAAGTAGAAAGGGGGGTTCGTTGGCTTCAACATGAAATCTGGTGATTGGGGAGGTCCTGTTAGCACCTAGACAAAGCCTGAGGGCTTCATTTTAGATGGTCTCAATGTGGTTGAGGTATGAGTTGTGAGCGACACAGTAGACAATATTGCCGTAGTCAAGCTTGGCACGAATGGTGAGCCTGAAAATTTTGAGGAGAGCATAGCGGTTCGCACCCCAAGTGGTGTTGGAGAGGAGTCGAAGGATGTTGAGGGAGCTGTTGCATTTTAGTTTCAGGTTGGTGATGTGTTGCTTGTAGGTAAGGTTGGGGTCTAGAGTTGGACCCAGGAACTTTGTGTGTTCAACTTTAGGGATGCAATTGCCATTGAGCACAAAGTTCGGGTTGGGGTGGAGGTTGTTGAAATGACAAAAGTGCATGCAGACTGTCTTGTCTTTGGAGAATTTAAAACCGTTTTTGTTGCTCCAGTCTTGCAGCTGGTTGAGGCTGATTTGGAGCCTACTTTCAACAATAGAAAAGCTAGGGGAGGAGAAGAAGATGGTGAAGTCGTCCACGTATAAGGTACGTTTGATGTTGGGGCCAAGGTTATCCGCGATGTTATCAATGCTCAGGTTGAAGAGAGTGGGAGAGAAGATGCTGCCTTGGGGGACGCCCTCTCTTGGGGGTACGAGTTGGAGAGGATGTGGCCAATACGAATTTGGAACTGCCTGGGTGAGAGGAAGATTTGAATAAAGATGGGGAGATGGCCTTTGAGGCCGATGGTGTGAAGTTTGCGGGTAATGCCGTATTTCCAAGTAGTGTCGAAGGCTTTCTCAAGGTCAAAAAATATGGCAATGAGGTGTTCCTTTTTTGCAAAGAATTCCCGGATAGCGGTATTAAGCGTAATTAACTGGTCTAGGGTATTGCGCATTTTGAAGTCGACACATGGAGGCTGCCACTTTGTTCAATTCTGTATTGAAATCTTGTGCATGATAACACTATTTCCCCAAAGAAGTCAAAAGGTTAACATTGTATTCCTTAATCAATTACATTAAGGTTTTTGTTCTAAAATGATGTGAAACAAAATTTTAACAACATGTTTTGATAATTTTATGTGTACTTCTTCTCAAAATTCAAGTAAAGTTAGAGATAACAGGAGGACAGTGGAATACATGGCTTATGTTTAAATGGAATAAACACATGGGTCAGTTTGAGTATTTTTTAACACATAACGAATATCTTTTGTTTGATTATTCAATAGACCAGAACAGTTACTGTATGATATTAAAGCTCAACTTAAATGAGTTCAAGATATTAGTAAACATCCCTGAGAAAGAGTGATACATTTTTGCTGCAATTAATAGAAAATTAATACTTAAATTTCAAGCAATTGTATCTAATCAAATTTAAACTTTTAGTTCTGATCTCTAATTAAAACATTTTGACAAAAAATGGGTCAAAATGAGCAAGATGAAGCCTATGTGAATTTGGGAACATTGAAGATACAGCAAAGGCACCATATACACCACTCATTAAAAAACTGACACTTTGATGTTTACTTTTTGAGATATGTGAAAGAACATTATATTCAGAGCAAGATGCCCTTTTGCCTTTCAAAAAAATTGTGTAGTTTTTTAGTTATGGTCAAGCAAAGTTTCAAGATTTTAGAATTCAGGCAAACATTGTGATGTCATCAGATGAACACAGCTCAATACCCTAAGTAATTCTTTAAAGTATTTTCTTCAGTTTTAACCAGTTCTAAGTTTATTTTCTGTTTTGGTAATTAGATGTTGTCCTAGGGGTGTGATCAAGTTCTGAAATATTTGGATGAAATCAGATATTGACATTCAAAATATATTTTAGAGAAGATTGAAAAACAATGGATTTACATAAACAATTTCAGATATGTTTATCTTCCTATGTTACTAATTATTGTGCAATAATAATAGAAAAATACAAAATTTAAAGTGGTCAATTTTTAATTAATTTGGATGAAATCTTTTGCTAGTTTTGGTTTAGAGCAAATTTTCATGGTTTATAGCATATTTTCATGGTTTATAGCATATTTTCATGGTTTATAGCATATTTCCATGGTTTATAGCATACAGTATGTTCATGGTTTATAGCATAATTTCATGGTTTATAGCATATTTTTATGGTGTACAGCATTTGTTCATGGTTTGTAGCATATTTTCATGGTTTATAGCATATTTTCATGGTTTATAGCATATTTTTATGGTTTACAGCATACAGTATGTTCATGGTTTATAGCATATTCTCATGGTTTATAGCATATTTTTATGGTGTACAGCATTTGTTCATGGTTTGTAGCATATTTTCATGGTTTATAGCATATTTTCATGGTTTATAGCATATTTTTATGGTTTACAGCATATTTCCATGGTTTATAGCATACAGTATGTTCATGGTTTATAGCATAATTTCATGGTTTATAGCATATTTTCATGGTTTATAACATAATATTATGGTTTATAAGTGTATCTTTATGGTTTATAGCATATTTTCATGGTTTATAGCCTATTTTCAGGGTTTATAGCTAATTTTCATAATTTATAGCCTATTTTCATGGTTTATAGTATAATTTCATGGTCTATAGCCTATTTTCATGGTTTATAGCATATTTTCTTCCAATTAAGCTCCAGTTGCTGTTGCTACATGTTCATACATCTTAAGGGCATGGTCAGTGAAATGATGGTTCCAGCACAGAATCTAATCTCATCAGTAAAGAATTTATTTTCATCACCAACCTCTCATCTAGTGATTGTTTTGTTGGAAGCACCTCTTCTAAGTCTCCATTCTCTACCATTTCTTTGACAATGTCCAAACCCCCTAAGAGCTCTCCATTGTGATACAACTGGGGGTAAGTGGGCCAGTCTGAGAACTTCTTCAATCCTTAAAACAAAAAATACAAAGTCATCATGAAAACTCTTAGTTTCAGCAATTAAATATTAAATTATGTGCTTTTCAAATTGATTTACATTAGACAGGTTAGAGCTACTTTCAAAGCACCAATCATACAAAGCAGAACTTCTTCAACATGAGCATAAGTATGAGCACTATTTTCAAAAGTCCATTTCATCTTAGACTCTTACTCATCTTACTCTTAAAAGAGATTCTTTGTATCACTTAAAAAAGGTCATTACCATCTGACATCTACCCAGATTCTAGGTTGTGACTGTACTGCCCAAAATGTACATGACCAGTTGCAGAGTAAAGGAACAGGATGAGGTAGATAATCACATTGGTTAAAAGTTTGAAGAAAAAATTGTAATTGTGTAAATCATAAATGGCTTTATTACAAATGTCCCCTATATACTCCTCTCCCACAAAGATAGAATCTGGAAAACAAAACTGTCTTGTTTAATAATCCCATCCACATTGATTATTCAAAACATTTTGCTCATCAAAAATGTGAACAACAAGAATAAGCCAAGATTTTCCAAAGTGGAATGAGAAGTTTTTATGAAATCTTCAACTACTTTCATGGTTGTTGATCAATTTTAAAGCAATTTAGCTCAAGTTTCCTCTGAAGGGCCAAGTACCACTAAATATCAAAGGAAATCTTCAAAACATCTTACCTTGCCTGACTTCGTCATTTGATAAGATGTCAAACGTGCTGTACTCTACATTTTTATCATTTAGCAGACCAACGATTGTTCGACTAAACCCACAACGAGGCTCTTGTGGGGACCCCTTCATGAACAGCATCACTGGTGCACTGGTGATTAAGTTTTTCAGCCTCGCATTAAGTTCCTGAGAAGGAGACAAAGTAAAACTGACTGGTCAGTTCAAGTGGTAGAGCACTCATTTTTAGCCGGTAGGTCATGGGTTCATCTCCCGGTCCGACCGTACCAAAGACATTAAAAATGTGACATGCTGCCTCTCGCTTGTTGCTCAGCAAAATGGAAATAACACCTGATTGGCTTAACGACCACTCCACTGTGATAGCTGTGTGGTTGAGAATAATCCCCTGTGACTTGTGAAAGTTGTTCAGTTTGTAAAATGGTAGGATAAAAGGTGTAAGCGCTTTGATTGCGATTGTAGGAAAGGGCTGTATAAAACTAAATATTATTATTACTAGTTCCAGACACATGCTTTGCTCACATACTTGAGAGAGGGGTTAAAATATTATCAAAATAACAACTTGGGTGCATGGGCCCAAGGATTTTAGGGGAGCAAGATTGTTTTCCCCCAGATCCAATTAAAAAAATTCCAAAAGTTTGATTGATTTTCATGGTGACTAATATTTTGGGCCTTTTGTCAAGATCCTGAGCAGGAGACACAAAGTATACACAAGTTACAGACACATGGTGTACTCACATACCTAAACTAGAACGGTAAATACCGTCATGGTTCGCATGCCCATGCAAATTGACACCTATATTATATAACCCGGCCAATTATAAAAATGGCATCTCACACTAAGTCCCACATGGCGTCCCATGTACCACGTGGCATCTCACCCCATGTCCCACATGGCATTCCATCCCATGTCCCACATGGCATTCCATCCCATGTCCCACATGGCATTCCACCATATCTTCCACATGGCATCCCACCCCAGGTCCCATATGACATCCCATGTCCCACGTGGCATTCCATCATATGTCCCACAGGGCATCCCATCCTATGACCATGTGGGCATTCCACCCTATGTCCCACATCCCATGTACCAAATAACATCCCACCTCATGTCCCACATGGCATTCCACCATATCTCCCACATGGCAAACCACCATACAGTGTCTCACATGGCATTCCACCATATGTCCCACATGGCATTCCACCATATGTCCCACATGGCATCCCATGCTATGACCCACATGGATCCCATCCTACATGTATGTCCCACATTAATCCAACTATATGTACCACATGACATCCCTCCCTATGTCCCACATGGCATCCCTCCCTGTGTCCCGCATCAGTGGCTTCCCACCTGATGTTCCACATACAGAACTGCCAACCTTTAGGATCACCAAACTGTATTCTGGGACTATAAAAGTTGTATTTTTTATTAAAAAAAACTGTACTCTTCAAACAAAATGTACAAAACAAAGGTTTACTGTGGCTGAAAAAAAAATTACCACTGTACTTTCAGTTTCTCTTATTGTACGAATCTGAATCGCTTAAAATTCGGCAAAATCAATCCTTTAAGAAGACATGAATGCCAACCAAGCGTAAAAAGTATGAGTAAAAAAAAAAAAAAAAATATATAACAATAAATAAATCGTATTCTGGTGCCAAAAAACGTACAATCGTACTCTAAACATTTTCCCGTATTAAATACGGCAAAATCGTACTAGTTGGCAGGTCTGCACATAGCATCCCATCATATGTTCCACATGGTATCCCTCCTAATGTCCCAATGACATCCTACTTTATGTCCCACATGGCATCACATCCTAAGTCCCACATCCCATGTCCCCATGGCCTCCTACTTTATGTCCCACATGGCCTCCTACCCTATGTCATACATGGCATCCTACCTTATGTCACACATGGCATCCTACCTTATGTCACACATGGCATCCCAACCTATGTCACACTGTGTTACTCGTGGCATCCTACCATGTCCCACATGGCATTCTACCCTGATCCACATGGCATCATAGCTATCACAGTCCCTGATTGAGCATACTATGTATTAAAGTGTCAGTTCATATAATAACTTATATGCAAATGAGTTGTTGAATAAGAAAAAAAAAGGTGGAGTAAAATAATTATGCCTGATATAGCCCTTAATGTATACAACATGGTAAATATTAAATCATGTCCTTCATGGCCCCCATCCATGTCCCACATGGCATCCCTCCCTATGTCCATATGCAATCACATCCTGTCACACTCCCTGACTAAGCATATTAAATAAAAAAGTCTGGTCAGGTCATAATACCGAGCAACTTTATGCAAATGAGCACAATAATAAAGGTGAAGTTTAAAAATTCATGCCTGGTACAACTGTTGGTGCCCAAATAATTTGAAGAATTTTAAGGATTTTAAATCTCAAGTGCTACAAGAGAGACTTGAAGATCTCTGAAGAAAATTGGAAAATTATATCATTTTACAGTTACCTTCTAAGAAAATATCAAATGTATTGTAGACTTTTAAGGAAACTAGTCATCAATCCTATCTTAAGTATCTCTGAAAAACTTTAACATTTTATAAGGAAATTCTAAGCTTCCATAAGGATATCTGAAGAAACTTTAACTTTTTTTGAGGAACTCTGAAGAAACTTTAACATTTTCTGAGAAATTCTCAAAAAACTTTAACATTTCTGAGGAAATCTCAGGACAAATCTGTGGATGGCTGGACGGACGTAATCGCCATTACATAGGTTCGCATAATGCTACGCATGCGAACCAAAAAGGGTTACAACATCATTGAACTAAAAACTTAGGCACATGGGCACACAGATTTTTTGAGAGAGCAAGTTTTTTTTGTCCTAATGATTTCTTTTTTTTAACCCCAGATTTTGATTGATTTTGATAAAGTTCTGGCACAAAACCTGGCAACCTTCAGTCAAATTGTGTTTCTTTCCTTTCTTAAATATTTAAGTTTGAAGATAAACTTGTATAACAAGATAATGGGCCAGAAGGGTTAGACACTCAATCAAAAGCCCAAACATAATCGGACACCTGATTTATCAATGTTTACTTTCAATATTGTGAACAGAATTAGAACTAGCCATCCACTCAGGCAAACCATTTCCCACTCATTAACAAGCCTTTGAGAAAAGCTTAAATGCAGTACACCAATCCGTGAGAACTTTTTGGTTAACTTCAAAATCGTGACATGTCACAGAAGGATTAGTTAAAACATGCAGGAAATTACAGGAAGTCAAAGCATCACTACCAGATAAAAATTTAAAAACTGGAATTTTCTTCTCAATTCAAGCATAGTCAAACCAAGAAACCTATTGAGCCCTTTTAACTTCCTTACTTGCTGGAATGTATCCATTAATCAGATATGGCCCCACATACCTCCTGTCCCAAATTTTACACTAACAATAAGCTTGCACGGTTTTGCCCCGACGTGAAACTGGAAAACCAGTTTTTCACCCGTAATGTAAACAAGCTTTGAACATAAAGTAAATTACAGTAACTAAAGTGTGGTGTACTGCTATCGATGTTTGTATCACAATATTTTCTGTAAATAATGTTGCAAATGATAACAGAGACCTTGATAAATAAGATGTATTAATACACTTTAATGTTGTTTGTGTGTAAAGTAGTTTTATGTACCCCATTTGTCCCTCAAATGATGCCGATTTTACCCCTTTGTCAGTCTAGGTCCGAAAGGCAATAAACAGGTCCCGATGTCCCAAGGCACTCACATAGAAAAGTTGTGAAAAAGGCTGTGTCGACAGGCCATCTATATGCCTTAATTTGATCACAATTTTTAATTCATAGTTATGATTTCAATTTTCTTTCATATTACAGAAAAGAAATTTGCTGGATAGTTGTCAAACAGATCAATTAAGCCTCTAAATGCATCATCTTATGATGTAATGCTAGCCATCGTATACTTGATCACGCAGTACAATTGTTGCTCATTTGCATATAGCCTATGGCGGGAAAAATCTTACAGTTCAGATCCCACCCACTTAATACTCAAAATTTCTTTAAAACATTAATCATGGCCAGGCTGTAGCTCCTATTTAAAAGAATAGTAATAGTTCAACTAAAAAGGTCCTAATAAATCATGCATATCTGTTATTTTTCAAGTTCAATAATCATTCTTGCTATGCTTTTACTTTAAATTTGTGCATCGCAGTGGCATTTTCTATTATACTTAAGCCACCAGAGGTTTCCGCCCTATTGCCTTATATGGTATTTGCCTTCTTGATTGTGCTATAAAACTGCATGAACGGGAGTGTAATAAGGCAGAAAAGAAAATGCCCGATAATGAAAAGTAGTGTCCCACTCCCTACTACATTCGTATTTTCTTCATCAAAATGAAGAGAGAAAAAATAAGTGTATTACCTGCAATCTCTATACGGATAATACGATACATGATCTGAATACATCAGGATTGAAAATTAAACTGAAATACATTGTATTCCATACTTAAACTGGACATTGTTTCAGCAAGGAGATATGAAAACATTTTCTTTTTACAACAAAGGCCACGCACCCAAGCAAAAGCAATTCTTTGGCACTCTGAAGATAAGATTTAGTTCAACATTGATTTGAAACATTTAAAGATAAACAATATTTTTGGTCATTCAGAATCGTATAAAATGGCAAAACACATCTGTATTTGAACATTCTGTTTATACTTTCTACTTATGAAACAATAAGCAGAGATAATATTATGAATTTATGCATAACAACAGGCTATCACCTAATGATCCACAAAATACATATATAAACTCGCTCCACTTCGAACCAATGAATCATTTGAGCTTGTACCCTCAAGCAAATTATACGTGGTATGGGTCAATTACAAACAACATGTGATTGGAATGGAAGATTCCATGGTTCATAGCCTACTGTATGAGTAAACATAATTACAGGAGAACGGAAGACATTTTTCAAAACAAAATGCATGAAATCTGTTGTTCTTTTTAAATCTGAACAATTTTGATCGGGCTATTGTTCAGAGGTTTATTTTACACATGACAATGAGATGAGGGAAAGGTATACAAACTTTTTGAGGGAACAAATGGTTGTTTTCACTTGCAATCTCATTGTGAAATGTGAATCATACCAGCTTGGTTTGGTGATAGCACTGGGATAATTTATCCTCATTTTACAGTACTGTACATTGTTATTCCATAACGATCATGCAATTAATTCACCATCCTCTAAACCATGCTACAGCTATTTATATCAACAGTTTTTCCTGGCAGAAGCTGAACTCTAAACTCAAAAAACTTTTGAAAATATGATACGACAACGTGTGATACGACAATCATGTTACTATGACAACAGATAGTAACAATACATGAATCTAGGACTCAGGAGAGAATGGACATTGACTACAAATAAAGGGATTATAAAGGAATGAAGGCACACTCATGGAAATATTAGCCCAGAAAGAAGACGCAAATACATAGCATCATCGAACCTATTATTACAGGTACATTATGACTATTTATTTCCAAACATTCTCAATCTTATTTAGGAAAAGCTTACAATTCCAACTGCCCAGACATGGCCAGTGATGAATACAAAAGTGCATAGTGTATGCACTGAAGCATGACATCACTGGCCATGTCTGGGCAGTTGAAATTGTGAGTCTTTCCTTATTGATTGAATCTGCATAAATATCACATATTTTCACAAATATTATCAATTTTTTTTTTTTTAAATATGTTAACACAAAGCATGAACTTTCTTTTCATTGAAATAAAACAGATTTTTAGCATCTTTTAGCAATTTTTATGTAGTGATTTGGTTATTTTCGGCGCTTCCGGTTTTTTATAAAATACGAATCAGACCAAGACCGTGGTTTTGCTAAAAACGGTTTTAGTTACAAAATTGGTGGACCGTGCAAGCTTAGCTAACAAATATTTACAATCAAGCGGAAACTGGTTACTTTATGAATGGCTGATCCATTTTCACAAATTCTTTTCAAAATTATGCAAAATAAAGACATGCTTTATTACCAATCAAGTCGCTGAGAAATTAGCCAAACATTATTCATTGTTTAATTTTCTAATGTTAAAATGTTGTCAACTTTAATTTACATCTACTACTACTCTATAACTGACTCTGTTTTGGCTTTTCAAATAATCATAGATCCTCATGATTAGATCCTGTATTTTAAATATTTTAAGCCCTAGCAGAACCCCCTCAACTCCACCCCCCCTCCCCCCTCCTTTCCAATCCCTAATATGCTTAACTTCAGCCCTCCGCTACAGAGAAGCTGACATACCTCTTTCGGTGGTTTTGGTGCTAATGGCATTGGGGTGGGCTGGCATTCAAATCTGAATGAAACTTTGTCTTCTTAGTAAGTTCTGCTGCATTCGCTCCATCTAATCTGTCAATTTTCTGCTTGTTCTGTTATAAAAAGAATAACAAAGAAATTCACAAATTGTTATGCTTGATTTTTGAGTATAGCATACTAAATTAATTCAATTCAATTTCAAGAACATTTATTTAAGCTAAACTTCTGTATTTCATGAATTGCAAACGCAATATATATACAACTATTGAGCTTTACACAAGATGCCATAGATACATTATAAACTTCAAAACAAAGTGTTTTAAAAAACAGCACAAGGACATAGGTATATAGAAAGCAAGTACAAACTAAGCTTCAATTATAAAGCAGAGAATGTGAAGAAGAAAATACAGAGAAGGTCATAACCAGTGTTTGCACCGGGTCCAAAAATCGGACCGAGTACCCGACCTGCATTTTCGGCCGAGTATCCAAATATCCGATGTACTGACAAGGCATTTTCAATATTTTTCGCAGAAGTAGTATATGTGTTAAAATCTAACAGTGTACATGTACCTTGTAAAATCTTGTGATATTTCTTGTTTTTCAATTGTATCTTTGTTTTTGTGAATAAAGAAACAGAATACAAATGTTTCTAGTCTCTTTTATCTTCATAAAATACCGTAAAATAATAATACACGCACTTCCTTAAAATTTCACGGGTCAGGTTACTTGGTATTCTGGAATATTAAATACACGATTCCACCTCATTAACGCTATGCTGGGAATTTCTGACTGATTCCACGATCCTGTTACATGCACGCTCAGTAACACATAACAATTTCATTTGAAGACAATCTGTGATTGGTTCATAATAGGTGTTACAAATTTTTTCAGCAAATAGCAGACACGCTTTTAAAACAGTTTGGTAATGTACAACCGCAATACATTTTTTTCTACAGCATACTACACACACACTGCTTGTTGTGCACTGCTTTGGATATTTTTTTTAACAGCGAAGTTTAGAGGGTTTAAGTATTGCGCTACTAGTACATGTAGTACATACGTTCCTACATGTAGCCACATCGCTCGTTTATCATCTATTCTGCAATCTGTGGAAATATTTTGTTTGTTTGTTTGTTTGATGAGGTCTTAACGGCACCACGACAACGAAGGTCAAATTGTGCCTGAGAGGTCAGATCATTTTAGAGGTAGTAAGGAAAGAGACCAGGGGAAGAATGAGAGAAATTCAAGAACAAAAGCCAGAAAGCTGTGATCGAGAGAGGAGGTGCATGGGTAAAACTAAAAACAAAGTAGAGAGGGGTTGGAAGAGGAGAATTAAATATGGTTGTAGAGGGATGCATGCTGAAGGAAGGAGACTATTTTATCTGGAGGATTATTTTGGAAGAACTCAGCAATTGAGTTGTGGGGAGCGAGAGAAGCTCTGGGAAGGTTGTACAGGGGGCAAGCAAGGAGAACGTGTTGGATTGTGAGGATGCAGTGGCAATTGTTACAGAGGGGTTGGGGGAACCAATAAGGAGGTGGGAGTGAGTGAGGTGGGTGTGACCAATTCTAAGACGGGTAATATGAACGTTGTCGATACGAGAAAGGTTGTTGATGGTGGATTTGATCGATTGTGGGCTGGATAACATGGAGTTTGTTATCAATTTGGAAGTTCCATAAGGTTTGCCAGCGGTCACGAACAAGAGAAGCGATAAGCGGTTTGATGTCAGAGAGGGTTTTGGGAAAAGGGGAAGGGAGGAGGTTAAGGGCAAGCTTAGCGGCTGTATCAGCCCTGTCATTGCCAGGGATGCCAACATGGCTGGGTATCCAGAAGAAAAGAACACTTTTCCTGCAGAGGGTGGGAGAAAAGAGTTTCCGGAGGAGGAGGTGGCAGGTGAGGCTATCCCATTTAAGATTGAGTAATGAAGTAAGAACAGCCTTTGAGTCAGAGAAAATGGCAAAGTGACTAAGAGGAGAGTACTCAATAAAGTTGAGGGCTAGGAGAATGGCCTTAGCCTCTGCTGAAAAGATGGATGAGTGGTCAGGAAGTCTGCTACTGAGGGTGATGTCTTGGATGATGGCAGCAGCAGCTGTCTTGTTGCCTTCCTTGGAGCCATCAGTATAGATGGAGGTGTAATTTGAGAGTTGGTCTTTGATTTGGTTGTGGAGATTGATGAAGAGATTAGGTGAGTTTGAGTTTTGTTATAAGTGGAGAGGTCAAGGTGGACAGAAGGAAGGGGGGTGGCCCAAGGCGGAAAAGTGGGCCAGGAATAGGTGCCGAGAGTGGCGGGGTTGATGCCAAGTTGAAAGAGGTCTGATTTAATGCGTAAGCTGAAGGGAGGCGATAGGGTTTTAGTCCTATCAAACAGGGAGGAGAAATTGGGGTACCTAATGAGGTTGTAAACAGGGTTCTGGGTGTTGGTGAGGACTCTAAAAGCATAGGAGAGGCTAAGCTTTTTACATCTAAGTAGAAAGGGGGGTTCGTTGGCTTCAACATGAAGGCTAGTGATTGGGGAGGTCCTGTAGGCTCCTAGACAAAGCCCGAGGGCTTCATTTTGGATGGTGTTAATGTGGTTGAGGTATGAGTTGTGAGCGACACAGTAAACAATATTGCCATAGTCAAGCTTGGCACGAATGGTGAGCCTGAAAATTTTGAGGAGAGCATATGCGGTTCGCTCCCCAAGTAGTGTTGGAGAGCAGTCGGAGGAGGTTGAGGGAGCTATTGCATTTTAGTTTCAGGTTGGTGATGTGTGGCTTGTAGGTGAGCTTGGGGTCTAGAGTTAGACCAAGGAACTTTGTGTTTTCAACTTTAGGGATGCGATTCCCATTGAGCACAAAGTTCGGGTTGGGGTGGAGGTTGTTGAAATGACAAAAGTGCATGCAGACTGTCTTGTCTTTGGAGAATCTAAAACCGTATTGTTGCTCCAGACTTGCAGCTGATTGAGGCTGGTTTGGAGCCTATTTTCAACAATAGGAAAGCTAGGGAGGAGTAGAAGATGGTGAAGTCATCCACGAGGGTACGTTTGATGCTGGGGCCAAGGTCATTCCCGATGTCATTAATGCTCAGGTTGAAGAGAGTGGGGAGAGGATGCTGCCTTGGGGGACGCCCTCTTCTTGGGGGTACGGCTTGGAGAGGGTGTGGCCAATCTGAACTTGGAACTGCCTGGGTGAGAGGAAGTTTTGAATAAAGATGGGGAGGTGGCCTCTGAGGCCAATGGTGTGAAGTTTCGGGTAATGCCGTATTTCCAAGTAGTGTCGAAAGCTTTCTCGAGGTCAAAAATATGGCAATGAGGTGTTCCTTTTTGCAAAGGATTCCCGGATAGCGGTGTCGAGCGTAATTAACTGGTCTAGGTATTGCGACGTTTTTGGAAGCCGCTTTGGTGAGGAGAGAGGATTCTGTTGGTCTTGAGGAACCAGTTTAGTCTCTGATTAATGATCTTTTCCATAATTTTACAGAGACAGCAAGTAAGGGCGATGGGTCGGTAGCTGGTGGGGTCGGTGCTATCCTTCCCCGGTTTAAGGACGGGGATGACAATAGCTGTCCTCCAGATAGGGGGAAAGGAGTGTGAGGACCAAATGTGGTTGAAGATGGTGAGTAGGGTAGTGGTGGCCTTGATGGGGAGGTGTTTCAGAAACTGATAGGGGATGTTATCTGGGCCCTTGGAGGTGCAGCCAGCGTCGCTGATGGCTTGGTTTAATTCAGAAAGGGAATATTTTGTGATCGTTTTATTGTATTGCGTTGGAATAGAAATACACTTTATAATTCTTGTTAAGTTAAGATTTATTCTTTTTAACATACAATTCTGAAACAGAAACAGTCTGCAATTGGTAAAATTATAAAAATCCATACCTGGATTGTATTTTCAGAACCGGGTAACAACACAATCGGTCGGGTACCCGGATATCATGTAAACACTAGTCATAACACAACTTGCAAGTCTGAATTTCCCAAAATGGGTCAAAATAAGAAAAGTACATGTAGAACTAAAAACACACACTCAAAATGAACCAGTAAGTTAGAACATAACACTCATGCATAGACATTTATAGTTTGATTAATGAACTTTATATTTCTATAATAGGTTACATGAATAATAGACATTACATCATTTCCAATTCCAAATTCAACGCATGCTGTAATACACAGTAATCCAACATGTATGGCCAACTTTAGAGTTTATAATGTCATATAATTATATGCCCTTAAGAAATAATGAAAATAATGATATAAAATGATCTGAAACCTTAGTTGCTCACACCTTTATGAAGATGAACGTTGGGACTGCTGATATTTCATACCTCAGGGATATTTCAGGCACTGATTCTGCTTCAACCTAACAAAATTCAAATAAGCAAATTATGTAAGGTATTAATATCACTTTACAAAAACAAAAGAAAGCAAAGTTTTTAAAGATCTATGAACATGTTTCAGAAAATGTAGCTTATTTAGAAGAAAACATGCTATAAACTCTAAAATGGAAATTTTCATCAAAATTAGTTAACAATTGTTAATTTCACAGCATTTGGAATTTTAAGGCCTCATTAGGCCTATAATAAATTAATTTTGTAACATCAGAAAAATAAATTCTATGAATTCCCTTAAACTTATGTATCTTTTCACCAATGATCTTTAAAAGAGAGCAGTAGAATATGACTACACTATATACCTTCAATCCAATTTGCAGAAGAAAACAATGTCTGAATATTTTCAGTGAATGAAAATTGGGACAGAAATTTAAAGAATTACATGTAAGATTTAAGATTTTGAGAAATTTTAAGAATTAGAATTAAGATTTGAGAGAAATTCTCTTTCATACATCACAACTTTTTGAAACATTAAAATATTTTTTAACCTCAGTTAATCAGAAACTGCAGAAACACTCGTCTCCTTCAGAATTGAAAGCTTTGTCATCTTCACACTACCCAAATCCTACCATACCAAAGCAAACACTCTTAATTTAACCCATTACCCTATCCACACCATCTATCTTACCACTCCATCAACCTACATACCCCACTCACCACTATCCCCCTACTTTAACATACCATCTTCTATCACCAAAACCCCCTACCAGCTGCCCTGTCTACCTATCATCATTCATCCACCTACCCTTTCCAATACTAAGCTTCTGCATTCACCTATCCTCTTGACCAACCTGGACTTTCTTTCCCACCAATCCACCAACCTTTTGCACTCCTAACCTTCTTCAATTACCTCCCCCTCTCCACCCACCTTCACTTTCCGCCCACTCATCTTTTTACTGCCTTAGCTATTACAGAAACCTGGCTTCATACTAACTCAAATCTTTGCTCAATTCAAATTCCAAATTATACCTTTATTTCTAGGGACGGGTGTTAAGCAAGGTGGGGGAGTTGGATTTTATATTAATAAATTAATACTATTTGAAATTAGAAATTATCTTTTATCAAACCGTCTTTTATTTGAATCCATGTTTGTTGAGGTTAAACTTATTGATAAAACTCTTATCTTAGGAGTCATTTATAAACCTCCTGATGTCCCAATTCTACTTTTAGTGATAACTTATCTGGTATTTTGCAAAACATACAAAACGAAAAGAAGACTTGCTATCTTACCAGTGATTTCAATATTGATCTTTTGAAGCATGCCCATTTGCCTCATATTTCACATATTCTCATTCTTATTTACCATTGATATCAAAACCAACAAGGATTACATCCTCATCATCATCACTCATTGATAATATATTTGTTCTAATGATTCTACTGTTAATTCAAGATCTGGCATTCTTTTATCTGACATAAGTGACCACTTACCAATCTTTTGTTGTAAGGATTTTGGTTCTAGTTCATCTGTTATTAACACAAATAAGCTTGTTTACCATAGGAGAGATACTAGTGTTAAAGCGCTACAAAATGTCAAACCTGAACTTTCTTCTTTTAACTGGGGACCTCTATTTAATGAAACTGATGCAGATGTTGCATATAATTTATTTGTTGATAATGTTCACCATATTATATTTAAGCATTGTATTGTTAAAGATTTGAGGGTTAATTCTCAAAAGCTCCAATCTCCATGAATAACACAAGGTATTTTAAGATCTATTTCCAAAAAGAATAAGCTTTAAAAGAAATATCTTTTCATTTCTCTATTAATTATACATGCAAGTACACACAGTATAAAAATAAGCTCACTAATATTATCAGATTGGCTAAAAAAAACATTTTGAAAAATGTTACAACCTAAAGAAAACTTGAGGAATATTATAAATAAAATTCTTGGTCGTACTTCAGCCAGACTCCTATTGATAAAATTAACAATAAGGACAATTATATAAATGATAAACTTGTAATGGCTGACAAATTTAATTATTATTTTGTTAATATAAGTACCAATCTTGCTAGTACAATCCCCACATGTAATTCAAATTGTTGTGATTTTCTTCCTGATGCAATCCCAACATCTTTGTTTCTATCACCAACTAACTGCTCAGAAATTATTGATTTAATTATGAATATGAAAAAAAGTGCTTGTGCTAATGATAATATTTCTGTTAATTTTCATCCTTAAAAATGTATATAATACTAATATAATAATTCTTGCTCATTTTAAGCTATTGCAATGTAGTATGGGGTAATGCTCACCCTCCTTATCTAAATCTATTATTCATACTTCACAAAAAGGCTGTTTGTATCATCACCCAATCAAGCACATGCATCCTCTCTTTTGACCAGATTATGTTTTCTTAATATTTTTGATTTCCACAGACATCATTTTTAAATTTGTTAATCAACAATTACCAGATATTTTCAAGGATTACTTTTCTTTTACTGATAATGTACATTTCCCACAATACCAATTTTCCCATCATTTATTTTCTCTTCCCATAAATTCTGAAATTTTTAAATGCTCCATTGTATCTAATGGTTTTAAGTTCTGAAATCAAATATGCAATTCTATAAAAAACATAAAAACTGTAAAATTATTTTCTGATAAGTTAAAAAAGACACTTATATCTAAATATGACCAACTCTAGTTTACATGTACCTTCATGTATTTTTATCTCCACTTAGTTTACAATTATATTTGACATCTTATCTATTTTTACCCAACCACTTTATTACTTTTCCCTTGGGCATCTTTATGTTACCGGGTGGGACATATTGGGTGAGTGAGGGAAGGTTGGAACTTCCTCTTTTCCATCTATTTCACTTTTCTATACATTTCCTTTGTAATTAATTAATTCAATTTAAGTTATGGTGGGCTTCTTGTAAAAGCTCCGGCTTCTAAGCCCGTCCACCATTTTCTAATGAATTTTTATGTCTTTTCATTATAAATATTGTAAAATATGCATGAAAATGGAAAATAAACAAATCAAATCAAATCTACCTTCCCTTCAAGCAATGTCACCACCTATTAATCATTACCCACTATCTACTCACATATTCCCCTCTACTCTTATACCCAGGCCCACTCTCCCCATACCTATCAACCCTCCACTCATCTACCCTCCACACTTATCTATCAACCTTTCATACACCTACCAACCCTCCACTAACCTACCACCCTTCCACTCACCTACCATCCCTCCACTCACCTACCACCCCTCTACTAACCTACCACCCCCTGCACTCACCTACCACCCCTGCACTCACCTACCAGCCCTGCACTCACCTACCATCCCTGCACTCACCTACCAACCCTCCACTAACCTACCATCCCTCCACTCACCTACCAACCCTGTACTCACCTACCACCCCTCCACTCACCTACCACCCATCCACTAACCTACCACCCATCCACTCACCTACCACCCCTCCACTCACCTACCAATCTCCACTCATCTACCACCCCTCCACTCACCTACCACCCACTCACCTACCACTCACCTACCAAACTTCCACTCACCTACCAATCTTGCACTCATCTACCAACCACACGTCACTGCACCACCTATCCTATATAAGTATAAACTTTACCACCTATCCTATATAAGTATATACCAAATATTCTTGACGATTCTTGACAAATATTCTTCTCAAAGATGTAATCAATGAAAGTTAGCAAAATGAAAATTCCTTCAGAAATACTATTTTGCCTTCAGCAAAACTTGAGTTAAAATATTTTTGAAAGAATTATGAACCTACTTTTACATACAAAACCTGTGGGTATTCCTTTGATAATTCTTCAACAACCTGTGCCATATGTTTGCACTGGTCGGCCCAACTGGTCCAGAAGTATGCAACGAGAAGCCCACTATGAAACAGAAGGAAAAAATGCCAAGTTGGTAGCATACACTGAAATGGGCAATTCCAGAAAATAAATGTACAGGAGGGTCCGTGACATCCTTACACCCACCCCCACTCCCAATCTGATTCTGGACACTCCCCCCCACCCCCAATCCGATTCTGATTCCAGACTCGGCTGACCACCCACCCACCCCAAATCCGATTCCGGACTCAGCTGACCATCCACCCACCCCAATTCCGGACTTGGCTGACCACCCACCCACCCCAATTCCAATTCTGAATCCGGTCACAGACCACCCACTCACCCCAATTCCAGTTCCAGTCACCAACCACTCATCCACCCCAATTCCAATTCCGGACTCAAAGTGACCACCCACCACCCCAATTCTAATTCGGACTTAGCACCCACCCTGATTCCAATTCTGAATCCAGTCACCGACCACTCACCCACCACAAATCAGATTCCAATTCCAGACTTGGCTGACCACTCACCCACCCAGACTCCTGTCACTGACCCCCTCCATTCTTATACACTTTTATTTTCTGGAACTGCCCATTTATGATATCTAGATGAAACACTACACAAGGCTGGGAGAAAACAAAGGGAGTGGGTAAATGCCATGGACCTTAAACAACTTTGAGATTTCAAGGACCCAAGCAAAAAAACTGTGCTATGTTTCATAAAAACCAAATTCTTTATGAGCCTCAATGATCCTAGTTGTGGCATGAATTGAGGGGACGGGTTCCAAAGGTTGGAAATCCAGGATGTTTCGAATGTGGGAAATCCTTGGAAAGGGGGAGGGGGGGAAACAGTTTGAATTATCCGGTGCACGTATGCATGTAACTTGTCCTTTGTGCATGTAAGGATTTTGCAGTACATGTACATTGTGCATGTAAAAAATCAAGGTAATATTATGCAATTGATCTAATTATAGGATGCAATACTTCCATATTTACATAATATTTTTTTTTTTTAACTTTATTTATTGTATTGATTTTCTTTTAAAATAAAAATAATTAATCACTAAATGATCGCAACGCTACCAAATCCATGGGAATGATTAATCGTGAAACTACTTCAGTATATAATGCACAGTAACACAACATTCACAACAGCACATCCAACACAAATTTTTTGAAATAAGCTGAAAAAATCACGACAGAAGATAAAGTCAATCATCACAAATTTAGAATTTATCTCTTCTTCTGTCAGATCTTACCAAACAAAGTTTGCCTTCATAAAAAAAACCGAAGAATTTCAATTAAATTGAAATAGTAAGATTACCTCACAGATGCTGATATGTGTTCTGGTAATTCCATGATCCAACTCTTACGAAAAAAGAGGGCGTCAACAAGAAATGGTTTTACTTCACAACATGGTCCTTTCGCCGTGCATCGTGTACATGTATCATCTGTCTTGTGCATGTAAAAGTACATGCACAAGTGCATGTAATTTTAGTTTTGTAATTCGGGTAGCATAAAAATCAGTTCCTCAACAGGGGACTTATCAAGATTTTCTGAAATTACTGATTTAAGGGAAAATTTATAAAAATTTAAACAACATGGCTATAGACCCGGCCGCAGTGTCCATAACCAAAGGCAGAAAATAATTGACCCGGCAGTTGTTGACCAATCAGCAATCGGGATAATGACGTATGCATGATGTACACGTTCGTCGTTGTTGTCATTTATTGATTTGCGTCCTGTCAGAGGTTATTTAACTTTTAAATTTTGTTCATGGTGTGCATGTAGATTTGCCCTGGATCCTGCGACAATAGCGCTGTATAATGCGGTGCCACTGAAAACATGCTGTGCCCCTCTCCAAAATTTCTGGTGCCCCCCCCCCCCCCCACACACACAAGCCCAAATTACATAAATGGCCAAATGTGCATTAATTGGACCTATTTTTAAGTTATCGATGGGCCTCTCTTCAGAAATTCTGAATCTTCTACTGAAAACTATGTTGGAATTGAGACTGGGTCAACTCCAAACCCCCAGTAAAGATGAGCTTTGGCCTGTATATTCCTCTCTCTTAACCTGTATCGTATTTGTACCTTCAAAACTATCAATTTTTTTGTGTAGATATTACAAAAACATGGCCGCCGAGTTTTTATGGAAATATAAGTAGAATAATAATAAAAATGATGATAATTCATAGGGTGCAACAGTATTTCAAACAGCTCTATAACTTGTACAACAATGAAAAATAAAATGACCCTGGTGCTCATCATTTTTGGGAACAAACTCTAGCAAAGACTGCCGGATCCATACTGACCATACTTTTCTGTGAAATGTTATAGACTAGGCCGCCAAACCCATAGTTTTCAATGATATGTCACAAACCAGGCCGCCAGACCCATAGTTTTCGATGATATGTCACAGACCAGGCCGCCAGACCCATAGTTTTCAATGATATGTCACAGACCAGGCCGCCAGACCCATAGTTTTTAATGATATGTCACAGACCAAGCTGCCAGATAGTTTTCAATGATATGTCACAGACCAGGCCGCCAGACCCATAGTTTTCAATGTCACAGACCAGGCTGCCAGACCTTTAGTTTTCAATGATATGTCACAGACTAGGCGGCCAGATTCATGGTTTTCAATGATATGTCGCAGACCAGGTCGCCAGACCCATAATTTTCAATGATATGTCACAGACCAGGCCGCCAGACCCATAGTTTTCTATGATATGTCACAGACCAGGCCGCCAGACCCATAGTTTTCAATAAAATGTTACATACCATACCGCCTGACTGCTTGGTCCAAGCAATAGTTGTCAATGAAATGTAACAGACAAGGCCGCCTGGTCCATAGTTTTCGATGAAATGTTACATATTAGGCTACCAGGTCTATAATAATCAAATGAAATGTCATAGGCCCAGCTGCTGGGTGTATAGGTGTGTGACCTAGTTATTGTCATAATCCACGTATATGTATGTTATCACTAGGACATTTGTTTTGTGTACGTAGGTTGTTGCATATATCGTGTTTCCGACTAGACTCACACTTAAGCAACCTATATTTCCCTATATGCAATAAACTTATGTTTTTTCTGCACAGTGTGATGGGTTTTTACCTCTTATATGAGTAAGCTGTAGAACAGTTTTTAATCAGCAACTTTTAACGGGAGAATTTTAGTTGGGCATTTTCCACCGATAATTTGTTGGTCATCATGTTTCAAAACTTTTGTCCAGTGTCATGCCTGCGCATTTGTACTTAGGGCTTCTTCATTATACTAACAAGTAGAAAAAAATTATGTGTGTGGTATCTGTGTCATCTTTAAAATTAGCAAATAATCATTTAACATTTTCCTGTTTTAGAGCTTTTTTAACAAAAGTGAATGATAAATACTGTACTACTGTACAGTAGTAGTTGCATTTCTTTGCATACTTCAATTTTTTTTTTTTTACTTGTATTTCCATGATTTGATGAAAATCTAAAATAGACCTTGCGTAGAAATTGCAAATGCCATTGCAATTATTATCATGCGGTAGTTGCATGACTCATTTTCGAACTTTGACATCCTCAGTACAAACTTAACGCTGTAGAGTGCGAAGAAAGAACAGAGAAAGTGTGCCAAGAATCATCTGATTTTGGTGTTAAAGGAATATATTTTCATACTCTTTAGCTGAAGAAAACATAAAAAAGAAGTTGGAGAATTGTTTGAGTGCAAAGCTGGACACACAAAAGACAGTTAATTTGAAAGAAGCGTTTCAAGCAGGAAAACGTAGTGGAGCATCGTAACCCAGTTTGAAATATATCAAGTATCACGTAGCTGCATAGGACTTGAATAACTCTGTCAGGGCGTAAATCGGAAACAACAACAATCAGTGAACATCAACCGACAAGAAAAAAAGCAGATCAGAGGAGAAGTACATGTAAAAGGCCTGGAACAGGGTAGGCTAGGCCTATATGACAAATAAACTACAGTATCAACTATCACGTAGCTGCATAGGACTTGAATAACTCTGTCAGGTTGTAAATCAGAAACAACAACAATCAGTGTACGTCAGCCACCAAGAAAAAAAACAGATCAGTGGGGAAGTAAAAGGACTGGAACGGGGCAAACCTAGGCCTATATGACAAATAAACTAACGTTAGGTGCGACAATAAATTAAAAACTTTTCAATTCCTCTGGTATCCAGTGTTGTCTTAATATTGAATATGCAGTTATATGGAAGAAAAAGGATGATAACGGTAAACAACATCTTACTATTGTCAATAAAAGCTACTTCAATTATCAGTAGGCCTAGCCTAACTCTGTTACAGTGTTAGTTGAACTTGTAAGGTTTTTGTAACAGTTTTCGTGAAACTACTAGTATGTACTTCGTACAATAAAATGACTGACATGGCTTTCAAACGTAAAATGTTTAGGCCTAACTGCAACAAACCTTCCATATTTTTCAGACAATTCGTCAAAGTGGTCAGAATTTTTAGCTTCAACAACCCGTTCCATGTTATAGAGTGTTTCGACTACTGAGCTAAAACGACGAGAGAGTGGATCTTGTTTATCAAGTTGACTCAAAATCAAAACACCTTGCTGCAGGAAGTTCTCACGTCATGATGTAGCCAATGTTCAGCTTCATGCAGTCATGTCACGTTATAAATATTGCGTTAACTTATCGGACATGTCAGACGAAAATGATCAGATTAGTTGACTGATGAAATAGAAGGGGAATGAAAATAAGGGCTTAACATAACATAACAACATAACAAGATTACGGGCTTAAAAGGGTTAGTCACCCCATAAAAACCCAAACCAACACCACCACCACCACAAAAAAAAAAAAAAAAAAAAAATGAGGCCCAGAGTTAGTAAAGAATTTATCGATGTTGACTTTAAAATTGTGAACAGGATTGGAGCTAACTACCCACTCAGGCAAAACTTTTCACTCATTAACAACTCTTTGCGAAAAGCTCAAACGCCGAATCTCTATCCGTGAGAACTCTTTGGTCAACTTCAAACTGTTACCACGTGCCACATGAGTATTAGCTGAAACATGGAAGAATTAACAGGAAGTCAAAACATCACTACCAGTGCCAGTACCAGATAGGAATTTAAAAACCTAAATCATATCGCCATGTACTTTTCTCAACTCAAGCGTGATCAAACCAAGAATTTGCAACCTAGATTCATAATTGA
Organism: Chiridota heheva; assembly: GCA_020152595.1. Classification (NCBI taxonomy): domain Eukaryota; kingdom Metazoa; phylum Echinodermata; class Holothuroidea; order Apodida; family Chiridotidae; genus Chiridota; species Chiridota heheva. Next base: position 1,048,312 of record JAIGNY010001437.1, on the reverse strand, counting down.
CCTCCGTGGTGTAGTGGTTAGTGCTTTGTCCTCCCTGTGGGTCTGCAACCAGTGAGTTCACGTGGCCCGTCTTGATATTATGTCCAGCACTGGATGCTTTCAGGACGTTAAACCTTGCTTCAGGAATAAGTCTAGTGGCTCTTCAAGTCGCTAATCCTACTCCAAAATGAATTTATCCTTCTCATAAAAGGGACTACAAGCCTCAAGGTGTTGACTTTAAAATTGTGAACAACTGCTTATACAAATTAAAAACAACCTCTCTACCAAGAAAACCAAAAAAATTCTTATAATCAAATCAAGCATCTTGTTTGCAGCTGCTAAAGCACACTTTTTAGAAGGCTTCAGATTGCTAGATCCCTTTCTTGGTCAACACAACTAAGATTTAAACCATTCATACAGTAATCAAAATCCCAATTGCTCTGACTAAAATGAATAACTTTGCATTAATCAACATTGAATGACACCTGCCGCGTTTGGGACCAAGAAACTAACTTATCCAGATCAGTTTGCAAAAGTGAAGAATCACTAGCATCATCAACAATCCTGTACCTGCTTAGGCATCAGCAAATTTACAAATCCTGGAGCCAAGGGAAACACCAATATCATTAGAAGTGGACCCAACACAGAACCGAGGCTAAGGAACACCACTTGCATGACTTGTAACCTTCTTCCACAGAGATACTTTACCATTAACTAACCAAGAATGTATCCAACTGGCACACTTTCCCTCCACACCAAGCGCTCTTGTTTTCATCAGGAGCCTGCCTAACGGAACTTTTTCTAATGCTTTTTGGAAGTCTAAATAAATAACATCCACATTATGACCAGAATAAACTAGAACATCATGAAGAAACTCCAATAAATTAGAAACACAAGAACCTCTTAGGTAAGAACCCCATGGTCTGATGGTGGGACAAATTCAACAAACCATTGTCCAGTAAATGATTTAGTGCAAGATCCTTAACAATGGACTCCATGACCTTGCACATAACACTGGGAAGACTCATTAGTGGCGTGGGGGAAGAAGGCCGGGGCTACTGCTCCCCCCCCCCCCCATGCGAAGCTTTCTGGGAGGGCGCCGAGTGCTCAAGGAGGCGCCAAAATCGTCCTAAAAATATATCTTTATATGCCCTGGGAAAATTTATGTGTTGATCAATAACTTCTTCTTATATACTCTTTGCACGTAATATTCCATTTTTGTCGTCCAAAAGCGCATAAATTTTCCATAGAAAAGACCAAATTTCCGGGGACTTCACCCCGAACGCAACCATTGTCACTCGAACAGACCATGCTGGATTTCGCGCCTGGACAATAGAAGATGCATGGAGATAGCTCGTCAGCAATATTTAATATCTGCCCTTACCATGAAGGGCGGGCAGAAATTTTATTGAATACAGCTGGTAGAAGCTTTTCGAGAAGGCGCCGAATGCTCACAGGGGCGCAAAAATATAAAATATTCTTATAAACTTTTGATTCTCAACGCTGTAAATGTTTTCTCTTAAAACTTTATTCTTACATCAAATCATGAAGAAAAAACATCCCTAGACCCAAACTAAAGACACATATTGTAGTCAATCAGTCAATGGGATTCTACATTTGAACATTCGTTCCAAAATATACATTCCTTTTAAATAATTTTAGTGTTGAATTGACACGCTTTTAAGCAATCTTCTGCTACCAAAATCAAGCCAAAAAACGCCTACCAGGACGTAAACCCTAGATTGAGCAATTTCCTGCTACCCTCAGCGTCCCTACCTGCAGCTTTGCCCCATAGATGTGACACATTTAAAAGCCCTTTTCTGCTATCAAAACCACAAAAAAACGTAGGTTTCCAGGAAACCCTTGGGTCCCCACCGCTTCTTCTCGGCCGCTCCTATATCATGCCTATAGAGTTAACACAATTTAAAGCAAGTGCCAGTTGGCGTCCCCCCCCCCCCACCACCACCACCACACCACCCCTCCACCCTCCTTTTAAAATTTTCTTTGGGAAATCTCCGAAAAATCTCTTTCAATTTCTAGGGAATTCTTACATTTTCGGACATTTCCTTCAATTTCTCAAAATTTTCTTCAATTTTAGGGAAGTTTTTTTCAATTTTCCGGAAATTTCGTTCATTTTCGGAAATTTTCCTTCATTTTCGGAAAAATTCGCTTCCATTTTCGTGAAATTTCCTTCAATTTTGGGATTTTTCTTCCATATCTAAGTAATTGTCTTCAATTTTCAGAAAATTTCCTTCATTCTGCGGAAATTTTCTTCAATTTTTGAGAATTTGTTTTTCAAAATTTCTAGAAAATCTCTTCCATTTTTGGGGAATTTTTTTAATCTTCGTGAAATTTTTCATTATGGGGATATTTTCTTTAATATTTAGGAAGTTTTCTTCAATATTCGTAAAATTTCCTTCGTTTTGGGGATATTTTCTTCAAAATTTAGGAAGTTTTTCTTTAATTTTCGGGAAATTTCCTTCATTTTGCGGAAGTTTCTTCATTTTCGGGAATTTTTCTTTGTGTCAAGATTTGAAACACTGATTTTGGTGCCATATAAACGGTGCATGCCAATTTAGATCTATGTGCACGTTTTACTTGGGAGCATTTTTAAATTTAGGGTGGGTGGGTGGGGGCGACAAAATGTCCTTGCCCCTCCTCCCCCTCCACCCCCGTGAACATATGACCTACTACGCCACTGAGACTCACTGGCATATAGTTACAGAGCAAACTGTGGTCACCTTTTTGTTTAATGGGAGTGACATTAGCAATTCTCCAATCACTAGGGACAACACCAACATCAAAGCACTTAGAAAAGATAATACTCAGGAGAACATAAAGAACATCAGAACACTCACGTAAGATAGCAGGATGTATACCATCTGGACTGGGTGATTTATTTGAATTCAAATCCTTCAACTTCTTAGACACAACATTAACTGAAAAATCAACATCCTGAATGGATACTAGAGAGTGCACACTAAGATAATCCACCGTGACAACATCATCAGCAAGGGACTCATGTACCAAGTCTCAACTGTTTCAAAGCTAAAATTACTAACACTTAAATTGCTAACTAGTTTTTTTTTATTTTGGTTTTTTTTTACTCATACTTTTTACGCTCGGTTGGCGTTCATGTCCTCTTGAAGGATTTTTGCCGACTTAACCGATTTAGATTCAGACTCCTTATTGAAACCAGACACAAAGTAGTCATTCAAAACCTCGGCCATATCCTTTCCACTATTGATAGTAATACCATGAAGGAGACCAACAAGGAGACCAACAAGTATCTCTTATCACACCCTTTGTGAGAGAGAGAGTTGAACACACAATTACAATGACGGGGTCGTCGCCTGCGTATTCGGTTATGATAGTACAAATGCTATCACGAAACGCTTAATACGACCCGGACGAGAACACAGGTACGACGTACGGACAGACATAACATCGACAACCAAGTCAATGTCCACGGCCTTTGATAACCAGTTGTGGTGCACTGGCGACCCTTTGTGAACTTTTCATAATCCTTATACATAGCAAGCTCCGCAGGACACCCACTGTGTTTATTACAACACCACAACTTCCTTTTGACTTCTTCTTAACTACCTGGCAACTACTATCTGGATGGGTCGATTAGTGATCATCAAAGTCAAAATTAAGCATTTTAACGAAAGTTTGACACAATAAGTGCTTTTACCCTTTTGAAGCAAATATTTGTGAAATTTGCTTCCTACATATGCGAATATGGATAGGCCTATATTTTATTTCTCCATGGCACACCCGGACTTACCCCAGTGGTATGGTGGCAGGGGACCAGAGAGGAAACTACCCCTCTGAGAGGGCGCTGAATGTTCACAGGGGCGCAAAAATTGTCCTGAGAATATATTTGTCTGCACTTTTTATTTTCAACTCAACTTTTGCAATTTGTATCATTTACAAAACAAACGTTTTATAAATGTTTTCTCCCAAAGCTTATTACATCCATCAAAAACATTTCGGATCCCAACTAAAGACACAATAGTGCAGTCAATGAACCCGGTAGGACGAGTCACGTCATACATTTATAATGTGATGCGATCATCTAAACGACGGTGTGCCTGTGACGGTGTTCATGTTACGTTTGTATTGTACGTGAACTCTTTATCGAAATGAGCAAGAAAGGTCCTCGACTAAATGATTGAAGCTGCCTTCCTGAGACTAATCAAATTGATTGAATTCAAACTTCCATATTTATTCTTCAACCAAAAGAGAAGATATCGCCGTCTAATGAGGGTGACCATCTTCAAAAACGGTGAAACTGAGGGAAAGGTATAATTTTTCCGATTAAAAACCTAAAGGGCAATCATATAGTCATATGTACCAGTTACACGTATATTTTGTTATCTTTTACATGTAGGCCTACAGTCATCGAGTCTTATGTCGCATAAAGTTATCAGAACTTCTTTTAAAATTTAAAATAAATAGGAAAGTAATAAATATGAGGTGTATCCTACAAGATGAGCCTAATTAATTTCGAGATTAGTCGAAAGATCATCTAACATGTTAGGCCTAGTATTACTATGCTATTACTAGTATTAGTAACGTAACCTGCTTTAAGTCGCCACTTCCGTGATAGGTTTCGCAAAAATATTGGCCTGAAATAAGTCCACTTAGGCCCCTACAAAGTTTTGTTCAAAAATAAACAAAATACTCTTCACACAATTAAAAATGCAGTCAACAGCAATATTTATAGGAAATTTTAAAGCTAATTCTAATAGACTAGACTATGCATTTAAACTTTGGAAAATTTATCTTTTCCCTGCCTAGATTCCATTTTGATATGTGAGGGTAGGCCTAAGTGATGAAATGTGCATGTTAAAATCGGAAGGTCTTCAATGCCCTTTCAAAATAAAAACAAAGCTATTGACATCCATTGTCAATTAAAAAAGTCAAAAATGTATTAAAATGTATTAAAAATACTCAATGATTGATGTTAATTCACTTTTCGAACTAATGACACTACCCCTTCAACCTATGAAACACTACCCCCTTAACCTATGACATGCCACCCCTTTAACCTATAAAACCTTACTTTAAACTATGAACCCAAGTACCCTTTTATACCATAAACCGTCAATTTAAACTATTGAAGAGGTCGGACATCCGGGAATCTTGTGGTGCACGGCGACGTAACAATGTTTTTTTGACGATCTCCAACTTCAGTCAAAGGGGAAAACAAACAGTCAGTTATCATCGCAGTCAATGGGAGAAAAACCTATTTTTTGTCATTTTGCTAAAAATACTCTACAGAATTTATTTACTTAACAAATGTTGTGTATGAGATAATAGTTTTCAATATATAGGAGTACCAATAATTTTCGCTGACAGGCTAAGGCAACGCAAGTATTCATAAAAAAAATATCCCATTGACTAATGATAAAGTTTCCCCTTCAACTTGGCAAAACCGTACTAAGCCTGTACACGGTTACGCCCAACCCACCACCTCAATGAACACTAACGTTACCCCTTTAACCTATGTCACCCCCTTAAGCAATTTTCTCTGCTCTTTTGACTTAGGAAGATATCTATTTCCTTTAATTCAAGACCTGTCTCTTTAACATTTCCCCAGTGCTTGAACTCGTAACCTATATCTCTTAATGCACTTGTGACTCACCCCTACTACCTCCGGCATTGTCAGTCAAAGGTGAGTCATTGACATGAAAAAGTGACTCACATTTGCGTCATTGTACTAAATTGTCAGCCACCAGAGTGACTCAGGGGTGAGTCAATGTACATGTTTTGACCACCCACTTTGTGCAATGACTCACCTTGTCCAGGGGTGTAGGGGTGCGTTACGCAATTGACAAGTGCACAACATGTAGAATGCACTTCGCCATACTGCCTTTAGTTCACCACTTTGTGGGAGGTCATCTGCCTAACTTCCATTGACTTTATACAGAGGTGAGTGAATTTGGGTAAGTCATTGCACAAGAAATGTTAGTCACCTAAGAGACTTAGGGGTGCGTCAATGTACATGTTTTGACCACCCACTTTGGTGCAATGATTCGCCTTGTCTGGGGGTGTAGTGGTGAGTCACACAATTGACAAGTGCACAACATGTAGAATACACTTCGCCATATTGTCTTTAGTTCACCACTTTGTGGGAGGTCATCTTCCCTAATTCGCCACCCCCATTACAGACTACAAAAGGTACTTTGCACTATTTAGCATCATACTGTAGCAATATTCTTTGGATAAAAAAAAAAACTTACCAAATATGACAGTTTTGGAAGGGCACCCTCTAATTCGTAATTAAGACATAAAAAACATGAGTCAAATAGTGAGTTGGCTGAATCAAATTTGTTGCAGTCTGTAAGGTACGTGATCAAATATAAAGTCACCTGATGGTACATGTAGGACATGTCACCGGATCCAAATTTGCTTCCTTTTATGATAATTATTACCAGAGTAGGGGCATGGCGAAGGAAACAGATCGATCAAAGCAGATGGTGGCTGCTTAAAGGCGGTGGCGACTTAAAGCAAGCTACTTTAGGCACGATTGCTTATCACCATGCGCGTTCGTTACAAAATACAAGACGCGATAATTGCGTTGTTGCACACTTATAATTATTCGAATTGGACTATCTCAACGCTCTTGTTCTTTTGTTAACATACAAATTGTACGCGTCATACTGTACATAAGTGACACACAAATAGAATGCATACTGGTGCGTTCATACGCTCAAGGATGCACAGATGATGCAGATACGCACTCAAAATATGTCAATAATTTCTTTACGCACGTGTTCTATCTTCTTATTGGTTGGAAATAATGCTAATGTGCATGTAACACTTTTGTCAAGATGCTCACAGAAAATGTGTCAAAACTTTATTTTTGAATGAAAAATGTGCATCCTTTCAGGAAGCAATTGAGTTATTACATATTTACAAGGTGTAAAACTAATTTTAAGTTTAGCACAGGGTCCTGGGAGCTGTTATTTGCCAGCTCTGTGGTAAGCCTGAGAAGGAAACTGCCCAGGGAAACTGTTCCCCAGGTAGTACGTATTGAAATGCTTTCTACGTGGAATGTGTACTGACATACTTTTAAAGCTGTGAACATTTAGGGATTTTAGTAAACATGTACACACAAGGGCAGGATTTGCCTTCCCAAAGTGAAGAGGGGGAGTTAGAAATATATTCTGAAAAGCTGGCAGCACCCCCACTTATCTGAGTATCAAGATGCTGCTAAACTTGTGACCTGATAAAGAGGATTAAAATAAGAAAACCTGTTTCAATGACTAAAATAACCACCACCCCACCACTGACATGTATACGCCACAACAAAATTTCGTTGAGTTTCAACATCATTGATGTTCTGGTTAAGAAATTACGTCGGAGTACCATCCAAGCCTGGGACTTTCCCATTTTTCAATGACTTGATAGTTCCTTCGACTTCTTCTCTTTGTATGCACCCATTAACACTGTCACGTACACACGTCTGTTCATCAAACAAAGGAAAACTTTGCAAAACCATAACATTATTAATTGCATCAACATCATCATAACATCTCAGAACCTCAGAAACATGTGACCTCCAACGATCTATAGAAATGTAATAACTTTTTTAGTGTAAGTATGTGCAAGTTTGTTCAAAATCACGAAAAATCATGTTTTCTCCCATTGACCATAATGATAAGTGCCTCTATAGATTGAATATAAAGTGAGCCTTATAGCCTGTGGGAGGGAGGGGGACTCGCAAAACGTAACGCTAGGCTCAATGGAAAACCCTATCGCACTCGGAGATTATTTAGAATATCTCAAAAACTACGAAAACAAATACAGTACCTTTTAAAGTTGATGATTTCCTTCTTTGTTATTCAAGGAATCGTTTATTTTCTTCGAAGAAAATATCGTTGAGATAGAGAGAAATCAAACGGAAATTAAGCGGGTGACTGCAGGAATTGTCAGCTATCTTTTCACAAAAATATATATGAATATTCATGAGAAGCTCTTCCGGGCTCATAGAATAATTTTGTTTTAAGTTCAGATTGTGCGCTATTGCCGAAGATAGCATGTAACTAATTACATGCCCTGTTGAAATCTATGGTAAAAGAGTTAACTTCTGTGTCCTTTTGTACTACAACGCAAAAGTTTTTTTTCTGGTTTTCTTAATAACAATATATAATTATCTTGTGTTTGTTTTATCCTCCAGCCATTTGGGAACTCAGCACTCAATATTTTAAAGCACCTTGTAGTGATATAAAAGGTACAGACAGTAACTAAACATGACCTGTGTACTGTTTAAGGCCATTTTTCATGTCCAGGATGGGTCCTTCCTGTCGCTCTTGTTATCATGACAGACCCTTCAATCATCAGTCGGGCCCACCATAAAGATGAATAAATGGGCCATTCCTTTCTCTTCCTTGCTATCATGATGAGGTCCCTTCAGTCATATGCCGGGTCCACCAAAAAACATCAATATATTGGGCCTTGCTTTCTGTCTGGGGTGAATACTTAAAATTCCCAACAGTGGTGATATTTGTCACATTAGCTTTGATCATACTGTAGAAAGCAAGACTTTTTTTTTTTTTTTAACAGGTTATTGCAGTCCCTGAAACATGGCAGATTTTTCTGTTGAACGCAAGCAGTGCTCTAGACATCAATGCATCAGTGGTGTACACAAAACATGGAGGCAAAATAGATGACATAAATCTTATCAGGTAATGTAGAACAATAAGTGTGGGGGCGGCCACAGTCTCACCTAGGGGCCTCACCTATGGGGACAAGCCATTTCACGGATGTTACAATCATCAACATGACTATGTTAATAATATCTGCCGAGCAGCTTCTCATCCTCTACACAAGATTGGGAAAATCCGTAACTACTTGGACCTATAAGTAATTGAAACAAAGCTACATATGGTCTCCCCGATTGTCACTGGCTTAAATGCATTGTCTGATTGTGGGTTGATAGTTTTTTGGTTTTTTTCATCACTGTTAATTTCAAACACAGATAACCCCTAAGGGCATTAGGAACTCCCACAAAGCATTTTACATAACAAATAGAACAATAATGGGTTATATTAAAACAAATAATAGAAGAGCAGAAGCAAGAGTAGGAAAATAACTTTTCTTAACTGTTTGTAACAAAGAATTTATTTGATTTAAAACATGTTCCTGTTTTAACTCATCAAAATTGAAGTGCAGCATGTTTAATTGACAGAAATTAATTTCTTAAGCCATACCTATTTTGAATGGTTGCCCTTGGACACACTAGGGACATTTCAGTGGATGAGGAATTTTCAGAAAAATATTTCTCCAAAGTCTTGCTCCAACATACTTTAAAAAAAGTCTTTTGTCATCATGAACAATGGTCAAGCATTCAGGGAAGCGTACAAGTGAGATGCTGGAGGTCTCAGGTACGAGTCCAATTGATTTAATCAGCGACTTTGCCACAGATATGCAGAACAATATATGTTGACATCAAGCACAGAGGTTTGTCTTCTGCATCACACCTCCCCCCACCCGACCATTAGGAAAAGTGGCCAATGGTTGGGTGGCACTCGCCGTCCTTCAGAGGGGATGTAGAGCCTTCGGTCATGATGGTAGGAGCTTCACCACCTGCCTGGTTCTCTTCTCGAAAAGAGCAGGGTGTTAACCCTGTGTTCATCCACTTCCCATCCTGGCAAATTCCTTGGGTCCCACACTGAAAACAAGTTAATGACTTATGTGTGCTTTCCCTGGCATGTGCCTAAAAGTGCAACAATAAATTCACAATCCGCATGCACCATACGCTACATTTTATAGCTAGTTTCAAAACAAATTCAGTACGTTATATCTATGGTGGGAGTAGCATGGTTGGGGGCCGTGTCACATTTTCAGAAGTAGTATTATGAAGGTTCCTTAGGCCCCTGTCTCTTTCTTCATGTTTGGATGCTGACGATGCTGCTACATGGTGTATTTGAATATTTGATTATTATTCTGATGTTACCCTAAAATTGGTTGGAAATAGAAGAATATTTAAAATGAATTATTTTCTTATGTTCATTTCAGGGATGATGAACTACTGTATATATCAGAAGGGGAGCCATTTATAGGTAAAAAAATGCTTTGAATTTATGAAATATCAAATACACATATCAGCAACGTGAAATGATAAGAAAAGTAATTCAGTGCATTTAGATGAACTTGTTGGAAATAAATAGTAATAGCTAGCAAAAGTTTTGCTTTCATTGTTCTTCATCAATGGCAACAGATGTTTGTGACGGAAAGTGATATATTGCCCAACATACGGGGAGGTTATAAAGCCTAACTCAAAACCTAACCTGTTAGGGTGAGAATAGTTCTGCTCCAAAACTGTCAAAACCTGCCTGTATGGTGGGCAATATATACTTTTTAGTTTGTGAGGAAGTTGTGGATCCCAAGTTGTAATATGTTGGCAAACATACACTGTACATATCTTTTCATGGATAACATTCTTCAGCGAATTCTTAAATGGTGAAAATCAGATGAAATTTTTAGCAATTGTGAGTATTAATTTTAATCATTAGAGATTAATCATGTAAACCTGATATATTTCTCATCTCTATTTTTGCAGATCCCAAACTTTCAGCACAGAAACCAACGTACATGTATTCAAACAAATCGGCCAATAATATTGCAGACAATCCTAATTTCAAAGCAAACTGGATCACTTTGAATGTTGGAGGACAGATTTTCACCACAACAAGGTTTGGATACTATAGTATTTGTGTCTTTTTTCTAAACTATCTATGGATGCCTAGAATGTTTAACTCTTGCATAGATTAGTTTCTAACTTTTAAAATGATAATTTGAAGTTTCTGAATCATAGTGGATCAAAGGATATTTCAAAATAGTGCTAAATTTATTGTGTATGAAAGTGCAGACATCTCGAAGTCTTCATGTAATTCTCTAAAGGTCTTTGGACATGTAACAATTTCTATATTGGTTAAAAGTGTTTTGAAATCTAAGCAGATCAGTTTAGGAATATTGAAAGTAACACTCTTATTTTCTAGAAATATGGCTGATCAATGTTTGATCAATGTTTAACCTATGCTAAACTTGTGATATACTGTATGGCTGGGTGGACAGCTCAAAAACTTAATGTAGTTCGTTCAATTTCTTTCCTAAATTATGGGAACATCTATTCCTGCTAGAATTTGATGGGCTCATGGTAAACACCCAAAAATGTTTGGTTTTAATTTGCTGAACCCCTTTATAAAGAATTTTGACAGACAATGAAGAAACAAAATTTTACATAAGAATATACCAAGGTTGTAAATACATCAAAACCTTGCATAAAATGTGCAAATTGATGCACGAAAATTCAAAATGCTGTAAAAGCAATTGAGCTATGTTGCCTCAACACGTCAATATGTTTTAATTTTAAATTGCCTTCCTAAATGTTAGCTTCTTTAACTGCACTGTACATTCCTTATCCATTTTCAAAGCTGGAAAAAAGGCAGAGTTCCGACAGTTATAATAAAAATAGTAATTGTTTTTGAATAAGCAGCAGTATATGTGGTAAAAAGTTAAGGTTTTGGCCAAAATGTTTCAGGTCCTTAGAACACCCCCCTACATAATTGTGTGATAATAGTTCATTAAATTGCGAAAAGGGAACATGTGTGATAAAGTGTGAGCATGTAAAGATGTGTTTACTACAGTAATATTATTTATGTCAATTTTTCGTGGGAAGATTTTTGACACCTTTATACAGAACGATGAGAAATTTTGTAATAATTTCGTGAATAATTCCAACTGTCCATTTGAAATAAATCTGCAATTATTGACTATTTCTACCTTCTTTGTTTTGTAGAAACACGCTTAGTGTGAGGGAGCCAGCCTGTATGCTTGCCAGAATGTTTTCAGACGAAGGTGAGCACTCTTATTCCCTCAACCCTTTGACCTCTTCCACGGATGTATAAATTTACTTCAAATTATATCTTTCCTTCCATGCTATAAATATTCAATCTGGTCCAATGACCTGATTCTAACAACTTCTAACTGAACTTAAAAATGTAGTTACCAAGCCAGCCATAACCTCCATTATACCTCTAAAATCCCTCATTTCTTTTTAGCGTGTTGCTGTCACAACATCACTGAGACTGGTTAAAAATTTCTTTAAAAATGTTCCCTTTTTTTCTAACATTTTTTCCTTCCACCTCCTATTATGAAGGTTTAAGCTGTTTGGCACTTTTCTTTAAGTTTTCTAGTGATCTGAGGTAAGATGAGGTGGCCACTGGCCCGGGAAGTATTTGTTGCAACTCTCAGAACTATTTCCTTTGAAGTTACACTAAGTCTAGAGTGTTTTTAGTTCCCCTGTGCACAATGAGTGGCTAGAACGAGTGAGTCTCACTTTCATGGTGGGAAGTTTTAGTCCTTAGAGCACCTTGTGCTAGTTTTTAGGACCATTTTTCCTCGGGTAGATGTGTTTTCACCCTACAACGAGGATAGCCTAATGTTATACTATGCATATGTATTACATGTTAGGATATCTTTAGTACAAGTTCTCATTTGCATTAGGCCAACTTCTCGATTTGATATTGGCGCATGCGAAAGAGGTTTTTGTCACTATAGGATGGCTGAGGAGTTGGCTGCAACTAGCTCCAAGGAGTTACAGTTGGTACAAGAGAGCCTATATTTTATTTTACATTACCATACATAGTGTGAGTTGAAAGGTCTAGCACTATTTTAAGACTTGAGTTTTGAATTTAAGTGCTCGATTAATGGGGTGCAAGAAGGACCTTAGGGAGGTCTTTCCTGCGCATCCTTTTTGGTAAAATTAACCTTTCCTTTTTATCTTCACAGACACCAAGATGACAGTGGTTCGTGTCTTCCACGCTTCCCCTGCGCTTTTAAAGTTTTTGCATTTTTGCATTTTCTCAGGTTTCAAAATTTTTCAGATATAATTCTATCTGTTTCATTCTTATAGTGTACTAAATTGCTGTGGCATGCCTCATACTATGTTTGTTGTCTTCCGCATTGCCGTCTCGCCTATGTAAGGGTCGTCAGTACATCTCCCATAGGGGAAACTTTGGTGTTAGTTATATGTTGTATAGTCTAGCGCCATAGAGGCGTATCCTCAAAGTCAACTACTTAGCCAGGACATCATGGCTTGACAATGCTGAGTCATTAGGGTCATAGGCAGTAGTCAACCACCCTGGGGCACTACAGCTTGATGCTTCTGAGTGGGTGGGGTCACAGGTAGAGGTTTGTCAGATGTAACTTAAAGCTTCAACTGAATTAAGGAGCTGAGTTGCGTCTAATGGCGTAACTTAGAATAAAGCATATAACACTAGTGCGCCATGACTCAATACTACTGAATCGATGGGGCACGGGTAGTGGTAGGTGACTTCTTATAACACCGCTGTGGGCCACAGTTCCATGTAGGGACCGTTAGGAACACAAGGGGCAGCAGCAGCACCCTCCCACCAGGAAGGCAAGGCCTTTACTCAGCAGGGCGCCTGATGATTAGCCCCTCTACTGAGCAGACCTATGCTCACATGTATGCCTTTTCTGCCTGATGCTGCAGCAATCCTGACGCCGGTCCTGTCCTCCTCTGAGCGAGGCAGGCCACGGAGGAGGGACAGAGAGCTGGGTAGTAAGCGTAGAAGGAGGGGTCGACGTTACAAGTCTTCTTCCTCTTCTTCACCCTTCCCTGAGCCCAGGTGGTGGCGGAGGAAAAGACATAGGGGAAACCACCTGAAGATGAATTCTTCCTGGACGCCGTCAAGCAGAAGCTTGAGACCTGGGTTTCTCAGGCTGTGGAGCAGAAGCTGCCATCTCAATCCCAGGGCACCAGACCATCCTCCACAATGAGGGAATTCTCCTGCCGCCCCTATTCAAGTCGCCCCTAGTGCCGCCTTACTGATGCAGGTCGCACTAGATAGGATCCTCATACCCTGTAGGGTACCGAACGAGGTCCTGTTCTCACCGCCCCCACCGGTGGACCCCCTACTACAGGGGGAGCAGTCCGCAGCTCCTGGATTTCCTGGCGCAGGGGATCAAGCTGGATGTAATGGACGCACCTCCCGCAGGGGCATGTGTACAGTCTCAGAGTAGACTGCTCACTACAGCCCAAAGGGACGTTAAGCCAGCGGCTAAGCAGTTTTCTATCGATGCTTCCCTGGTGACCTGGGTGCAGCATTGGTCCAGGAACCCCACCAATGACTAGACAGCCTACAACAAGAAGGTTGAACAGATCATACGCATCCAGCCAGCCGCCTACCAGGCACTAGTAGGCACCCCCTCTATCCCGGACAGAGTATGGCAACTCCTCTGCCAGCCCGCGAGTGGCATCCCAGCGGTGTCAAGCTCCACAGCCAGGGCCAATAAATTTATTGACCCTGCAGTCCAGAGAAGGGGCGATTCCCTAAAAGCTGTTGACTGGGCCATACTACGAGGCTATAAGTTTCAAGCTCTCGCCATATGGGTGACAGAGAGGCTTGACTCGGTCCTGCGGAAACATCTACTGGCCGACGTCATCTCAACAATTGCACCTTTGCTAGCTAGGCTATTGGATGTCATCAACACGAGAGTCGACCAACTTGCCTGAGCTTCTACAAAGGTGGCCACATAGGGGCGCGACAATGTTCTCCCCCTCCGTGGCCTCTCTGAAGCCACACAGGTGGACCTTTGGCGGCTGCCCGATGGAAGGCCTGGATCTTTTCGCAGGTCACTTCTGACAAGTCCTGTCATGACAGGACTGATCTTAGGAAGACCAAGAAGCTGTTGGCAAAGGTGAAGCCTTTGTCCTCTCCACCTGCACAGTGCCGGGCCCCAGCCTCTGCAAGAGGATGAGGCACGGCTGCTCAGTGTCGCGGGCTTCACGTTGATGTGCGTTGGTGGCGAAGCCCGACACAGCTTCTTCAACTTGCCAGGACTCCACTTTGTGGGCCGGCAGAGTGAATATGGCAGAGAATGGTCAACGCTCCTTCCCTCTGCACGCATTGCGGGTACCTCTTCCTCATGAGGGTGGGGAAAAGGCAAGGGTTGGTGCCTTTCACCCCCTTCCGGTGCCCCTGCTGAAGGGCGGTCAGGTTGGGGTTGTCTGGCGGAATTTACAGAGGCATGGGGACAGGTCACCTCAGACAAATGGGTGCTGAGAACCGTTCAGCAGGGCTACCGACTATATTTTATGACCCCCCGCCTCAGGGAGGGGTCTTTCGCCCCACTCCTCGCTTGGGCAGTGTAGCTGAGTTATGAAGAACAGAGATCAGGGAACAGCTGTCAAAGGACGCTATCACCCCGATCTCAAATCCACCCAGGGACCTCGTGATGTCCACATTTTTCCTGGCCCCCAAGAAGGGGAACAAGTGGCGCCCAATCATCAACCTGAGACCACTCAACAAATTAATTTGTTCGTTGAAATTCAAGATGGAGATGCTGCACTTCATCCTCCCTCAGTTAATGAGGGGCTTGTGGGCCACCTCTGTGGACCTCGCAGATGCGTATCTGTGCCTATGAATGAGGAACACAGGCGCATTCTTCCCTGGCATTTGATCAATCTCACAAGGGTTGTCGTGCCGTTAGTCATCAAACAAACAAACAAACCAATACGAGGAGTCACGTACACATTCAGGGCTTTACTCTTCAGGCTGTTGACTGCCCTCATGGTTCTTAACTTGGATAACGATGGTTCTCGCAGCCTTTCTACGAAAGCAAGGCATAAGAATCTTTATGTATCTGGATGACTGGCTGATCGTCACAGAAAATACAGCCACCATCGCAGAACACAGAAGCATAGACAAAAGAGTGGCACAGGACTTGGGATGGGTTATCAACCTCAAAGTACAGTCTAGTTCCATCCCAGACTCCCATTTTTCTGTGAGCAATCCTGGATTTCACACAAGGTTGCATACGACTGACAGATGAATGGATCCTGGCTGGAAGGCAGGAGCCGACGTTCTCCTCTCCCAACTGGCATCGCCGGCGAGAGCGTGGCTGGTATTCATAGAATACCTGGCCAGTCTGGTAGATGTAGTCCCAATGTGCAGGTTTCACATGCGGGACCTACAATTCCACCTACCAGATCATTTTATCCTATCCAGGAGGGACCTCAGTGTTCCCGTTGCCTTACACAGGCAGTGATCCCCCACATATTGTCATCGTGCGCTCACTCACCTGTCACAGAGGGCGAGACCTTCACTGTCAGTGGTGACAGACACGTCTTTGACGGGGTGGGGAGCGCATTTAGCATGGTCCCAACTCATAGAATTTTGGACGGGCACTTGGTGCAGTTCATTTTCTACCACAGGTATGGAACAAGACTGTTCTAATACCCACCGACAATACCACAGTAGTGGCTTATATCAACAGATGGGAGGCACAAGATCCAGGAAACTCTGGAACCTTACCAAGTCCCTTCTATCTTGGTGCATGACAAACAAGTTCAGCCTTCAGGCAGGCCACCTACAGTACCAGGCAAGGAGAACACGATCACAGATTTTTGATCTCGCCTTCAGGAGCTCCCACAGATGGCCAACGTGATCTGGAGGACTTTCAGTCTTCCGGACGTAGACCTATTCATGTCCATGGACAACCACAAGCTACCAACATTTTGCACTCTTTGACTCCCGACCCAAGAATCTGGAGAGTCAACACATTCAAAATCAAGTGGACCCACTTTGTGGGCTACGCCTTTCCACCGTTCGCGCTAGTACCGAGAGTACTAGACAATGCGATGTATAATCAGTCACATGTTACTTTGGTAGCTCCCAATTGGCTCTCAACAAAATTACTTTGCACTGCTGTATGGTAAACACCATCCATGTTCATCTCCGCATATCTGAAGAACATGCCAGACTATCAAGGCGGAGTTGCATGGGCCGTTTATCAAGAAGAGGACCCCTTTCATAAGGTGAATATTTTTTTGTCTTTTATTCACATTCTATATTAATTCTTTAACTTCTTGATCATTTACTAACTCATTCTTGCTGTTATTCAGGCACATTCTATTTCATTTTATTTTACCAAGGAAGTTTTTCCATTCAGGCACATTTAGGTTTAATAATGGTTTCTTTCCCTCATATTAACAAAGCCGCCCCGGTCCACTGGCGAAACTTGTAAGTTTTCACCATGACGTATTGGGCATTGTTTATAGTTGCTTCTGTTTACTAACACTTTTTCATTAACATGTTCTTCTGGGCGACTAACCCATGTTCATGCAACGTTTTGCCCTGTTTGTTACTAACAGGTGGTTCCCTGTTCCTTCGTTATAACTAGGAGTAATTTACTATTGTTTAGTAATTCCCATTCCTATATTTTGTCCTTAAGAGGATAAGGAAACTAAACCTTTAAGTAGGATTAAGTTAGTTTGAGTATTAGAACTAGCCTTTTGTATGGGCTTCGACCTGAACTCCCTTTCTTCTGATCCTTGGTTGCAATCTGATTGCATATTTATAGCATGGAAGGTAAGATATAACTTAAAGTAAATTTACCCTGCTAAGCGTAGGGGGGATATTTACGAGAGTTATACTTACCTTCCATGCATCTCGACCTGCCTCCCCTCCCATTCAGGCCTAGGTGGATTGTTAAGTGAGGGATGTTAGAGGTATCATGGAGGTTAGGGCGGGGTTGGTAACTACGTTTTAAACTTCAGTTAGAAGTGCGTTAGAATCAGGCCATTGGACCAGATTGAATATTTTAAACCATGGAAGGTAAGTATAACACTCGTAAATATCCCCACTATGTAAATATGCATCTGAATGCATGGAGTAAATGGTTACCGGGTGTTAGTATGTTAATGAAATGCAATCAATATGCATGTGCAATTTGTAACTTTGAAAGCTGTTTAGTAAAAAACAAATTCTAAGCAGTGTTAAATACTGTACATACCTCAGCAAATTGAGACAACCAGTTGTGTGTGTACACTTTAAGGTTGTGGTGGTTAGCATTTTTTTATGGATGCACAGCCATCATTAGGGTTGGAAAAACCACTTGCCTGCTCGCCTATATAATAATTGTGGTGAGTAGAAATATGATGATATACTGTGGTACTTGCCACACCTAATTAGTCCTTGCCAACTTTGGCGAGTGACTTTTTTAGTATTTTTCCAACCATAGGTTAACTCTTTGTCCATAAGTGATGAGGTAATTATCTAGTTAAAGTAATATATTATACTGTTTACATGCGTAATTACTCCCATATACATTTATCTATCGGTCATTCCCTTGTGCACATTTGCAAAGCCGACTGCCGTTTCAGAGCTGAAATGCGTTTCCATGATCGGGGTAAATAATATAATTGAGTGGAAACGATAGTGGTAAATTTATGTTCCTGACAGATAAATAGAAACAAAAGTTTATGGAAAATAAAAGGTACGATTGGAAAGGGAACACAACCATCTTTATTACACATGATGAAATATCTTCTTCAAGAGAATGAAAACGAAACAAAAAATAACAATACTGCACCATAAGAACCCAGCTTTTCCTTCAAAAAAAAAAAATATGTAGGGAACATACCATGAAGCGATCCTGTAAAATAGATTAAAACAAGGCAAAACTTTATTGTCAATAATCCCAATATAAACCAAGCACTGTCAAAAGAGTTAATTAGGTTAATTTGGCCATAAAAATCTACTGCATGTATTCATACACACACAGCAAGTCCGCAATACCTCACGCTTGAGATATCCAGGGGTGTGCAGTGCGCATCCTGAAGATAGGAACTCTGTGATTTACAAATGATAGGCATAAATTAGCAATTTTGTATTTGAAGTGTCTTGTAATTATTAAGAAGTATCAGAAACTGCTTTGAATTACTACTTTTTTGGAAACACTTTTACAGAATAATTTGTTTTTTTCAGCAGTCTTTTAAATTTTGCAACAAAATCAGTTATTTATAATTAAGGTATGGATGACTTAAGCTTTTTTATTTGTGACATGTGTTATTGCTAGGGCAAGGCAACACATAATATTAATCATATCTGAATGTTGTAAGTTTGTGAAACAAAGTGTATGATTATGATCAAAGCAAGTAACATGTAAAGATACTGCTATAAATATCTTAAGTTTATGTTTTTATCAAATTTGATTGACCAGTATCCTAATGTTTGCCTGGTTGATTAAGGTGAAAGGTCTGTAGAAGTTCCATGAAAGTTACATTAGATTCAGACTCCATTGATCTTTCACAGTATGATGGTAGGTTATGCAAGAAACATGGATGTGCTTCAGAAAATTAGGAGGCTTGGTGGCTGGGACATTGCAAATGTACATATTTTCTAGAATATGAAGACCTGAAAGTTAAACTGCCCCCAATTGGAATATTCCCTCTTGTTTATCATTCTCAGTAAATCGATGTCTAATATCCAAATACCTGCTTGATACTACCTGAAAAGCAATAGCAATCAATCAGCGACACCCAGGAACAACGTTTTACAGTTAATCTTAAAGAAAACTGAGAATGATAAACAAGAGGGAATATTCCAATTGGGGGCAGTTTAACTTTCAGGTCTTCATATTCTAGAAAATATGTAATATTGCACCCTTTGCCAGGGCCTCAAAGCACTGGACCCAATTAGCAACCTAATCAGGTTCTGAGCTTAATTTTCAGTTGGTTATGAAGAAATGAAATGATAAGCATGAAGGATACTTACATTAAGTCCTTAAAAAAGGAACTCGACAATTACCTCATTGAGAACTTTCTACTGGGGATAGTGAAATTTGATAGATGTCATGTGATTCATTGAATATAGATAAATCAAAAAAATAAAATACTTTTCATTTTGTATAAAGATCCTCCATGGCACAGCACAGTGGATTCAACAGGGGCATATTTGATTGACAGAAGTCCGAGATACTTTGAGCCAATCTTAAATTACCTGAGACATGGTCAGTTGATCGTGGATGAAGGAATAAGCGCAGCTGGTATGTTTTCTTAGATGTGTCATTTAATAGACATAGCTGCTCAAATTTGCTTAAAGGTCAGATAGTGTTTTAACGTGGACATAAAAATATAAAAAACACTAAATGAACGTTTTTGATTGGTCAAAATATTTCTACAATTACAGACAAGCCAATCAATTTTTGCAGCAGAAGTGACGTTGCTAGTATGATCAGATTTATTTGAATTAAGCATTGTTGACTTACGACATGTTGAGAGCAACGTGATTTCCTATCTGTTCTATCAAACTTTTTATTCTGATTACACTCCACCATGCACTTTTCCACCCAAACTTTTGCACCTTTTTCATTTTGTCTTGTGGATGGGTGACTGCTTTCAGTAAGATTGTTCCTTTTTATTTTTTCCTTCCTGTTGTGACCACGCCCTTTTCGGTACTTGTACAGTGGTTTTCGTTTAGTGTTCCTCGACCTATTTTTTTAGTTGCCTCGGGTCTCCAGGCCCTTGGTATTTTTTTCCAACATGACCAAATGCTTCTGCCTTGACCTTGACTCTCTCCCTTCCCGTAACCTACCTGCCAACTCCATTGACCATTCCTCAGTCCCCAAATTTTATTCATTTAGGCCACCAACAAACCAGACAGTTTCAAAAGAGTTTCCCCCTTCCTCATTGGTACCCTCCCCAAGGTTTTAACCGTCAGATCCAGTAATCTTAACAGGGACACTCAATCCACCACCCTCCTCACCACCAAAACCCTAGTACTGGTATCGACATAACAGTCACTCCCAACCATTCTCTGAACTCCAGCAAAGGCGTCACCAGAACCAGGAACCTTGCTTACTTGACCAATGAAGATCTCGTTGAGGAACTTGCCAGCCAACACATCACTGAAGCCTGTTGTCTCATCCTCAAAGGAGACGGTGCCGAAACACCAATACCATCTTTCTGACTTTTGCCACACCAACTCTCCCTTCCAACATCACTGTCGGCTATCTGAGAATCCCAGTCACCCTCTACATTCCCAACCCTCTCTGCTGTCATAAGTGCCAGAGGTATGGCCATGGAAAAACACCTGCCACAGCCCAGTGAGAACATGGATTGTTCAATTACTGAACCCACCGAACATACTTCTCATCCAATTTTCAAAACAACAGCTCCCAAAGAAACAGGGACAGATCCAAAGAAAAAACAAGCCAACCCAGACACAACAGATTTTTGTCCAGATAACCTCCGCCTCCTTATGACGTGCAATACAAACAATTACAATAACACTCACAACATTATACAATGGAACATCAGGAGCCTGAAGGCCAACTCGAAGAAATTGACCTTCTGGCCACCACCTTCAACCCGGTCGTCTTCTGCCTACAAGAAACATTCTTAAAACCACTGACCATTATTCCCTTTATAACTTCTCTTGCTACTATAAATATCAAGAGGATGCCGACAGGTCCTGTGGGGGCGTCTCTATTCTCTTTAAACACTATATCCCACACAACCCTATTCATGTGAACACCAACCTCCAGGCCATCTGTATCTCTGTCTTCCTCCACAAAACTTTCACTCTTTGCAATATCTTTCTCCTCCCAACGCCAATGTTTAGCCAACCAGCCTTAACAACCTCATCTCCCCTCCCCTTTCATCCTTCTTCAACAGCACAGCCTCTCCTTGCTTAACACTAACTCCCCGATCTACCTTCACCCTGCCACAGGCTCACTCACCTGTATTGACCTGTCTATCTCCTTGATTTTAGCTAAAAGGTCACTGCTGACCTCTGTGGTAGTGACCATTATTTCCCTCTCCTAATTCACTCAGATCTTTAAACCCCCACAGACCACACCTCCAACTGGAACCTTAAGAAAGCCAACTGGCCCTTTTTCGAACTCTCTGCAACTCTCACCTCTCACATCCCCCCATCTTCTGGAGGGTGAGGATCCCATATCAAACTTCAGTAACATCCTTATCAACATCACCACCTGCTCCATTCCCAAAACCTCCAAACCCCCTAACAAACACAAACCCATGGTTCAACGATGACTGCAAAACCTCCATGAAGAACTGGAAAAAACCCTCAGAAACTCAAAAACATACCTGACCACCCACAACCTCAACCTCTTTCGCATCAGCCATGCTAAAGCCAGGCACACTATCAAGTACAGTAAAACCAACAATTGGAATAACTTCATCTCTTCTCTCACCACCAACACCCCCACTAAGAACACTAAGAAGATTTGGAGTATGGTTAACAGCTTCCCAGCAGGATGGGCAAGTTTCCCATCTCTCATGGAATGGTAATCTTCTCACTGGGAAAAACGATATCGCTAACCGCCTCGCTGCCTCTTTCAGCAACATCTCGTCCTTGGCCAACTACCCTAATGCTTTCAAAGCCAAAAAAGCTCACGATGAAATTCAGAGTAAAGTAATAACCTTTCCCTCCAAGTAACACCGAGAGCTACAACACCCCTCTCACCCTATCTGAATTAAAGCAAGCCATCCACAATGCTGGCTGCACCTCTAAGGACCCAGATAAGATCCCCTACCAGTTCTTGAAACACCTCCCCAACAAGGCCACCACTACCTTACTCACCATCCTCAACCTCATTTGGTCTTACACTCCTTTCCAACTATCTGGAGGACAGTTCCACCCCCTTCCCCAAACTGGGAAAAGAGCACTGACTCTTCCAGCTACCGCCCATCGCCCTCACCTACTGTCTCTGTAAAATTACCCAGAGACAACATTAACCAGAGACTAAACTGGTTTCTTGAGACCAACAGAATCTTCTCCCCTCACCAAAGCAACTTTTGGAAACATTGCATTACCTTGGACCAGTCAATCATGCTTCGACACCACTATCCGGGAATCCTTTGCAAAAAAGGAACACCTCACTGCCATCTTTTTCAACCTCAAGAAAGCTTTCGACACTACTTAAAAATATGGCATTACCCACAAGCTTCACACCATTGGCCTCAGAGGCCACCTCCCCATCTTTATTCAAAACTTCCTCTCACCCAGGCAGATCCAAGTTCGTATAGGCCACACCCTCTCCAACCCCTACCCACAAGAAGAGAGCATCCCCCAAGGCAGGCAGCATCCTCTCCCCTACTCTCTTCAACTTGAGCATTAACAACATCGCAGACAACCTTGGCTCCAACCTAAAGTGTGCTCTCTACGTGGATGACTTCACCATCTTCTACTCCTTCCCTAGCTTTTCTCTCGTGAAAATAAGCTCGAACTTAGCCTTAATCGGCTGCAAGACTAGTGCAACAATAACGCTTTAAAATTCTCCAAAGACAAGACAGTCTGCATGCACTTCTGTCATTTTAACAACCTCCACATGACCTCAACCCAAACCTCATGCTCAACGGCGATCGCATCCCTAAAGTTGGCCACTAAGTTTCTGGGTCTAACCCTAGATTAGATCCTAAGTTCTCCTACAAGCAACACCAACCTGAAACAGAAATGCAACAGCTCCCTCAACATTCTCTGCCT
>JAIGNY010001437.1:792500-1020000 GCA_020152595.1 Chiridota heheva | reverse complement strand
TCAACATAACCCCATCAAAAAAATACATTTTCTGAAAGAAGTATTGAAGCCTTTTTAAATAATACCAGTGTTACAAGTACGGGATATTTCCCTGCACACTTCCCCATCTACTCAACTGACCAGCGCTGAGACACATGACACCATAAACAAACTCAAAGATATATTGTGAAGTGAAATACAAGTTTTAAATCACCTCATTAGGACCAATGGCTTCTTGGTCCAAATCAACAACAAAACAAGCACACATACATTACAAATGATAATTACATGGATGTACACCTTAGTAACCAGCAGACCCTTCAGCTGTGGTCACCACAACACCTTGTGTTTTCAGATTGGTTGGTATCACTAAGTGTGGAGTGTCTCCAGAGTTTCTAATTAAAGCTTCCACAAAAGTACCCTCGCTCTTCAGCTAATGACCCTATCACCCTGTAGCTAATGACTCTATCACCCTGTAGTTAATGACCCTATCACCCTGTAGCTAATGGCTCTATCACCCTGTAGCTAATGACTCTATCA
Source organism: Chiridota heheva (assembly GCA_020152595.1). Classification (NCBI taxonomy): domain Eukaryota; kingdom Metazoa; phylum Echinodermata; class Holothuroidea; order Apodida; family Chiridotidae; genus Chiridota; species Chiridota heheva. The sequence continues at coordinate 1,019,481 of JAIGNY010001437.1, read as the reverse complement.
CCCTGTAGTTAATGACCCTATCACCCTGTAGCTAATGGCTCTATCACCCTGTAGCTAATGACCCTATCACCCTGTAGCTAATGGCCCTATCATTCTGTAGCTAATGGCCCTATCACCCTGTAGCTAATGGCCCTATCACCCTGTAGTTGATGACCCTATCACCCTGTAGCTAATGGCCCTATCACCCTGTAGCTAATGGCCCTATCACCCTGTAGCTAATGACCCTATCACCCTGTAGCTAATGACCCTATCACCCTGTAGTTAATGACCCTATCACCCTGTAGCTAATGACCCTATCACCCTGTAGCTAATGACCCTATCACCCTGTAGCTAATGGCCCTATCATTCTGTAGCTAATGACCCTATCACCCTGTAGCTAATGGCCCTATCATTCTGTAGCTAATGGCCCTATCACCCTGTAGCTAATGGCCCTATCACCCTGTAGTTAATGACCCTATCACCCTGTAGCTAATGGCCCTATCACCCTGTAGCTAATGGCCCTATCATTCTGTAGCTAATGGCCCTATCACCCTGTAGCTAATGGCCCTATCACCCTGTAGTTAATGACCCTATCACCCTGTAGCTAATGGCCCTATCACCCTGTAGCTAATGACCCTATCACCCTGTAGCTAATGACCCTATCACCCTGTAGCTAATGGCCCTATCATTCTGTAGCTAATGGCCCTATCACCCTGTAGCTAATGGCCCTATCACCCTGTAGTTAATGACCCTATCACCCTGTAGCTAATGGCCCTATCACCCTGTAGCTAATGGCCCTATCACCCTGTAGCTAATGACCCTATCACCCTGTAGCTAATGACCCTATCACCCTGTAGTTAATGACCCTATCACCCTGTAGCTAATGACCCTATCACCCTGTAGCTAATGACCCTATCACCCTGTAGCTAATGGCCCTATCATTCTGTAGCTAATGACCCTATCACCCTGTAGCTAATGACCCTATCACCCTGTAGTTAATGACCTTATCACCCTGTAGCTAATGACCCTATCACCCTGTAGCTAATGACCCTATCACCCTGTAGCTAATGGCCCTATCACCCTGTAGCTAATGACCCTATCACCCTGTAGTTAATGGCCCTATCACCCTGTAGCTAATGCCCCTATCACCCTGTAGTTACTGACCCTATTGCTCTTCAGCTAATAACCTTGTCACTCTGCCACTATTGACCCTATTGCCTGTTGGCTGGCAACCCCATTGCTTCCGCCCTGAACAGCTTGGTCCCCTCAATAGCACTGAATGAGCGAGTGTAGACCACTGGCATAAGGCAGGTCCCAACACAGCAACCCTATGACAAAAGTATATAAAGCTTTCAGGCTTGCGCCAAATAGATATATGAATATGCATATATGCTGGTTGTCATGGTTATGAACAAATAACAACTCTATGTCCCATACTTGACATAAAGTCAGCAAGCCAAATGTAAACAAAATGACAGTATGGTTCACAAAATGGTGCCATTATCATAAAACAAAATGGCGGCACCCATAAACAATACCAAGCTTCTCTAGGATAATGGCAGCAGCCTCAAAAATAAGGCAAATTGCCCTTAAAACAAACTGACTTTGAAGCCCCACATATACTTATATAAAACAGTTCAAACTCAAGATATCAATCACTAGTAACATTCCCACCTTTAATAGCAAACTTGACAGTAACTGAGAAATTCATAATATCCATTAACCATAATATTCCTAATACCCTGATCATCTCATGCTAACAACCGGGCATAGAATGCCCCAATCCTCAAAATACTTCAATAATCATAATTTCTGATATATACAAGCAATCATAATTCTGCTTCACTTGTTAATTATGTACCGCATCATTAAACCGCGGATAACTTTAGGGGCACTAAAATATCATGTAAACCTATTAGCATTGCATCTCATGGGTTGACTTATATATACAATCTTTAATATACCAAAGTTCCCCCTTCATCCTGACATTCCCCTTCCATCAGTCATACTAACATAGAACTTTAGATAACACGGAATGGAATTTAACCTACGGAATAATCCTCCGCAAAATCCTGGAGATCGACCTGGTCACATGTACAGTGACGAAATGTCCCCAAAAAGGTCGCAGACTTACAATACAGGATACACACTGTAATCCTCAGAATCGATGACACTGCCAAATATCATTAGTCCCTCATTTTATATATAGGCTAGCACAAAGACGCCAAGTAAGGTTCATACCAAGAAGCCAAACTCTGGCTTACATGAAGAAGCCAGGAAATAAATCGGCCCTGGCCTGGATATGTCTGCTGAGACTCAACACGGAGAGATGTCTGCAGCATCCAGCCACACCCCATTCCTTATATATCCACCTTACGTTGACCCCTGCGCCAAGCTCAGCAAGGCACAATCCACCAATTTCAAATACCTTTCTTTACATTATTAAACTAGGGAAATTTGCATAAATCTGCATTGGAAGTACGAATGCATAATTAGCGGCGCCCTAGACTAACTCATGGAAATTTCCACACGCATGGAGTGGCAAACAAAACACTTGAGGTGCGACAACCAGGATCACTGCTGTCGGTCTATTTGACGTAGCAACATACATTTTTGAAAAAGTGCATATCCAATCAGTCGTGCTGCAACTGATTGGGATTGGAAGGGTTAATATTGAGTATGTATTGCTAGTTTTGCTCCCTCTAAAGTCCTTAGTTCCCTTCACTGACTTCCAGTTGAATTTCACATTAAATTTGAACTTGTTTTTCCTTACATAAAGTCACCCCATGTTGTCTTTCTGATCACATTCACCCCGTTCACAGCAATAGGTATTCGTTACGCTCTTATGATTCTCACTTTCTTTTTGTCCCCAGAACTAAGTGTAAAACATTAGGTGACTGTGGCTTTTATTATGCAGGTCCAGCTCTTTGGAATGAACTGCCTGCCAGTTAACAATCTTAGTTTGTTTAAGTCTTAAGTAAGAAATGTATTTTTTTCGTATTGCCTTTGTTTAGTTTTATCTTGTTGTGAAGCACATTAGAATGCATGCAGATTTGTGCGCTATATAAAATTATTATTCTTATTCTTATTATTATTATTATTATGGGAATGCCTTTAAACATTTTCTTATTGTGATGAAAGAAGAAATACTTCTTAGAAATACAAATTTCCCATAATTTGTTTGCATGACATGATGATGATCTTCAATTGTATCTTAATCTATTTTTACACAAAGTTTTAAAAAAGTTATGAAGTTTTTTATTTTTGTGTTTAAGTTTACTAATTTGTGATTTTGTTCAATTTCACTGTTATTAATCTTCATTAAAAAATAATCTTTCTGAAAGAGTTTTTTGATGAAGTACCATAGTGACTTTCTTGTGGCACAAGTTGCATTGATGGTGCAGGATTACTTGTAAAACAGCTTTGGATAGCTTATGGAGGATTGTGTGTGTGTGTGCGAATTTGTTGTCCATTTCATTGTTTTTACATGAAAGTGTACAATGTGAACAACAATTCCATGATCAAAATTCATCAAATTAATGGAAATGTGATCAAATGCAACTCATGTTGTCATACTAATGGTCAGTCTTTTGGGTAGAAATTTTTAAAAAGTCAGTGAAACTTATTTGTAAACCTATTAATATCTTAATGCATGTTTATTTGGAAAATAATTTATGAAATGAATTTGTATATATATTCGTATTATATTTTCGATACCCTTAGCTGTGAGATAAGCAACACAAGACTATTCTTAGCAGGGGTGGAAACTATATAGTGGAGCACAGAACACCAATGTTTCCAAGACATAACAGGAGAGGAAAAAAGAAAGAAGAGTGGGGAGAAGAAAAGAAAAGAAAAAAGGCAAAATGAAAAGATAGAAAGGAAAGAGAGTGAAAGAAAGAATTGAGAAAATAATCCATCCTAGAGTCAACTTGAAAATCATAGAAATATGAGAGAAGAGAATGTTAATGCAGTTTTCAATTGCAATAAATGATCCAAAACTTTCTCATTGCGACAGTGTCATTAAAGAGGCTCTAAAAACATTTTGAGAAGGGAACCAATTAAAAAGAATTGCATAGACTTTTGAATGAAAGTAGCAAATTACCCTGTATGGAGTAGAACAAAACTCAATTGTCGCTTAAAGATAAAAGACACTTAGTGCTTGCGATATGCTCGCAGAAACTGTTTTCTTAGGTCCCATATTTTTTTTTTTTTTTTAACTCCTGATTGTTGGCTAGAATCTCTAGCTCTATGATTGATAGTACTTCCACTTTTTTTCCTAGAATCTCTAGCTCTATGATTGATAGTACCTTAATGTTTTTTCCTAGAATCTCTAGCTCTATGAATGATAGTACTTCAATGTTTTTTCCTAGAATCTCTAATTCTATGAATGATAGTACTTCAATGTTTTTTCCTAGAATCTCTAATTCTATAAATGATAGTACTTCAATGTTTTTTCCTAGAATCTCTAGCTCTATGATTAATAGTACTTCAACATTTTTTCCTAGAATCTCTAGCTCTATGAATGATAGTACTTCAACATTTTTTCCTAGAATCTCTAGCTCTATGAATGATAGTACTTCAACGTTTTTTCCCAGAATCTCTAGCTCTATCATTGATAGTACTTCAATGTTTTTTCCTAGAATCTCTAATTCTATGAATGATAGTACTTCAATGTTTTATCCCAGAATCTCTAGCTCTATGAATGATAGTACTTCAATGTTTTTCCCAGAATCTCTAGCTCTATCATTGATAGTACTTCAATGTTTTTTTCTAGAATCTCTAATTCTATGAATGATAGTACTTCAACATTTTTTCCTAGAATCTCTAGCTCTATGTCTGATGGTACTTCAACGTTTTTTTCTAGAATCTCTAGCTCTATCATTGATAGTACTTCATGTTTTTTCCCAGAATCTCTAGCTCTATCATTGATAGTACTTCAATTGTTTTTTCCTAGAATCTCTAATTCTATGAATGATAGTACTTCAATGTTTTTTCCTAGAATCTCTAGCTCTATGATTGATAGTACTTCAACATTTTTTCCTAGAATCTCTAACTCTATGATTGATAGTACTTCAACATTTTTTCCTAGAATCTCTAGCTCTATGAATGATAGTACTTCAACGTTTTTTCCCAGAATCTCTAGCTCTATCATTGATAGTACTTCAATGTTTTTTCCAAGAATCTCTAATTCTATGAATGATAGTACTTCAATGTTTTATCCCAGAATCTCTAGCTCTATGAATGATAGTACTTCAATGTTTTTTCCCAGAATCTCTAGCTCTATCATTGATAGTACTTCAATGTTTTTTTCTAGAATCTCTAATTCTATGAATGATAGTACTTCAACATTTTTTCCTAGAATCTCTAGCTCTATGTCTGATGGTACTTCAACGTTTTTTTCTAGAATCTCTAGCTCTATCATTGATAGTACTTCAATGTTTTTTTTCTAGAATCTCTAGCTCTATGAATGATAGTACCTTAATGTTTTTTCCTAGAATCTCTAGCTCTATGAATGATAGTACTCCAATGTTTTTTCCTAGAATCTCTAGCTCTATGAATGATAGTACTTCAATGTTATTTCCTAGAATTCTAGCTCTATGATTGGTAGTACTTCAATGTGTTTTCCTAAAATCTCAGCTCTATGATTGATAGTACTTCAATGTTTTTTCCATGTTTAGAAAGTCAACATTTTTTTATTTGTTGATTTTTTAGGGGTCAACATGAAGGGAGTGAACCTTGAAAACAGCCAGATGGGAGGAGTGAACCTTAGAGTGGCCAAACTCAAAAATGCCAACCTGCAGAACTCAAACTTAAGAAGGGCTATTCTTGCTGGAACTGATTTAGAGGTAAGGAAATTTCCCATTTGATTATAATTGATTAATTTATGGATAGTTAAAATTGACAGCTTTTACTGAATTTATGACCCAAATTAGTTTTTCGACTTGTCATATGTAATGGATGATTTATTGATAGATGAGGATAAGGTTGTGGTTGTAGTGATTAATAAGTGCCCAAGTGCAATAGATTTGATAGGTGAATTGAACGATCGTTTGAAAATATTGTGAAAAATGGGTTGAAGAGATTAATTTTAGAATAAGTCTTTGGACTGCCTCCCAGGACTGTATCTGTGCCTCCCAGGACCGTATATGTGCCTCCCAGGACCGTATCTGTGCCCCCAGGACCGTATATGTGCCTCCCAGGACCGTATATGTGCCTCCCAGGACCGTATATGTGCCTCCCAGGATGGTATATGTGCCTCCCAGGACCTTACATGTGCTTCCCAGGACTGTATATGTGCCTCCCATGACTGTATGTGCCTCCCAGGACCGTACATGTGCCTCCCAGGACCATACATGTGCCTCCCAGGACCGTATATATGCCTCCCAGGACCGTATATGTGCCTCCTAGGACCGTATATTTTGTATTTGAGAATTTTATCTGAATTTTTTTGATTTATAGAACTGTAACCTTACTGGCTGTGACTTGCAAGAAGCAAATTTGCGTGGGGCAAATACCAAGAATGCCAAATTTGAAGATATGCTGACTCCATTACACATGTCACAAAGTGTGCGCTGAGCCCCAAAACATCGTTAGGCATCTGTAAGTTTTTGACATCTGTGAGTTTTTGACATTGAAGATCATTCCACATGTCTTTATTAGCATCACAGCATTTCCTTATTTGAAGAACTTCAAGCTTTGATGTTATACTTGATGGTGACCAAAGGTTACATATAAAAGTTTAACCTTCTGTTAAACAGCTGCTATGATTCCATCGCCCTACTACAACTGGGAAACAACATGAATTACTGTATACTCGGTTTGTTCACGAGAAGCTAGCTATGCCGGAGTGTGAACGTTGTAGAGAATGATACCCACAGCTTGCTTGTTATGATGTGAGGTCGGTTTAGCGGTTGTTTGTCTTCTTGCACAAAGTGGCTCAATTCAACCTCTGTGTTTCCTGACCCATCCTGACCCGTCCAGTGCACTATATGAATCGATACAACAACAAACACAACTGGGACTCCGAAAATAATGTCATGTTTGTTTCCAAAAAATGTAATGTTTTAAAGATGTGTTTCCAGTCTTTTTAAAGATGTGTGTTTCCAGTCTTTTTAAAGATGTGTGTTTCCAGTCTTTTGAAAGATGTGTGTTTCCAGTCATTTTAAGGATGATGTGTGTTTTTCCAAAGTTTTACAGATGACATGTCTTTTTATTTTTTTAACAAGCAAGTTGACTTTTGACAAAATGATATTTTGTGGATTAATGCGGCCTGAAACTTAAAATTTCTTTCTGGAATTTCTGATGTGACTTTTGTGTTCCACTTTTTTGCATATGGCATATACATGTCAAAGTGCAAACTGATCATCGAAGTAAGCAAATATGACAAAATCATATTTTATTAAAATGTTATCTAAAGTAGAGAAATACTTATTTCAAAATGGTATCTAATCATTACCACTCTGGGAAAGAGATAATTTTGGAATAAATTTTAATTTTAAATTGCTTTTTGATTGCCACCCAACAGTAGAATACATTTTTATCCCCTCGCCAATGAAGTTGGTGAAGAGGGGATATAACATCTTTGCCGTTTATCTGTCCGTTCGCTGCTATTGGTCAAAAATCATTTTATTTTGGACCACAAATCGTCTCTTTGGAGCATAAATTTTCCCAAAATTACAAAAATCCTTGATTTCAGGACTCACAATTATAACCCTTGACCTGACTTAAGAGAAAATAATTGGGGTTAGCTCCCCACCGACTTTGTGAAGGATAATTATGTCCCAGAGTGAGTTTGTTTTTCAACATACCAGTATTCCCTAGTGCCCTATGGTCAACCCTTAACAATTGCGTTTGTTTTTTTGTCACCAACTCGGGAAAAAAATGACAACCATGTTCCCTCATTTCCAAAATTTGGATCGCCAAAATTGTAAGTTACTCACTCGCCTGTACAATAACGTGTTTTAAATTATAATTTTGAATGAAAAAACCTTTCTTCCCCAAACGGTTTTCCTGCATGAATAATTGAACTTCATACTTTAATGACAACTCTTTAATTTTTAAAAGCACACGAAACAATTATCCAAAGTAAAGACTGACAGACAAAAGCAACCATTATGATCATTTTCCATCAGAAAAATGATCATAATTATTTTCAAGTACTTCTCTGCATGTATTACATGTGCTAACGGGACTTTGTACCTGATGTTCGTCCATATGTATACTGTTGTTCAGTGATATGATATCGTACATATTATATTGGCACCATGGGGCTTGTGGAACTTACGGACAGGTGTACAAATTCAGAATTAGAATTGCCAGTAATTTTGAGGAAGTAAAGAATAATATTTTTAGTATAGTTCTTACTCAAAGGAACTTTTATTTTGGTCGCCAGGTGAGACAATAAAGTGTCACTTCTCTGGCGAATAAAATCATTTATCAATTTTTTGGTCACCGATATTTAAGTTTTAATCTGCATGACGACCATGGTGACAGAAATTGTCAAGGGTTGCCTATGGTGTTTTTTCATAGGATAGAGAAAAATCGTAGATTAAGATTACTTTCTCAAGAGATTATTTCTGGCCACATTTATTAGTATGGCCATTGATGAAATAAGATGGATACATATAAATTTTGCTTTGATTTGTAATCTTGTTTTATTATTTCATGCAATGATGATTTCATGCAATGATATGACCTTGAAACTTTATGTAAAATATATTTGGTAATTCTTGGTTCTATCCCTCTGCTTTAAACAGTGCTGCTTACTGGTTGCTGTAATATATATTTGGATAGCTCTTGATGTTTTTTTAATTGTCAGAAATATTACTTTCAAGCTACTCAGATACATGCTTAAAATGTTATTTCATGGGTTCCAAATGTTTAATGGACAAAGTCAAATATTCTAGCTTGATATATGATAAAGAATTAAAAAATAAACATTACCAAAACCCCATCATAAATCTTATTTCATGTTTAGCATGGATGCTGCCATCTTGTCTAATTTTGTGTTGAAATCATGCCAATGTTGATATAATTTGCCCAATGTGCTAGCACACATAATGTATTACTTTTGAATTCTCTTTTAAATTTTCTTTGAAGATGCTTTAAATGAAGTGCTAAGGGCTTGAATCATTAATATCGTATGCAAATACAAATTGATATCGTATGCAAATACAAATATTATTCTTTACTACCCCACCTCAAGTCTTTAGGCCCCATCGTATGCAAATACAAATTGATAGACCCCTATGCAAAAGTACAATATTTCTGAAGATAGAAAATTTGAAAGACTATAAAGAAATTAATATTGTAATCTGTACTGGGTGTATGACATCATTTTTTTAGAGGGCATATGAACTAAAAGGCCTTTCCCATGTAAGTTTGTATTGTCAGAATTAAAATTTTATTCAATTGAAAATATATGATGCTAAATTTGTGTTGTACGATGTGAAGTTTCTTCAGAAAATCGTCATTTCTATCATATTAAAAAAAGAAAAGCCAGACTTCCGGTCTCCTTTAAGTGAATGAATTGTAGCTGGGAGTTTCAGTTTTGTAGAAAAATAAGATCTTTTAATCTTTACTGCCATTCAAGATAAAAAAAAAAATTCTTTATATACACTTTTCAGCTACAAGGTGTTTTTTAATCGGCTTTTCATGGTTGCTATTAAGTGATCGATTTATATTGGAGCAGTGATGTAATTAGCATTTTGTTTTGTGGGGGAGGGTGAAAGGACCTAGATTTTCCGACAGATTGGTAACTTCAAAATTAAAAGTGACATTTTATAATGAAGTGTTTTATTCCCTTCCTCCACGAGCGCTGCATTGTGTCCTTGAGCAAGACACTTTACATGATTCAGTCCACTCAGCTGTAAAATGAGTACCGGCATTGCTGGGGAGTTAACCTGTGATGGACTGGCATCCCATCCAGGGGGAGTAAGTACTCTCATCTGCTTATGTAAGGAAACTGGGGATGGATTGAACTTAACTCCCTTTCTCCCTCCTTGGAGGTACAAGGGACCTCCATGCTCCCACCTGCCGGCCAAAATGTCTTGAGAGAAAAAAATTTGATTAATTCTGATAATAAATCTGCGTAAAATTAAGATTTTTGACCGATCATGATTCAGAAAAAACAGGAAAAGAGATACTACATGATCCGAATACATTGTAAAATTCAGGATCATGCTTCGGGAAAATTGTAAGATTAAGGATCATAAACGAGAACAATTTTCGGACAAGGGATCAATTTGTGCAACAAATTCCTTACCAAGGCTTGAAGGGGCAGAAATTTCCCCCGACTCCCATTCCTACATATGGTTTTATAATCAATTTCTTGCTAAGATTTGATAGGCTAGAGGTTTATTTTAGTTGGACCAAATAGTGCATATTATTTTTTGAGTTTCGCGATTGTTGGTGAATCTATTCCTCTAAATGTGAAAGAAATATAATATTGTGTTATTTTATGTGTGTGATATAGGTTTTCACTGTAATGATATCCACAAAACAGCAATTTATGAACAGATTTTAAATAACTTCCTTTGTGTCTTAGAAGAAGAAAAAAATTGTTTTGTAATAGATTTTCTAATGCTATTTGGTCTTTTTAACAAATATATTTGATATCTTTTCTTTGGTTACTTGTACAGAGAACTAAGTTTTGATGAAAGGTTGGGGATCCATACTACTCATGGAAAAAATCATTTTATGGTTTGATTTCTTGACACATTAAATTGAAACACTTCCATTGATGGAATATAAGTGCCAATACCTTAAAGAAGCAAAGGTACTTCCTTAGTTAAGATCTATTAGAGGAGGGGGGGGGGGGGTCAATATTTCTAGTTATTATCATGTTTGCAGGGTTCAATGAAATTGCCAGTATTTTTGAAAGTCAGACTAAAGACCTTTTTAAATCTGAATCAGCAATTTCTGGAAAACTACTTTGGGTAATGTCACATGACCAATAAGTATACTGGGGAAATCAAATACTGAAGGAATGTTGGCCATCTGCACAATTGGGGACCAAGCATGTGAACAAATGTTTTGAAGCACAGTATTATAATGTGCATTATACATGAAAGTTACACATGCATATTGTATCATATGTGATGTTATACATAAGTGTAACACATGTGCATATTGTATAATATGTGATGTTATACAGAAGTGTAATACAGGTGCATATTGTATCATGTGATGTTATACGTAAGTGTAACACACATGCATATTGTTGCTCCAGCCACTGCAGCTGATTGGTTGGTAACAAAAGGAAATTCTCCCAGCAGTTGATTGGTTAAAGCACTGAAGAAATCACATTGAGCTTAAGTCAGTTTGATAAGGTCTATAAGATGGCAAATGAATATAAGATGGCAGATAATAGAATTTTGGCGATGCAATTTCCAGAATTGAATGTTAGTTAAGAGGGTAGTTTTGATCTTAATGTGAGCGACAGAAGGCTGTTAAAATCTAATCTTAACAGGGAGGAAGGGGTAGAAGTTTGAGGGGGGAAGTAGATTTATAATTCAACATTGAAAATTTATGACTTCAGACATTAAAAATGTAATCACCATCTGTTGTCTTCAGAATATTGCTTTAGGTATCAAGAAATGCAATGTTGGAGTTATTATTAATGTTAGAAAATATATATCATTTGAAAGGTCAAGAGTTATAAAGATATTACAGAGAATGAAATATAGAGGCTGACTACATATCTAAATCAAAGAGTTTTTCTTAATCTAGTGTACTACAGTTTGCTCATAACCCATGTCAAATAAACCACTCTTTCATGCCCACATTACATTGTCTTTACCCCACCGCAAGTCTTCAGGCCCCATCTTGTACCCATGCCCCACTTAGTACTCATTGTCCCACCCTTGTACCCCATGCTATATATAGGCCTAAGAACCAGGGGCATAGGGGACACCCCCAAATATTTTGCCATTGTAGAATGTTGCATATGAGTTTGACTTAAATCTTACCCTTTAAACACATACCCTTCCCTTGTGAGTGTAATTTTTAAATTCAAATTGATTTTGCCTGTTCAAATTGGGATAAAATCATCTGTAATGGATGAGGCATGGTTTCCCCACCTCGGGCACCATTGTCTCTAAATTTGTATGTCATCAATTGCTCAGAACTTTAACAGATTAGAAAAATCCATACAAAAGATGGCTTCTTCGAAAGAAGTCGGACTAATATTTTTTTTCTCCCAAGTTTCTTTGATCAGGAGCCACAAAGGGATTCACTATTCAAAGAAAAAAAATCTACATCAATTACAACAAATGTTTGATGTAAACAATCTTTGTTGTCTCCATCTTGCATAAACATTTACGGAGCATTCCATTATCCTTTGATAAAACACTAAACATAAGACAACAGCTTGATAAGATTGATAAGACAACAGCTTGATAAGACAACAGCTTGATAAGACAACAGCTTGATAAGACAACAGCTTGATAAGACAACAGCTTGATAAGACAACAGCTTGATAAGACAACAGCTTGATAAGACAACAGCTTGATAAGACAACAGCTTGATAAGACAACAGCTTGATAAGACAACAGCTTGATAAGACAACAGCATGATAAGACAACAGCTTGATAAGACAACAGCTTGATAAGACAACAGCTTGATAAGACAACAGCTTGATAAGACAACAGCTTGATAAGACAACAGCTTGATAAGACAACAGCTTGATAAGACAACAGCTTGATAAGACAACAGCTTGATAAGACAACAGCTTAATTAGACAACAGCTTGATAAGACAACAGCTTAATAAGACAACAGCTTAATAAGACAACAGCTTAATAAGACAACAGCTTAATAAGACAACAGCTTAATAAGACAACAGCTTAATCAAACTTGTTTCATTAAAAAAGAACAACCACATGTGACGATATATGAACATATGAAGAGTAATTTATTTAAAGGATTCATTCATTGGTTAAGCAAGTTCATCCTATATGAAAGATGACATTAAAATACAACAGAGCACTCAAACACCTTATAAGGAGATAGTGAAGGTGTCATTTTAGAAACGACTGGAATCAAGACTAGTTGTAAGTCATCACATTCAGGTGGTAAATTATAATTACCCTCACTATACTGTTTTTTTATTCCTTTACTGACATCTTAACGGTTTTGAATCCTCAAAATCTCAAGAAAAAATATGCAATACATAAAGACTTTTAGGAAGTGAGGATGTGAAGTCACAACTAGTTTTGACTTTAATAATTTCTACACAAATGACAAAACTTTAAATGTATCTTAAATGGAATAAGATTTCTGAATGCATTTCGTTTTTACATATAAGATGAGCCTAAAATGATGCTTTAACAGATTTTGTGCTTTTTATGTAGAATAGTAATCTTACATCTACCTGTCTACCTTTGGGTATCCAGGATTTATCGTGCGAGCAAGTTGTCTACTCAGCAATGATCTCTACATGTATGGTTAAGCAAAATCTTCTAAGCCCTAGGAATTTTAGTGTATATATTTAACACATAATTTAGCTAGAAAAACTGGTTGTATAATGGGAAAATGTATCAAAAAGTACATTCTGCCGATACAACTTTCTGAAAAGATTAGGCATTCAACACAATCTTTAGTGTAAAAAGAAGCCTCTGCTAACAATAATAATCTTTTACTTGTTTACAAAAAGTAAAATATCTGATATACTTCTAATAGTACTTGAAATCCTCCATAAAACACTTATATCTCTGTCACACTACTTCATAATACATACTTAAAATATTTAAGTACAAACTCAACAAAGAAGTCAATGAACTAATAACTAAGAGTACTGTAACATATTGAGAGAAGAAATTTACTTCACCTCCACAACTTATTTCTTTTGCTTGGAGGTTTGTGCTGATTTCAGTTTCAACTCCAAATCAATAAATCAATAAACATGAACATAGAATACAACACAACACCTCCATTAACACATTTCAGAAATTTCTCATTTTTTTAACTTAAAACAAAAATGTTAATTATACTGTCCTTGCCTGTATGCTTCGAGCCAAACAGAACTTAAAGCACTGTTTCATTGGCTATTTCTAAATCTAGATTTAGAAACAACCAATGATGATAGAGTGCTTCAATTTCCTAAAGAGGGTTCTTTTACGACAGGCCTCTAGCTTCGCTTTTCCAGAGGGGTGCTCCACCCTGCCCCTTCTTCACTGAGCGCACAAAAACATTCTTTTGAGAACTATTTTGCCTTCTTTTCATGCTGGTTATAGTTCTCCAATGTAAAAATGCAGGGACACTACTTGTGTTGTATTGATTTACTCCCTTATTAAGATTTCTGCCCCAAATTTGCCCTCAAAGTGGCCTTGATTTCTTATAAATGCCCATTTGGTCAGTGACACCCCACCCTGTCCCTTTCTGGATTAACCTAGGGGTTTGTAAGAGATTATTTCACTTTGCTCCAGATTTGTTCTGAGATCTTCCATTCTCTTAGCTTCTGTACAGACGTAGCAGATTCTATAACCTTTTGATGAGCTCAAATCACAGGTTAATGATCAATTTGAATACATATACAAAAGCTATTTTCTAAGAATACAATTCAGATATCCACAATGCTTCCAATTTTGAACCTCTGGTGCATCTCCAACCCAGTGAATCACAACTAGTTAATAAAGGAGCTGTGGATGTCTTGACGTTGGTATTCCATAACTCATTATTATTACATATTCTTATTTTCAGCAAAAAATAAATAAGCTTACATATTTGTGACAAAACCAGTTTCCTCAAAATTTAAAAGTGTACTTCCAAAAAAATAACATACCCAAATTGATTATCAACACTTACTTTTCATTTGTCCACTAACATTTTGGAACTATCTCATATCTCTCATATGAAGAAAAAAACTGCACTGTACATTAGCCTAAGCTTAACACAATCAATATTTCGGCCATTCTGACATGTTTATCAAAAATGGTAAAAGTGATTTTTTGTATTTTCTTTTAAATAAAATCCATTAAATCATAGATTTTCTGTTACTAAGTATACTATATCTTTCAAGTCATAGCAATGAATAATCATTTCTACACAAATTAACACTATAGACCTTTTGAAACTTGAGTTTAACCGAAAGTAAAACGTCCAGGTACTTTACCCAATCAAATGCTGGGGGAATTTTGACTACTAACCAACCAATCAGCTGCAGGGAACATCGTAAACAACAACAATACCAGGCATATATTACCAACATTTGTTTGTACGCACAAACTTTTGTGAATTTAGAGAATACAGTTTACAGGAAGTTTTTAGTCTGGCATGGAACCAAATCACGGTACAATTGAGTCTCTGAATAGTCATGTGAAGTGCTCATTTGTACATGCATATACTGTTGATTAGTATATGACTCCATACCATAAAAATTGTGCATTCAATATTTCCTAGGATTTGATTGATCCTTTATAGTCACGTGAATTTCGGCCATGTGACATTATTTAAATTAGATTTTCGAAAATGGCCGATTTGGATATGAAAAGGTCTATGAACAACGAACGGCAAGCCCAAATAATTTCCACCCATACACTTTTTAAACCAAAAGTGTGAAAATGAACTTTGGTTACCTGTTTAAATTTTGAACCTTTAAATTCCTACAATTACACAACATGATTAATCGCTATAATCTTTTCCTATTATTGCTAAATGCTGATATTACATATTAAACATAGCAAAATGTTCTTGAAATCCAAAGCTCTTAATACTTCAAAGTTGTTCCAATACATTATCTGTTCTTGATCCTTAATCTGAACTTAATTCTTGTATCCTTCCTCACACATACAAAATTACATTTGTAAGCTTTTTCTTTCAATAATGAATTGTTTTATCTAATCTAAACAAATCTTTAACAAGAAAGAAATAGAGAAACCATCTTTTGGTAGAGATTCTCACTAAAGTACTTATCTATTATATGTAATTTTAAATTTCCTAACAAATTTCTCATCCTTTAGGCTCTGATAATGCAGTAAAGTAGGATATCTGGTCACAAATCAAATTTTCACAAGACTGATAGTTTCTTTATCAACAAAAAGATTACAATATCAACTCAGGAATGTTTGAATCACTTAGCAAACAAAAGGTTATTCTGTATTTTTAATTCACATTTTTTTTCCTGGTCTGATAAATAAGCAGGAAATATTCATTTCTTTTTCTTGGAAAAATTAATCACTAAATATTAAGATTTCTTTCAATAACTGACTACACACTAAGCACCAACTTACATGTATATGGGCAGGTAGGATATTCAGCAGAAAGAACTTGAAATTCTTAACAGAAAAGAATTTTTAATGTATGTAAATGTTGTAATGTATGAAAAAGCGGACAGCTGAAAATCTTCCATGTAATTTTTAAAATTTGTCCTAAATTTCAGCCACTGTAAATCACCAGTCTAGTCTGTATTCTCCTGCTCAATATTGATGGAGATTAAAATCCTCTTCATCATATTCAACCTCTCTCATTCAAATAACATTAATGGAGGAATGAAAAACAATCAGTTAACATAAGGAAAATCAAGTTGGTTTTCCAGTGCTGTCACAAAATTTCAATAAAATTTTCATCATTTATTTAGGTGTTACAACTTCAAATGCTGTAAAACACTCAATTTTTAACTGAGTATGATGAAATGTTTTACTATTTTATAGCATTTCCTGGTTAATAGCCTGTTTTCCTGGTTTATAGCCTGTTTTCCCGGTCTATAGCCCATTTTCCTGGTTTATAGCCCGTTTTCATGGTTAATAGCCCGTTTTCATGGTTTATAGCCCGTTTTCATAGTTTATAATAGCCTGTTTCCATGGTTTATAATAGCCTGTTTTCATGGTTTATAATAGCCTGTTTTCATGGTTTATAATAGCCTGTTTTCATGGTTTATAATAGCCTGTTTTTATAGTTTATAATAGTCTGTTGTCATGGTTTATAATAGTCTGTTGTCATGGTTTATAGCCTGTTGTCATGGTTTATAGCCTGTTGTCATGGTTTATAGCCTGTTGTCATGGTTTATAGCCTGTTGTCATGGTTTATAGCCTGTTTTGATGGTTTATAGCCTGTTTTGATGGTTTATAGCCTGTTTTGATGGCTTATAGTCTGTTTTCATGGCTTATATAGTCTGTTTTCATGGCTTATATTTTGTTTTCATGGTTTAAAGCCTGTTTTCATGGTTTATAGCCTGTTTTCATGGTATATAGCCTATTTTCATGGCTTAAAGCCTGTTTTCATGGTTTATAGCATGTTTTCATGGTTTACAGTCTGTTTTCATGGTTTACAACCTGTTTTCATAGTTTATAACATGTTTTTATGGTATATAGCATGTTTTCATGGTTTATAGCATGTTTTTATGCTTTATAGCATGTTTTCATGGTTTATAGCCTGTTTTCATGGGTTGCTACCTGTTTTCATGGGTTGCTACCTGTTTTCATGAGTTGCTACCTGTTTCCATGGGTTGCTACCTGTTTTTATGGTTTATAGCCAATTTTCATGGTTTATAGCCAATTTTCATGGTTTACAGCCAAATTTCCATGATTTATAGCCTATTTTTATGGTTTATAGCCTGTTTTCATGGTTTATAGTTTGTTTTCATGGTTTGCATTAAGAATATTTGGCCCTTAGACCCCTCCAACCCGACACCCTCGATTTTCTCAAAATCAGGGGTAATCCACACTATTCAACTGGAGAGACTTCACAATTCATTGATTAGCAACCAGCTATTGCTACCCCACACACAACACAGGGGGTAATCTATACTTTCTTAACTGACAACATCTACATGGTCAATTTACAGTTCACTGGTTAGCAACCAGCAACTGTTACACTGCACACAGTAGGTCATTCATCTGGGGCTCAAGCCATGTAACTACTGTTTAGTGAAGCGAATCAGATTAGTCCTTGCCTAAACATAAATATACATTATACGCTCGCTCGGGAGTACTTTGTGCAAAACCCATGAATGATTGATGGGCCAATCCTTTTAAAATCGTTATTTCCTCATGATACATGGTTTATAGCCTGTTTTGATGGTTTATAGCCTGTTTGCATGTTTATAGCCTGTTTGCATGGTTTATAGCCTGCTTGCATGGTTTATAGCCTGTATGTATGGCTTATAGCCTGTTTTCATGATTTAAAGCCTGTTTTCATGGTTTATAGCACATTGTAATAGTTTTTAGCATATTTTTTCCAATTTAAGATCAAGTTGTTGCTGCCTGTCCATAGATCTTTAACATGGCAAATATACTTATATCGCATGGCAAATATACTTATATCGCATGGCAAATATACTTATATCACATGGCAAATATACTTATATCACATAGTAAATATACTTATATCACATGGCAAATATACTTATATCCCATGGCAAAAATATATACCACATGGCAAATATACTTATATCACATGGCAAATACACTTATATTGCATGGCAAATATACTTATATTGCATGGCAAATATACTTATATTGCATGGCAAATATACTTATATTGCATGGCAAATATACTTATATCACATGGCAAATATACTTATATCCCATGGCAAATATACTTATATCACATGGCAAAAATTTATACCACATGGCAAATATACTTATATCACATGACAAATATACTTATATCACATGGCAAATATAATTATATTGCATGGCAAATATACTTATATCACATGGCAAATATACTTATATCGCATGGTAAATATACTTATATCGCATGGCAAATATACTTATATCACATGGCAAATATACTTATATCCCATGGCAAATATACTTAGATCACATGGCAAATATACTTATATCACATGGCAAATATACTTATATCACATGGCAAATATACTTATATCACATGGCAAATATACTTTTTTTTGTGGAGGGGACGAGTTACTATAATTCCTCTCAATTCTCTTTATAAACACAATGTGCATTTGTTACACAAAATAACTCAAAAGTTTATGCAATTACTAGTCCCAATACTAAGTTAGTGCAAATTAGATCAATTTAGCCCATACGATGCCTTTTGTGAATTTGTACAGCTTCCTTATATACTATGGAGTTTCTGTTAAGGGCTCCCTTTTAAGTGTTCAAAAAATTTGTTTCTTTGTTTGATGAGAGTTTAACGGCACCACAAGAGCAAAGGTCAAATTGTGCCTGAGGGGTTAGATCATTCCAGAGGTAAGGAGAGTAAACAGGGGGTGATTGAGAGTAACACTAGAACTAAAAGCCAGAAATCTGGGATCGAGAGAAGTGTATGGGTTAAAGAATAATGTAGAGAGAAAGAGGGGGGGGGAGGAGACTAAATATGCTAGTAGAGGGAAAAATAATGTAGAGAGAGAGGGGGTGGGAAGGAGAACTAAATATGGTTGTAGAAGGAAACATGATGAAGGAGATAATTTTATCCAGAGGTTTTTTTTTGGGAAGAGTTCGGCTATTGAGTTGTGGGCAGCGAGGGAAGCTCTGGGAAGGTTGTACAGGGGGCAAGCAAGTAGAATGGGATGGACTGTGAGGGTGCAATGGCAATTGTTGCAGAGGGGTGGGGGGAGCCAATAAGGAGGTGGGAGTGAGTGTGACCTATTCTAAGGCGGGTAATGTGGACGTTGTCGACACGGGATAGGTTGTGAATGATAGGTTTGATCGGAATGGTAGGCTGGATGATGTGGAGTTTGTTATCAATTTGGGGATCCCATGAGGTTTAGCAAAAATAGCATGAACAAGAATGTTAATAAATCTTTCCACCCATTATATAAATTCAATAGAAACTTTTTGTAAAAACAAAATCAAAATATAAAAAAGCTGATTAAATAATACCTTTGAACTTAATTGCTGGTGGGCAACTACAAACTGTTTGCCTTCTAAACAAAATAATAGAAATCATACCAGTCAAATGATATCATTCATGTTGTGTAAATTATAACCCAATCAATGTACAAATTTCAGATTTCATGATACAAATTGAATAAATATTTTCAACACCAGTCCTCTTTCACTATCTGACTTAACTATCAAGTTACTGATTTCAAACCAAAGATGCACAGATCACAAAACAAAGTCTTTTATAAAGAAATAAATTCTCATGTTTGTTTGAAATTTCTGTATATCATTCATAATCTTAATCACACTCCCCAAGATAGCAGCCTATGCTACAATTTAAATGTGCATGATATAACTCTCAGTGAAGTCTTGGACCTCTGTGAAAAAATTGAGTTTCAGGGCAAGGAACTTGGCTATGAAACCACCAGTCACCTTGCACAGGGTAGCAACCGTTTCTGTCAGGCCACAGTTCATCATTCAGTGACAAATCTAGCTGATGATCACCAGTAGGATTGGACCTTCTGTGACCTGTGCCAACCCATTGGGGATGGGGCTGTTCAATCATCTTCTCCCGCCCATGTAATGTGTAGCGAGGGTATTCCAACCTAGTTTCATATGGGCAAAGCTCGGGCTGTCTTGCTTCAAATGGAAGACTGTCCCCTCTACCCCTTGCTCCATGATCATGGGAGGGGACAGACACATGCTGCAACTCTACATCTTGGATAAGAGGATACTGCCTCTCCACCATCCTATCTTGACGTCCCTTATCCCACATTTCATCTCCCTTGTGAGTCATAAAGTCACAATCCTCTCTATTAACCTGATGAGGACCGTTTCTTTTCACCATTTCATCTCTTTCTCTTAAAACTCTTCCTCTCATAAAAACCCTAGATTGATTCATTTCTTCATTTTCATGAACCAGAAGAAACCTTTGCATGTCAGCAATTGGTCTCTTTACATCCACTTCATGATGTTTGTTCCTACCACAAACTTTTGTGTTCAAATGATGTTCTAAAATTTCTTCAGGATTTACTCTTGGAGCTACGACTTGCTTGTGCATGGATTCATACAGATTTCCATCCCTCACTACCCTTTGATCATAGACTCTATTTGGTAGTCTCGGTTGCATGTTCCTTGAATCAAAAGAAATTTCTCTTGAATTACAATACCTCTGCTTCACAATCACATTTCGCTGATCAAAATCTTCATCATCATCACATTTTGACCTGAACTCTCTCATAATCCCTCTTTCATTTTGATCACACAAAGTAACAAACTCTCTCCTTCTATTCTGCGCAGGACAAAATCTCCTCACATCTCCTTCAACTAAATCTTGTGAATACTTGCGCTGGTCTAGGGACCAATTTCTCTGACTTACAAAAGCCCCCCGATTTGAAATACCATAGATGGGCTCTTCATTTTGTTTATTTTCCACACCTTTTTGCTCAGCAATCAATTGACTCTCACGGTGATGTTGGTCATTCCATTTAGCAATTTGGTCAGCCCTGTTCAACAACATCTGCCGCTTTAAATTATCCTGACTGTTCAACAACAGCTGCTGCTGAATATTTTTCTGAAGCAGCGCTTGAGACTGGTGGTACAGCTTCTCCTGCTGATTGTTCCAACTATGCGTCAAGCGTTCCAGAAGAAGCTGCAACTTACAGTTCTTCTCTTCGACTTTATTCATTCTTCTGCTTAGTAGGGTCAGTCTCTGCAACAGGTGGTCAACTCTCTCAGACTCTCTCTTTTTGAAGCGAGAGTAGCTATTGCTCTGCTGAGGTGTGGAAAATCAGGTGGGGAAAATCACAGCAATTTGTATGAGTAATCAGAATAATTACAATTATATTTCATTTATTAAAATATTAGTTCAGTGGTCAAGCAAGTCCATGTTATATGAGGACCGAAAACAAAGCAAACTGGTGAACAAAGCATTCAATAAATCTGCTTATCCCGTTAAGGAGATATCAATTTTCATTTGTGTAGAAATAACTGAAATCAGACTAAAATAATATAAAATTCCTTAGTCTCTAAGATTTTATGGTTTCATACTATTGGGTACGTCATAAAGTAGTTAGTTAGATATTAATAAGGTGATTATAATTGATTATCTGAGGAAAGTTTGAAGGAAAAATGGAAATGAGTAAAAAACAATTAATGTTGTTTAGAATACATTAATAATTGTTAGAAAATGATAATGAGGGCACCAACCTTCTTCAGTAGACTTCCCATACCAGGCATTTCACATTCCACAGTCTTCTGCTTGAGTACCTCCTCAAAGAGGGAGCTTCGTCTCAGTAAAATTATGTAATGAGAACATTTATGTCCCATCCGCTTGTGGAACGCAATATCCACATACTGTCTGTATGGTCAGACAGTGGCACGTTGTGTGTGTGTGTGAGGGTGCGTGTGTGAAGTTTCATGCACAGTGCATTACAGTGTGACAAACTTAATGTTTGTGTTTGTCAGAAAGAACAAGCGAAAGTGAAATATTAGTATGAAAATACTGCAATAGTAGTCACTAGATAAAAATTACTATGAAAAAAGAAGAGAAGATGAAACCAAAGATTAAAATAAATTATTCTACCCGGGCTCGAACTCACAACTGTTGGTTGGTTTAAACAAAAACAAAAAAATCCCACCGCCCTAAACCGACTAGGCTATTACATGTGTTGACCTTCACCGAGTAATATATAATTGGAAATAAGAGCCAACAAATCGTACAGCAATTGGATGAAATATCAAACAATTTGAATGGAGTTTTGAATATGTGTCTGTTTTTGCTCTTAAACAGCAGGGTTTGCACTAGCTTCCAATTTTTCAGAGGGAAATTCCCTCTTTCAAAAAAAAAATTGGTAGGAATTTCAGAATTTTGGTAGGGAATTTTAGAATTTTGGTATGGAATTTCCACAAATTATGAAAATTATTTTACAGTTAAAAATACACTTTTTTCTTTTTGCATACTTAAAGGAAAAACTCTTCTTAAATTATAATTATTTCCATAAAATGCGTAATCATTAGGGCTGTGCATTTACGTTTAGCGACCTAAACGTTTTAAATGGCCGATTTTTCATTCACTTAAATGTTACCTTTGACCTTGAATGTTGTGAATTTTTTTGAAAATGTTAAAATACCAAATAAGCCCCCCTAACACCTAGCAACATACTGTGCTATCATAAGCAAGCTTTTTAGTTCAATAAATTTTAGTGCAATGAATAAGAAACATCTTTGCAAAAAAAAAACTTGTTTTTATCTGCCATGATACCTAATACTTATTCAACTACCCTATAAACACCCCTTCTTCACCACTTCCCCCTCCCCAATCTATTCAAATTCCTGTACCTTCAACTGCACACTGCTATCGTTGTACATGGCTGAGTTCTTATTACCAGCAGCTACCATGTTGAAAAAAAAGACTAAATAGTTTTGTAATAGCCCATATATTGTTCAGAACATTCCAGAATTGAAATGAAGTTCCTGAATGAGGCTAAACCTGGAAGTTTTTTGACTGCTTAAAAAACTTTGATCCAATGCAGTCGAAGACTTGAGATTTTTTTGTTACGAAAATGACAATGCAATTGGCAAAGAATATTATGCAACACATGTGTAAATTAAAGAAGCTTGCAGTTTATTTTAGGTATCTTTGGTACAAAGAGATTTCATGTCTAATCGCTAAAAATCATATCGTTAACTCAAGGCCTAATGTTATCACTGAATGATTAGCGTGGATTTAAAGACTTATCTTAGCCAGCAGCTCCCGGTAACTGTGCGCGACCATCCCGCATTGCTTCTTATCTTGTGTGGGATTATAAGATCTGATTGCGCGATTCTTGCAAACCCTGTTAAACAGTATAAGATATATAAGTAGTTTCTTCTTTAACATCCTCTTCTTAAGTTGACCTTGCTTGACCAGTGAACAAATCCTTTAGAACATCATCCTTATCTATTGTTATCCACCAATAAATTTGTTGAATCTTTTTCCTTTATACCTGATATAATATATATATAAATTCATTGAAACTAGTATTTTCACTCGCCAAGTATTTTTAACACCTCGCCCAACACTTTCAACTGAAATTTGAAAATTTTGTGTAACTAGTAGTAAACCTCTGTATTGCCCTTCTCCTGGGCCTGAATTCATGACCCTACGTACGTAGAAACATAACAAGACATCTCACACGCACGATAAAACAAAGAAGACATTATTGTTTAAAAACAAATAAAATCAAATGCACGCACTTAACTTTGGATTGTTTGGAAGAATTTATTATGAATACCAAAACAAGATTTTCACTCGCCATGGCTTAATTAAGTGTGGCGTGTACCACAGTAGATTATATTTCTACTTGCCACAATTTGTATTTGCTCCCCTATGGTGAGCAAGCGAGTGGTTTTTCCAACCCTAATGATATCTATCAAAATGCAAACTTATCTACCAATAAATATATTAATATAAGTAACTTTCCTGCATTTAAATACAACAATTTGAATTTATACTATATTTTGTTAATTATTCCAATATCTTTTAAGTTAGCATTCAATGTTTGTAACTTTGAATGTCCTTCATTCACTGCTTGTTTTTCTTTTCTTTTAAATTACCAATATACCAGAGTTTAAAGGTGCTGACCAAATTATGTCAATTTTATCCAATAGAAGTCACATATTTAACATATATACTGTTGTTAACTCGAGAAATCTTAAAAAATATATGAATATTTTTTTATGATTTTTTTTCTTCCCGCGAATTCCTGATTTTTCTTCGTAGTTATAATTGCCTGAACTGTAGATATTTTCCAGCTCCGATAATACCTAATACCTTGGTTTCTACAAATGTTCTCTATCATATATGAAAAAATATGGGAATATTCCTTTAAGTTTTTATTCTCATCTGATATGATTAATCAATCATTTTCTCACATGTTATTCTATGATATTTGTAGTCTATGTTTTCTGTCTATTTTAAACTAGTAAAACTTTACAGAAATCGCTAAGTTGATTCAATAGTTCTGAATCAATCTACAAGGTATATGAACAGAAAGAAGCAACAATAGCTAATTTGATTTAAATCCAATAAAACCATGAAGACAAAACATTTCATCAAAATCATTTAAAAATTGGCCATTTCACAGCTTTTTGACAACTGTTATGCAAATATGGGCAACTATGCACATTTCTGAGTTACTCTTGTGATGTATGAACAGGACAGATAGGCTCTAATTTCTTATGTTAATCCCATTGTTTTTTACCCTCTCTGCCTTTTTTCTTGGAAAAAGGAAAGATAATTCTAATGAAAAGGGTTTTATCTTTAATATATGCCCAACCAACCTCCAGCTGGAGAAGGCATTTTGAATATCAAGGTCTAAAATCAAGGGAAGAAACATGAGAAGAAAAAAAAAAGCATTTTGAGGTGTTTTCCTGTTCATACATCAAAATATTCCAAGCTGTTAAAATTTCTTTAACCTTTGATTACTTATAACTTGAAGACTAATGTTATTTTCAAAAATTCTATAAACTTTAAACTCAGAATTTGATGCTCTTTACAGTGAAAAACTTTAAACCTGTCTATAGGCTCTTAAGCAATCTTTTTCCCTATCAATTTCTACATCACCTTCTACTTTCCACTCCATCTTAGAGAAATACTTGACAGAATACGATAGAACAATACCTCATAATGCTTCCTGTTGTGTTTCCCGACCTGGTTGGATTTATTCCATCTGTAAAATTAGAGATTTTTTTCAGTTATATTTTCTCAGAAAACATATTGATACCCCAAATACATATTGTTCAATAAAATCGCAATTCATGACAATTCACAGACAATGGGTTACATACAGAGCAGGGAATGGCGAACTCCTCTGAGGTCTCAACAACATTTAAACTTCTGCCCAAAACAGTTCAGGTTTCAGATGTACCCTTCCCCACCCCATTTACTGGACACATACACATTTGTGCATACACTTTTGAGATACTTTCAAAGTTTCTGCTATGGCGTCCCACAATTTTGCACCCCTCCATTGCCACTAAATATAAATATTATTTTCTTATAAAGTCACGAACAACAAACTGTTTTTTTTAAGAGTACCTTTGTGACCTTACAAACTAGACATGTCACCTGCTTGATAAGAATATGAAGACATTGAATCCTTTGTTGCTATCAACTCATAGATGTACAGGCACTGAAAAAGGATCAGGCCCTAATGAAAGCTATATCGACAGGTAGAGGCAACATTAGCTCCATGAATTTCAAATCCACTAAACAACATAAAGAAAACAACAAAATGTATCAAAATCGGTTAAAAATTGGCCAATTTACAGCTTTTTGTTACTATTGTGATGAAGTATGAATGGGACATAGGCTATAATTTCGTATGTAAATCCATTTTTTTAAGCCTCTGCCATTTCTCTTTGAAAAGGGAAGATAATTCTAATGAAGAATCTTTACCATACCCCCGACCAACCTCATGTTGGAGAAGGTATTTGGAATATTTTCTACTTCTAAAATTAAGGGAAGAAATTTAAAGAAAAACAAAAACATTTTGAAGTGTTTTCCTGTTCATACATCACTTTTTTTTTAAAATAAATTAAAAAATGTTCAAACTTTCATAACTTGAAAACTACATATGATATTTTTCAAAATTTAAAGACTATTAAAGAATTTTATGCTCTTTTTGTGCTAGAACAGAAAACCTTTGTACCTGTCCATATACCTTGAACAAGAAAGAGAAACTGATACATGGACCCAAAATTGCTCAGATAGAAGAATGTTTTATATATATTCTTAATACAATTTTAACCAACTTGGAAAAAGGTTGGGGGACAAAAAAGGATCTCATCGTATAAAGACGACAGTGGTCCCTAAAGGAAAGGTTGATAATATGGAAGCTGACATTAGGTATAGAAAATGGAAAAGCTTACCGTGTTGCACTTGATGTTTGGGTGGCTGTGGGTTTATCTGAAACCACTCTGTTCCTGGATATCTTCTCACCCTTTGCTGTTGTAGCAGCTTTTACACACGATGCCTCCTTTTGCTTGGCCGGCACTGGTAAAGTCAGAGAGGTTTCCATGTAATCATCAATTTTCTCCTTCTTCACTGTGATATCCAACATACTGAAAATATTAGTAAAGAGATACACACATTTCACTGTCTTATCTCTTTTAGACTAAATAAATACAATAAAAGATAAATTACATGTATTTCTATGTCCTAAAAAGGAAAGGACAGCTACTTATGTGGTCCATCTGAGAAAGTGCTTCATGCAATGCAACTGACTCAGTCAAGCAACCAACTTAAGGGCATAGCCAATGCTTCATATTCTACTCAAACCCTGACATTAAATAATGCCATTAATGTTAAATATACTGTTTTGTCATTTAGGCCTTGGTATATACAGCTCTGGCATAACTTTCATCAAGTAGGTAAGTTTTCAACCATCAAAGAAGAAGAATTTGTTTTTCCAAAATAAAATATTTTCCCTGCCAATCAACTGATGATTTTAAGAATAAAAAGTCAGAAACTAATTAAAATACCTGTTCCTTATGAGAAAAAAATTAACCATGATAAAAATCATCCTAAATCAATGAAGGATCCTCAGCACACAACACAAAAGCATTTCATCGATATTCAGAAAATAAAATTTACTTTTCAAATGAACATTTTTCTCTGGATTCATTTTCTGTGTCTTCCAAATCTGAATGAATATGAATAGAGAGGACATCATCTGAGTCCTCATGTAGGTGGATCATACCATCATCACTCTCCATCTTCTCTGCAGAATCCATCTTATTTTGGTATCAAAATTTCTATAAATTTGAAAGACAAAAAGGAAAAAATTAGAACAAGGTCAAGTACAAGCCCCTAGTATCGCTTTTTCTGAAGAGTGCTCCACTCTGCCTCCACCCTGCCCCTAAGCACTAAACACTTTGTTCACAAACACATACTTTTGATAATAATTTTGCCTTCTTTTCTTGCTGATTACAGTTCCCCAATTGATATAAACATATTTACATTTCAAGTGCCCTCAAAGTGTCCTTAATGCCTTATAAAAGCCCCCTATTGGCCAGTAAATACCCCTTTCTGGATCAAGATAGGCATTTAAAGGATCACATGCTTTGAGGTAGTGATGCTTTGACTTCCTGTAATTTCTTGCATGTTTCAGCTAATCCTCATGTAACATGTGGTAACAGTTTGAAGTGGACCAAAGACTTCTCACGGATAGATATTCAATACAGTACTTGATTCATACTAAATCAGTCTTTAAAAAAGCTCTTGTGGTTTCAGTGTGTCAAGGGAATTTTGAAATTAACACACAGGTGTGATTTTTGATTCTCAATTCACCTAAAAATCACTTAAGAATTCTTAAGAAACAAATATGGCTATTTTGAACATTTGTATCAAAGGTGTTTAGTCCCATCATGTGCACATAAGGTTTCCAGTACCATCATGTGCACAAAAGGTTTCAGTACCATCATGTGCACAAAAGGTTTCCAGTACCATCATGTGCACAAAAGGTTTTCAGTACCATCATGTGCACAAAAGGTTTCCAGTACCATCATGTGCACAAAAAAATTTCAGTACCATCATGTGCACAAAAGGTTTCCAGTACCATCATGTGCACAAAAGGTTTTCAGTACCATCATGTGAACAAAAGGTTTTCAGTACCATCATGTGCACAAAAGGTTTCCAGTACCATCATGTGCACAAAAGGTTTTCAGTACCATCATGTGAACAAAAGGTTTTCAGTACCATCATGTGCACAAAAGGTTTCCAGTACCATCATGTGCACAAAAGGTTTTCAGTACCATCATGTGCACAAAAGGTTTCCAGTACCATCATGTGCACAAAAGGTTTTCAGTACCATCATGTGAACAAAAGGTTTTCAGTACCATCATGTGCACAAAAGGTTTCCAGTACCATCATGTGCACAAAAGGTTTTCAGTACCATCATGTGCACAAAAGGTTTTCAGTACCATCATGTGCACAAAAGGTTTTCAGTACCATCATGTGCACAAAAGGTTTTCAGTACCATCATGTGCACAAACGGTTTCCAGTACCATCATGTGCACAAAAGGTTTTCAGTACCATCATGTGCACAAAAGGTTTCCAGTACCATCATGTGCACAAAAGGTTTTCAGTACCATAATGTGCACAAAAGGTTTTCAGTACCATCATGTGCACAAAAGGTTTTCAGTACCATCATGTGCACAAAAGGTTTTCAGTACCATCTTGTGCATGAAAATTAATATTCTTGAGACTCAAGAAAAATATGCCCTCACTTTTCTTTAACCCCCTGTAAAATTTAAACTCCGAGTCTGAATAGGATTTATTTCTAGTTTTGTGTTAAAACTGATCAAAAGTGTTGAGGTTTTTTATGTTAAAAGTTAGTTAAATCCTTTCACGGGTCATGAACAAAGGCCATTAACGGATTAGTTCAGAGGTCACGCAAGTCTATCTTATATGAAAATAATCTTCAAAAGAAACAAAACAATGATAAAAACATTCAAAAATCTTATTCCATTAAGGAGATATCTAAGTTATAAAGTTTGGTAACATTTGTGTAGAACGACTGAATTCAGACTAGTTGTGATGTTATAACCTCAGATTCCTCGAAGTCTTTATGTCTTCTACCATATTTTGTCCTGCAATTTTGTGACTTTAAAACCATGGGATATGTCAAAAAAGTGGTAAAAATTAATCTGGGAAGGGTATTTATAATATTTTGAGGGAAAATAATCTAGAGTGAAAAAATTAAATAAACTTCCTTTAAAATGCATTAACAATTGTTAAAAATGTGAGAATGAAGATGCCAACTTTCCATAGACACCAGTCATTTCCACACATATACAGTAAGACAAAGGTTCAAACTTGAATATCTCCTTATCGGAATAAGATTTTTAAATGCTTTTTCCACTATTTTGTTTCTTTTTCATATAAGATTGACACACCTGACCACTGAACTAATCCTTTAATTTAAGGCTGGTGCTTATCTCCTGTTTCTGTGTACATAGAAAATGACTCCCTGTGAATGGGACAACAGGTTAACTCAGGCCCAACAATTCATCTAAAACCCGATTAAAATGAAGCAAGTGGAATGAAACTGAACTGAGAACAGGATCAAAATCAATTACAGACTTATCATTCCACCCATTAAATATTTCATATTGAAAACAATTTGGGGAAATCTTTTGAGCACTAAGATCCACCAATTTTTTACAGTCAAATTTTGGGCTTTGACTGTAAATTTGTCAAAATGTCAAGTATTAGTACTGTATGTTTCTAGTGGAATAAAGGATTGATTGATTTTCACCTTCATTTAGTGATATTTTGCAACACAATTTTCAGAGAGATACCAATGTTTTCTAACCTGCTTGACTGAAGCATAGCACTAGTAATTTAGTCAAGTTATGTTTTGGAGGTTCATAACTGGCACTACCAGTGTCACTGAGAAACAACTTCAAAGAACAAAACACCATTTGATGTTTTGCATCCATATAACTAAAGAGGAAATCTCATCTCGGTAAAATCAATATCTTTTACATCACGTCCGGTTGTGAATCGTTTCTAATTAAGTACGTACTGTACACATTGTGTGTTCTTGTCACTTCTGCGGCAGTTATTGATTTGTAGTCGGTATTTGTGTATGACCATCAGAAACATTAACTTTTATTTCATATTAGCCCTGGGGGCCTACTGAGCTCCAGATTACTCTAACTTTCATGGTGTTGATAAATATGATATCTTCAGTTAGGTAAAATTCCCGTTTTTTTATTTTTTTTATAATTCACACGTTGCAGAAAATTGATGATTGAAAATTAACTTACTTAATGGATATTCTTATATCAATTAGGCTAAATAATACACTTTTCCACAAAAAAAATCCTAAATCTTTACCTATTGAGCACCACGATGGGATAAAGTTCTCTGAGATTCATATTTTGGTCGCCATTTTCTTAGTCACTACACTTTTGTGATTAATTATTCAACGTCCGCTTATAAGTTTTACAATGTTCCACTAAAC
The DNA here is from genome assembly GCA_020152595.1 of Chiridota heheva. Lineage (NCBI taxonomy): Eukaryota > Metazoa > Echinodermata > Holothuroidea > Apodida > Chiridotidae > Chiridota > Chiridota heheva. The sequence continues at coordinate 988,696 of JAIGNY010001437.1, read as the reverse complement.
TGCAAGTTGATTTTTCGCTGACAACAATTTTTATTGTTTATGTACTTTTATTAAATAATTTTGGTAATAAACTGTGTGTGAAAACAAATAAATAAAATATCAAGAAATGTTTAGATTATATAATTGTAATTTATATAACTTAAGTATTACCTAAATTTTTTCCTTAAATATTTAAAATATATTACCCCCGCTACTATGTTATAGCCCCAATGGCCTTGATAGACTGTCTTGACGGAAATGGGGGTAGAAAATTCATCGTTTGTACATCTAATCGGAAAAAACTAACAAATACCGTAGCTTATACACGAAGAAGGGAGTATCCAGCAAATGTGAGTAGAGTAAAAAAGTGTAATTAAGATTCGCGAGTGGTCAAAAAAAATAATTTTCATATACGGTTCGAAAGTCGCGTTAGAAAGAGTCCTACCTTTTTTTATATATATACTAGTAAGCATAGGTTACCATAAAGCTAGAAACACCTGCGACTATGTCAGTGTCACAGAGGAATATTGGACTAGGCCTAACACTACAGGGGCCTACTATCCAGGTTAACACAATATCTGGCCTTACAATTTAGAATGTTACATTCTTTTGTTGCTGGCTAACATTCTCTGATTGCATTCGTTTGCTGATTATATAGCCTGATGACACAAAAAATGTCGCAATGTGATAACATGTGTAAAATGGGTTGCTGGCCTAACGCAGCGTAGGTTGGGCTGGGCTACTCTTAACTTAGTTTCGTCATGTTTATCAATTCTTTTCAATTTTGCAAACCTACGTGCTCAATTATTGCACATTTCTCGTTAAATAAAGAATTAAGTCATAAGGTACATACCTTGCCTTGCTTATTAATGGCTGAAGTAAGACAGTTCTTTGCACGAGTCCTCGAACACACTGACCATCATGCACCTGCACAAGCAATTTTAGCTGGCGCATATGTATGTAGCCCTACCTGATGTAGGCTATGCATGGCATGCGCATATGCTGAACGAACCAACACTTTACAGCTGTGTGAACTATGACCTCGACCAAAACTTCTGTCCAATCGTAACCGCAATCGATCAAGCGGCAGCGTGTGTTGTGAAACAAATTTACACTCTCAAAAATTCTCAATTCAGATCGGATCATTTGGTTACATTCGTTTAAAAATATGTTTGTGACTTCATAGGTATTTCAAATTCCAATATATTTCAAGAGAGAGGTAACAGTGGTCCACAGGGGACAATTCTTGGAGGACCGTGGACAGATTAATTTACAAGAGCCTGAAGTTCTTTCGATGCCCCTTGCTTCAAGTTTGCTGTTGATATTTACAGGCAGAAACACCACTGAAATAAGGTTGAATACTTAATCAATCAATAACATTATTTTGATCAAAATATTGCTATTTGAAGAAGCACATGTTTGTAATGGAACAAAAAGCTAAGATACACTAAACCATTTTCAAATCGATTGTAATTGTATGGCCATGTGCGGTATGACGGTATGATGGATGTATGGTTAACTCACAGTTTACTAAAGTAAACACTTTAAAAAACTTGTAATAATAACGATTCAAACTTTTATAATATATACACGAGCTGTCAATCAATTTTTCATTAATGTTGTTAAGGTACCGCGGAGCAATTTTTATGGGCATGCTGATGAAGTAAATTTCGAAAATAAAAAGGCGCCATTACGTTCATACACGTCAAATTAAACCCTGTACACTAAATCCCAACCACATAGTTATGCAGGGGTATAGGAAGGGTCACCTATCGGGTTGGGAAGAGGGGGGGGGGTAAAAAATATCGGTCACAAGTAGAACAATTGCACTAATAGATTAAGTTGCTGCTAATCGGAATATTTTCAGGAAATTTCCTTCAATTCTTGGGAATTTTCTTTAATTTTCGGGAAATTTCGTTCATTGTCGGGAACTTTCCTTAAGATTTCGGTAAATTGTTTGTCAATTTAAGGAAAATTTTGTTCATTTCCGGGCACTATCCTGTTCCATCGGTAAATTGTTTGCTAATTTAAGGGAAATTTTGTTCAATTATATGCAATTTTCTTTGATTTTCGGTAAATTTCCTTCATTTTCAGGCACTTTCCTTCATATTTCGGTGAATTTTTTGGCAATTATAGAGAAATTATGCTGTTTTGGGGTAATTTTCTTTATTTTAGGAAATTTTCTTTGTCTTTGATGAAATCTTTGTCAATTTTCGAGAAAATTTGTTGACAACTATATCAATTTCAAATGATTTTACCAAATTTGTCTTTAATTTACCCAATTGTTTCAATTTTGCTAACAATTCTCAATTTTACCTCCCAACTGAGAAAATCAGGAAGGTGAAATCCTCTCAGGCCATATTATTATTATTTGCACAGCAAAAAAGTAGGGGATAAATCAACCATCCCTCCCCCCTTCCTCCCCTCTCACCATGTCTTCTCGGTCCCTGATTGTTTGAGACAGGTTGGTATTCATGAATACCAAATTGAGGAATTTTCTTCTATTTCCGGGCTATGTTTCTTCGACTTTATACTTAAAGGTCATTATTAGAAAGGGCGGTGAAGTTTGTTGTTAGATAGTCAGGTAGTTATACCACCGTTTGCAAATTCAACATTTACTTCTTCAAGGGGAGAAAGTACAAATGTCTGTTCTGACGTAACGATTCTACCTCTCATTATTGGTCAATTGTTCCTGAGTATATCTGCAAACCCACTTGGAGTAAATGCAAACAACTTCCTGCAACCAATATGAGAAGAAAGTAATTTTAAATAGTCATGTAAATAAATGGTGGCCTTGTTGTTATAGCGACAGAGGACGCTAAAATGTGGTATCTAATTGTTTTCACAACAACTAATATAGTCAAAGTTACCTGGCTTGATTGAGCTAGAGCTCTGATAGTCGAAGTCGTACTTGCAACTTTCTTTAGCTTTCCAAATATTTTACAGCATATAAAAAAGAGGTAAGAAATTGTTCCTTTTGTGAATATATTAGAAATACGTCACCGTGATGACATCGATTCTTACAGCGTTTAATTACTGAAGAAATGCATTTTCTTAATATAAATTTGATCAATTACTTCTTTTAAAATATCATGGAATTAGACATTACGTGCGACAATGTTTCATTTTTTTTTTTCTATTATTGATAAACATGTATAGAAAGGAGTGAATTTTAAGATGTCTGTGTTTAATGTTTATTCGGATAAAAAGAGGAAAAGGCCAAAACCGTCGATTGTATGTTTTTGCGAAAAACATGCATGATAAAATACTGATAATCGATATAAATATAAGAAAATAATGACGATCAGATGACTGGTCCAAATGAGATGACCAGATGACTTTTCTCCTCCTCTCAGTTTTTCATAGCCTTTAATTTTGGTTCATGCATCAAGTACAATTGACATCTTTATCTATTCTTATAGAGCTTTCATTCAAAATATTTTCATTCAGTATTATTTTACTGTAGAATATTATGAATAAATTAGTGTTAAAACTGGACTGCATTTATTCGTTGCATATGATTCGACAGATATTGAATGACATACGATGTACTTAATATCAGTTATCTACATTTTGACGTAATGACATTTGAAAAATATATTCTCCAGCTTCCAAGCAAGAGAAGCCATTGCTTTTGCGAATATAAATACATTTCAATTTGAAGGTCAGCTCCCCTTCTCACTCGGACTCCACACTGGTGTTACGTGTCATTACCTCTGCCCATACTCGTTCTAAACTGATGACGGCATATAACATACTTATTTTAAATAAGTTGAACATAACGTCTATAAGAAAATGCATTTTCAGTTTATTCTTTAACCAAATAATTATGTAGGTTAATTGATATATCGTTTTTTTGTTTAATTTCAAGGATCACATGGCCAAAACGGGAGGGGGCTCGTATATTATTGGGGTACATACAAATTTTCAAATACACTTTTCTTGCACGTGATGGTGCTGAAGCATTTGAATGTTCAAATTAACCGTAATCTTTTCTGATGAATACTTTAATTCATTAACGAATACAAATGAGACCTTTTTATTTTAAAATTCTAATGAGCTAGCACAAAAGAAAACTCCTTTAATCATCGGTACGTATAGGCGACGGAACTGTGGGCACAGGAAGCATGCCCCCTCCCCCTCCCCCTTCCCATACCAACTTTTCCCTCAAGTTTAAAAAGTGTCCTTTTTATGGATGGAATCTGCCCTTTCAAACAATGAAAAAATTATACAAAAGCTATATGTATGACATTTTCATTAAACAAAGTAACACAAATATCACCCTAAAAAGACTAAAATGTGAAATTTTACGCGTTTCGCGCGCTTACACTAATCTTAATTTCCCCAAAGACAAAGTTGGGGCCCAACAGCCGTAAATATTAAACTTTTTTATACTCAAAAGGCCTTGACCTCTGCCTACCTTTGTTTTCCTAGTTATAAATTGTAAAAACTCTTTCAAATAGCGTCTTACAAGAGTGTGCGAGCCACCCCAAATTTACTTTTAGTGGGACATCTTTGAAATGCGCCATGCAGGGCAAAACTTATTATTTGAACCCAGGCCATCGTCATGACATAAACTGACGTGCCCTGCCCCATCTTTTCTTGTAAAGATTAACAGATGCCACTTTACAGAGATAAAAAAGTGTTATTTAGAGTATCAAAATATATTCTTTTTATTGACAGTTTGAAGAAAGTAACATTTGCAAAGTAACAACAAATTTCACTTGTTGAGCGCCTTTAATTTGGGTTCTGCCACTGACTCACTGATTACTGGGTGTGAATTTAAGCCATATGGTCTAATTTATATTGATATACCGAGTTACATTCACTCTCAGCAAGAAAATGATGGCCTCCTAAATAATAATCCATAAGGACCCCTTATTTGCTTTTCACATTATTTTAAACATTACATATAATCCAAATCATTTATGATGTATGAAATTTCACATTTTTTTGTAGATTTGGGTGTAAATTTGTTATATTCTACAGAATTTTGGACCAAAATATTTTGAATATTTTAAGCTGAAAAAAAAATGTGAAAAATGATAATTAACCAGTAATTTTCGGACCGATAAAAGTTTTAAAAACATTATGTGGGGGAAAGGGGGGAGGAGGGTTGACCCTACAAAGCTATACTGCTTTGCTACATGCTATAAAAGATATAACAGTTGGAAAGTGCCATAACCTGTGCCCCCCCCCCCTCCCCGATTCAAACATCTATTGACCGGCCCTCCAAAAATCTGGCGGTTTATAAGGTACTTTATGGGATCGTCTCCACAGTTTTTGTTGCCCCGGCCTTGTACGTATAAATGCTGACATTATGGGGCCTAAGCCTTTTTTGAAAATGGTTTAAAACATATGTTTAGTTACTACCTGAAACAACATTTTCACGTGTACCTATTTTCTGTTATGTTCATGTTTTTAGCACATCACCATGACGACTGTAACACCAATCGGAGGAGGGACCTCAAACTTGGTCGTGACGACAGTAACAATGGTTGAAACGGATTATAAAGATACCCCAGTGGATGTCACGTGCCCAAACTGTCACAATCATGTGACATCTCGGTGTGAAAATAAAATTGGACTTCTAGTCTGGCTCTGCGTTATCGTCATTTTTCTATTGCAGTAAGTTTTTTTGTCCGAAGTCATATTATCTCTTTCCGTTCATTTTTTTGGAAAACTTTGAAACAATTCAATGGACGGAGTTCATATCATCACCCCACCGCACCATTAATAAAAACATTAGCCTCCTGTTTACTTTACCTGTAAACAGAAGCGCAACTGAGTGCAGAGCAGGCCTTTTTTTACATAGCCTACCAGTTACATCATTTTGACCTACCACCTAAAAAATGTGGTAATGGTGGGCCAATTTCCATATGATTTGGAGGGGATAGTTATTTCCAAGGGGTACTTGTATAAAATTTGTTGTCATTATTTTCTCATTAAAACAATATAAAGTGGAAGAGCTGTCTATCTCTCCCCGATAACCCGGCAGTGGTCAATCAGGGACCGTCAAGGGTCACCGGCAGCCTGGTCAAGGGAAGATCCTCTTTGGGAGCTTGTGACAAATCTACCAGAAGCTCTACTATTTTAGTAGTCTGGAATTTGGGTTAAATGAGAACATTGTTAATCGCTGCATATAATCTTATCATGCAGTGCGGGAGAAACAGCCATTTAAGATCACTCAGATCCCTATAATTAATGCAATGGAGGCCGCCATGCTCCACCTCGCGTCCAATATACCTTTATAACACATTACGTTTATGTACAGCGCCTCCACTGCTCAAACAGTTCTTTTCCTGGATTTTAGTGATGTATAAGCTTTATTATCATTATCGTTATTAGACACATTTTAATTGATTGTAGAAAATTGTACTCGCATTGGAAATAAAAGAAATGTGAATTCTTCAAATATGATACAAAATCCTCCGAAAATCGATTTTGCAGATTTTCCAAATCCTACAAAAGTAGACTTCTTTCTCACTTCCAATCCTGCATTCCCTGATTCCCTCGCGTTTAATTAATTGCAATTATGTCATCAATGTCTATGGCAATATCATTATTCTAAATAATGTTGGAAAATGTTATTAAATCTTGTCTAATGTGCCTTTGATTCGAAGTAAGTTTAGCTAATCTTTCTTCGTAAGTTTTCTTCTTCATCCCTCGATTCAATCTGATCATCATTCTTATTTTGTACCCGTCCATCATATTTATGAGTAAGGATTCATTACGTACAGATACTATACCATTTCACTTTACGCCTCATGTGTTTTCCCATTTCAGATGCTGGTGCGGATGCTGTCTGATCCCGCTCTGCATTCCGGGTCTCAAAGATATACATCACAAATGTCCAGACTGTGGCATAACACTCGGAGTCTACAAGAAATTGTAACACCAGACGAATGAAGAACTTTGTCCGGCATTTGCTCCTCGTTTTAAAACATTTGTAAATGTAAATAGTTTATATTACATATCGGAAAAATAATCTTACACGATGGGTGAACACAGATTTGACAACGCGTTGATGCGAACTAAGCCAGAACTCAAAGGCGTAGGAGGAGCGGGGGTAGGGAACCCCCTCTCTTAATTAATTTGACAACTCGCTGATGTGAACTATGCCAGAACTCAAAGGCGTGGGAGGAGCAGGGATAGGGAAGCCCCTCCCCCTCCTCATTTGACAACTTACTGATGTGAACTGTGCCAGAACTCAAAGGCGTGGGAAGGAGTGGGGATAGGAGAACTCCCCCTCCCCCTCTCCGATATTTTGTTCTACTATATACACTAAGTTAACAAGGAATGAATTAGTGCAGTGGTCAAGCAAGTCCTTCCTATCCAGTTATCTAAGAAAGAACTTCAAAAGAAAAGAAAACTCTTTAAATCTTCAACATTTGTGAGCCTTGTTTCATTTTTGTATAAACGACTGAAATCATACTAGTTGTGGCGTCACATCCACATATTCCTCATAGTCTATAGAAAAGTAATTACAAAATATGTTCAATTATTTAACAATGTTTAAATGATTTTCAATAAAATATGTTCATGCATTTATTTAATTGGCTTACTAAGCCCTTGGCCCTTGTCACAAAATATCAACAACATATATAAAATGAGAAGAGGGTCATGGTGTCTTTATGGCGCCGGAAGGAGTTTCAGGTTGGTGGGGCAAGAAAACAGGGGGTTTGGGAAATTGATGCAAGGAAATGCAATCTTCCGGCTTTTGGCACTTAAAATTTTTTGATTAGTATAGGACAGTTTTTAAGAAACCATTTCTTCATATAATCATTACAAAGAGGTTTAAAAAAAAACCATGATCGCCCTAATTATTGGCGGGCATTGCCCCACCCGTTCCGGTGCCCTTGGTTTTAAAGATAAAAGAAATAACTAAACATACAACGTGCCGAAAATATAAGCATATTGAAAATTGTTATGAAAGTGAGAATGTTATGTCTGCTCTATATTTACAGTATAGACTTTCTGCACCAGCCATTTTGAAACAAACTTTTTACATCATGAAAACTCGGTGTCTGACAAACGGAGAAAGATGTGATGATAAATTCTTGCAGTCCTGACCACTGAAGTACTCCTTATAGCAGCATATGACACCACTGAAGTGCTCCTTATAGCAGCACTATGACACCACTGAAGTACTTCTTATAACAGCACATGACACCACCGAAGTACTCCTTATAGCAGCATATGACACCACTGAGTACTTCTTATAGCAGCACTATGACACCACTGAAGTACTTCTTATACTGTTATAGCAGCACTATGACACCATTAAAGTACTTCTTATAGCAGCACTATGGCACCACTAAAGTACTTCTTATAGCAGCACTATGACACCACTGAAGTACTTCTTATAGCAGCATATGACACCACTGAAGTACGTCTTATAGCAGCACTATGACACCACTGAAGTACTTCTTATAGCAGCATAATGACACCACTGAAGTACTTCTTATAGCAGCACTATTGCACCATTAAAGTATTTCTTATAGCAGCACTATGACACCACTGAAGTACTTCTTAAAACAGCTTATGACAAGACTGAAGTACTTCTTATAGCAGCACTATGACAACACTGAAGTACTCCTTATAGCATCATTATGACACCACTGAAGTACTTCTTATAGCAGCACTATGACACCACAGAAGTACTTCTTGTAGCAGCATATGACACGCAGATCTCAGTAATCTGGGAGGAAGAAGATTGAACGGAAGTAAAACAGTATATTCAGATATATCAGTGTGGGCAACTGTTAGTTTGATTTCAAGAAAGCTGTAACTCTATTTACAATAAAATAATTTTAAGACGGGTCAGGCTGTGTATCTGAGTCTGTGTGAAAAAATGTAATATACTAAACAAGGAATGGTAAAATTTTACCATGACAAAGTTAACTATGCACTGATTTAATTATGGTCAAAATTTAACAACAAATTTGACCATAATATGATCAAATTTGAAGATAATTTGTGAGTAAATTTTGACCATATCATCTGTCGATGCATAGTTTCAGTTGACCATGTCATGATCAAATTTGACCATGCCTTATTTTGAGTACATGCAAGATGCAAGAAACCTTAATCAGTTAATCAATCAATCAGTAAGATTAAAACGGATATGACCGGCATAAATTGTGGTCATTCTTTTGTTTTTGCTTCTCTAAGTATTTCCTTTAAGTATCATTCATCCCTCACGTACCCACCCTCCGCCGGCGATTTCCCCAAATAGGTTAGCAACTGCACGGCATTTCCATACAACGGCGTAGGAAGATATTTGACATTAAAGGGGAGGCAGATTTGATTTTTGTCCCAACAAACCTACAAAAATGTACGAGTCTCTTATTACGGTAAAACTATTTTTAAAAGGGGCGGGGTCGTAAAATCAATGGAAATTTAAGGTAAAATTTTTCAAAATAAATTGAGGATATTTCACGAAAACTGATGGAAATTTCACAAAAATGAAGAAAATTTCCCGAAAATGAAGAAAATTTCCGAAAATAGAGAAAATTTTCCCAAAATGAAGGAGATTTTACAAAAATTGAAGAATAATTCACAAAAAATGTAATCAAATTTCTCGAAAATTGATGTAAATTTTACGAAAATGAAGAACAATTTTCCCGAAAATAGAGAAAATTTCCCCAAAATGAAGAAGATTTACAAAAATTGAAAGAAATTTCACAAAAAATGTAATCAAATTTTTCGAAAATTGATGTAAATTTCACGAAAATGAAGAACAATTTCCGAAAATAAATGACATTTCACGAAGATTAATGCAAATTTTCCGAAAATGAAGGCAATTTTCCGAAAACTGATGGAAATTTCCCGAAAATGAATGACATTCAACGAAAATTGACGCAAATTGCCCGAAAATGAAAACAATTGGACAAAAATGAAGTAAATTTTACGAAAATTGATGGAAATTTCTAGAAAATGAAGACAATTTCACGAAAATTGAATGAAATTTCACGACAATTGATGCATACTTCCTGAAAGAAAGTAGATGTCCTGAAAATGAAGGAAATTTCCCGAAAATTGAAGCAAATTTTGTAAAAACTGAAAATAAATTCCCCAAATGAAGAAAAGTTTTCAAAATTTCACAAAAATTGAAGGAGATTTCTCGAAAATTGAAGATTTCCGGAAAAGAAGATAACATGATAAAATTATTTTTTTAAATTATTTTTTGGGGGGTTTGGGGGAAAGGGGGGGGGGGGCAAAATGGTACTTGGCCACCAATAAAATTACTGGGGCCTTGTCCCCCTCCCCCTCCTCACCCCGGTTCCTACGCCACTGCCATATAGGTGTTATGTGACATCATAACAAAAGAATGAGCTATGAATCAATCAGACAACAATATTTACATGCAATTGCTCGGCAAGTGCTATCATCCTGTTTGGAACTCCCATCGTATGTATGTTGGATAATTCAGAATGTATAAATCTCCATGAGAAATACCATGGAGGTTTATTTTCAGATAGTGTCTCCACGAAGAAACATTCATGGCGTTACAGAGGTGGGAAGGACGGGGTAGTCTTACTGACCAATATTTGCAGGATACACGGGCAATAACACTATATGGTGTATTTTGTGGAAATAAGTATACATATATATATATATATATATATATATATATATATATATATATATATATATATATATATATATATATATATATATATATATATATATATATATATATATATATATATATGTATATATATATATATATATATATATATATATATATATATATATATATATATATATATATATATATATATATATATATATATATATATATATATATATATATATATATATATATATGTATATATATATTGCCCAATATACAGGAATTTTGCAGCAGAACTATTCCCACTAACAGATTAAAGTATAGGCTTCTTAACCTTCTTGTATCTTGGGCAATGAATCACTTTCTGTGGTGTTGAACGCCCAATTCCTACTGACCGCAAAGAGCTGATTTAATATAACGCCGGCAGACTGGACACATGAACAAGTCCTCAATAACCATAATCTGAGTAGTATCATCGGTATTTTAAAATGTCAATTAACGGAGGCACATGCAGAAGTTTTATCCTAGTTTATAACTAAATTCATTGCTTTATTCTAAATTCCTTATAAAATTATAAATTCATTGTAGAAAAAGTTGCACGGCGCGCAGTTGCACGGCGCGAACGGCGCGCATTTGCACGGCGCGGCGCGCATTGCACGGCGCGCAGTTGCACGGCGTGCAGTTGCACCGCGCGCAGTTGCACAGCACGCACTTGCACGGCGTGCAGCTGCACGGCGTGCAATTGCACGGCGCGCAGTTGAACGGCGCGCAGTTGCACGCGCAGCTGCATGGCGCGCAGTTGCACGGCGCACAGTTGCACAGCGTACAATTGCACAGCGTACAGCTGCACAGCGTATGATGATACAACGTACAGTGACACAGCGTACAGTAATTCGCACCGTGTAATGTGATATGCACCGCGTACAGTGATACACAGCATACAGTAATATGCACCACGCTCGTGCCGTGCGAGTTCGCGCCGTGCAACTGCGCGCCGTGTAACTGCGCGTGTGTTACTGTATGCTGTGTATGCTGTGTCATGTACGCGGTGCAACTGGACGCGGTGCATACACCAAAAAAAGATTATAAAAATATATTCGAGAGGTCCCATTTCATGGGACAGAAAACTGAGAAGTTGGACCTTTTTAGGAATGATAAAGAAGGTTTAGATCTTGACTATGCATATTCAAACTTGACAATATCTGTTTAAGAAAGAGTTTCATGGGGAACTAGTTTACCATGGACCAAAACTGGGTCATTCGACAGGGTTGCATGACCATTCAGGGGGCGGAAGATGTTTGAATCTGGAACACATGGTTTGAGGGGCGCTTTCCAACTGTTGCTTTTTCAAAGCATGTAGCACTGAAGTATACCTTTGTAAGGTCCCCCCCCCCCCCCTCCCACACCCTTACCGGGAAATTTCTAATCTTTTATTGGTCCGAAAATTACTGAGTACCCATTTCCTCTTCTTTATTTAATTTACAGCTTCAAAAATTGAAGATATTTTGGTGCAAAATTCGGTACAATTCAAAATCTACAAAATTGGAAAATTTATGTCTTGAAATCAAAAAGACAATAGACTTTTAGATCATTGATTAGCCAATTGTATTTGTCATGAATCGGAAAATATGTAATGTCTAAAATAATGTAAAAGCAAATAGGGGTTCCTTAGAATTATTTAGGAGGTGATTTCTTGGTGGGAATAAATGTAATTCGGTATATCAGTATAGATTAGACCAGATGGCCCAAATTCACACTCAGTCTTTTGCAAGTTAGTGGCAAGGCCCCTTATTGTAAGTTTTTCCAGAACCTAAAAGGCGCTCCACGAGTAAGATGTGAAGTATTTTGCTTTATGTTTGTCAGTTTGTTACTTTCTTAATAAAGATCAATTATAATGAGGGGACTTACATATATTTTAATATCTTAATAACACCTTTTTTTTTTATCCTTGTAAAGGGAAGATGAGGGGAGAGGGGGTACGTCAATTTTTGTCATGACAATGGCCAGGGTCCAAATAGTAAGTTTTCCCTGCATGGCCCATTTCACAGATGCCCCATCAATGGAATTTGGGGTGGCTCGCACAATACCGAAAGGCATTATTTTAAAGAGTTTTTATAAGTTATAAGCTGGAGAAACAAAGGTAGGTAGAGGCGAAGGCTTTTTAAGTGTAAAAAAGTCCAATATTTCGGGCTGTTGGGTCCTAACTTTGTCTTTAGAAAAAAATCATAATAGTCCCTGCGCGCGAAGCGCGTGAAATATCACAATTTTAGTCTTTTTAGGGCAATATTTGTTACTTTCTTCAATGAAAAGATCAGATATATCTATGAACAGTTTTAGGAAAAAAAAATTGTTTGAAAGAACATGATCTTTTCCAAAAAAGGCACTTGTCCTCTTTGACTGTTTGAGAGGGCATTTTTCCTTCTGAAAAGGACACTTTTCCTCTCTGAAAAAAAGGCATTTTTTAAGCTTTTGAGAAAAGTGGGGGAACATGCCCCCTATGCTCCCTATTTCACCACCTATGTGCATAACACTTTTTCACTTCGTCTTTAAAAAAGTGCAGAAAAACCGAGAGAGAGAGAGTTGAACACACAATTACAATGACGGGGTCGTCGCCTGCGTATTCGGTTATGATAGTACAAATGCTATCACGAAACGCTTAATACGACCCGGACGAGAACACAGGTACGACGTACGGACAGACATAACATCGACAACCAAGTCAATGTCCACGGCTTTGATAACCAGTTGTGGAGAAAAACCACTCAGGTGACCCTCTATGAAGATGTTTCATCTGACGTCATGAGGTCACGTGACTTTGTTTACATCTTCATTTTGTCGGGCGAGAACGATCGTCTGCTGTACACTTATTTAGACTTACAAACGCTTGCATGTTTTTATATAAGATAATTTTTGTAAGATAATTATGCCGTAATCTTGCTGAGCCGTTGATTGCACTAATAAACGTGTGCCGGGGAATAACAAGAAGTTTTCTCGATTTGCATTTGATCCTGATAGACGCTCGAAGTGGGTTTCTGCTGTGCGACGCAACGTCTTTCAACCTTCGGTTCACCCCTAGGAATTGCAGTGAGCACTTCATGCCAGGTATGAAGGCTAGGCTTTGTCTGCGTAAAACGAACAATCAGATGGCGTTCACGTAAAATGTACTCTTCGTATACCCGGTGAATATACGGTTAGGAAAATATAAAGTAAATCGCCGCCGCAACGAAGACAATCAATTTCGCTGAACTGGTAGAAGGTTTAGCAACTTAGCAGGCAGTATGTTTGTTGTACGTGTGATGTGACTGAGCTGTGTGAAGACGCATGAAACGCAACGACGCCTTCCCGGCAAAATGGCTTCCAGATGAGTTAGAGTCACGTGATAAAATCCCTCTATTGAAAGTACCCTAATCCGAAAGATATTATATATAGTACTTCTTTTACTCAGGCCATGTACCCCCAGATTCAAATATCTTTCGTCACCTCTGGTTGTACAACCCCGACGAATGACTCAAATTTCGGTACGAGTCCATGTTGAAATAATTCCCCATGAAAATCTTAAACAGATATTGTCAAGTGTGGATATGCATAGTCATGATCTATCCCTTCTATAGCGTTACCGAAAGTTTTCAGCTTCTCACTTTTCAAATGGGACCTCTCGCAAATTTTCTATTAGCCTTTTTTTTTGGTGATATGCACAGCGTACAGTTGCACAGCGTACACTTGCACAGCGTGCAGTGACACAGTGTACAGTTGCACAACATACAGTTGCATAGCGTACAGTCGCACAGCGTACAGTGACACATCGCGTAGTGACACAGCGTACAGTTGCACAGCGTATAATTGCACAACGTATAGTTGCACAACGTACAGTTGCATAACGTACAGTTGCACAACGTACAGTTGCACAACGTACAGTTGCACAACGTACAGTTGCACAGCCTACAGTAACACAGCGTGCAGTGATACACAGCGTGCAGTTATACAGCGTGCAGTGATACACAGCGTACAGTGATACACAGCGTACAGTGATACACAGCGTACGGTGATACACAGCGTACAGTGATACACATCGTACAGTGATATACAGCGTACAGTGATACACAGCGTACAGTGATACACAGCGTACAGTGATACACATCGTACAGTGATACACAGCGTACAGTGATACACAGCGTACAGTGATACACAGCGTACAGTGATACACAGCGTACAGTGATACACAGCGTACAGTGATGCACAGCGTACAGTGATATGCACCACGGGTCAACCTTCTTGGCTTTCCGTATCATTGCACATCACAACTGTTGCGGCCATTAAACATTTTTTCATATACCAGGGGCTCGACACCGAAGGCCGTGGTGGGAGGTATAGCCTCCAATAATTTTTAAAGCAATAATTTTCAGATGGGCAATTGTCAACATTGGTTCTGGGTCCCCAATCTTAAACCCATAGGCGGGATTTGTCTACCGAAAATGGGGGCAAAAGTCAAAAGTTTGTGTGTGTGAGGGGGGGTCACAAAATCACACTAAGATGCAAAAAACTAACCATACAAAAGTATACATTTGGACACAGTGGGATTGGGCAAGTGCCCCTTGTTCCCCAAATCCGCCTATGCTCAAACCATATGTGTCGGAATCAGGGGCCAGGGAAACGTGTCCCCACCTTTCCGAAAGCTGAAAAAGTGCCACTTTTTCAAAATGGAAACTGCTGCTCAATTACTGTTCCCCCTTGCCCGAGTTTCTTCCGACACCCTTGCACCCACCGGATAAGGTGCATCATTGCCATAAACGTCATTCAATTGTTTGTTTGTTTTCTGACGCACCTTCTGTCTCGGGGGTATAGGGAAATGGGAAATGACCGAGAGTCATATAATGTGCATGTAACGGACGTTTCTCAGGTCACTAGGTAATTTACATTCCTTTGTCACTCCGTTATGGATAGACTAATATGAAAAAGATCAAGTTTGTAATAATTGTGTGAGATTATGTTTCCAAAACTTGGAAAAGAAGAAAACAGTCTTTATCTTTTTTTTGCCTAAGCGTACTTATTGGGCATACATTTAAATTTGCCGACTGGCAGTGATGTCATATCGGATTTATAATTAATTTGTATTCTTTCTTTCAACCTAAAGTTTAAACAATACTTCCTAAGCTGCTAACGCATACAAACTCTATCTACTCAATATGCCTGGCATTGGCGTAGGCAGGTTTTTTGTTTGGGGGGGGGCTACTCATTAGTATGAATTTTGACCCGTGACAGTATCTAAGCGGAGCGCCACCATGGGTTGGCGCGTAGCGTTCAGAGAAATTTTTCCAATAAATGCTGCCTATAGATTGCCGGAAATGGCACTTCCCAGGCCAAAAACTTGCAAATTTGAGGCTGTTTTTCTTTGATTCTTCACAATTTTGCCAGAATTTTGCTGTACATTTTGCCCAAATTCTTGGTTGCCAAAAAAATTGGGGAAACTGTGCCCCCTGCCCCCGCCACATACTTGCCGAAGTACAATTTATTCAAACTCTATTGCGTAGCGATATAGGGGCAGTTTGGGTTGATGCCTCCCGAGTTTTTATGGGGGAAGGGGGGTGGTACATGTCAAAAGAAGATATTTGTAAAGCAAACAGAAGATCATTGATCACACTTGCACACCTGGCCAATATTTTTTACTCCAGAATATTAAAAATGAGGGGTAGAGTGAGGTGGCATTGTACTTACTTGTTACTTGGAGTCGAAATGTTGGAAGTAAAATTCGACAATCAAACTTATCAAATCATAATTTTAGATTCAACCGCCGCGCTGATGTTATGGCAAATCTGTCGATGACTGATTCCACGTCTGGGCAATGGGCCCTATGATTTTGTAATAGAATAAGTGCCTCCAGTCGGGCTTCCGTCAGTGTTGACTGAATAGCTGTAAGGTTCTTTTCATTTTGAAAAGACTCTCTCGGCCTGTGCAGAAGTCACTGGCAAAGTTGCCAGCAACTGGAGCAACAGTGATATGTTAGGAAACATTTCAGAGCAATGATCCAAGGCACAGACGGATGAAGATGGTCGGGACTTGACAGGAACATTTTCCCATTTCTTCCTCCATAACATTTATTCGCCCTTAACAATCATGAAAGGATCTCTGATCAAACTTGCATACACCTCAATAGCAGGAGTTAAATCATTCCACTGCCTCTCACCGTCAGCTTGTTTGGCGAATTCCATACAATTTGGTACAAGGTAGTTAAGTTTCATAATCTGTTGTTGACGGGTCCAAATCTGTGCTTGAGGTCTCCAATAATGGAGTCTATGGCTGGATACAAAAAGTTGACTCTGTAATAGCCTTCGGTGGTGTTGTCTGATGTTTGAGCATTTGGTCGGTATAAGCTTCTAGCTGCAATGCGTGGTTTTCGCAGTTCCACCTCTATCACATCTTGTGCGACTGATTCTGCCTTTTGATACAGGTCATGGAACTCCCCTTCACTTCGCAATTCTTTTAGAACAGACTGGAGACGATTTACTAAGGCTAACGCTTGGGATAAATCTCCCCCCACTGTTTGTAAGACTCAGGAAACTGGTAGCATCAATCCTGACAGTTTCTCCAAAATGACTGAAGCAAATTCTGAGTTGCACACCAATTTTTCAAGGCTTTCTGCTCTGTTGCTGTCGCAAGGTGATGCCCAGCATTTGATTTCCGATAAGGCATCTAGTGTATATTTCAAAAGTTGCATAAATGTTACAACTGCTGTGTGTCGTTCCACAGAACGTGTTTCGCACAACGTAATCAGGTGCTTCTTGGTCATGGAAATACCAGAGTCACTTTCTATGAGGCTCTTCAACAGATCCGTTTTTTTTGCACTTGCTCGAGAAGTCGATGAAATTTCTCGCACAACATTGCGGAAGCACTCAAATTTAGGCAGTGCATGGCGCAATGAAAATAAAAGGCCAATGGTGCTGCCTTTTTTATTGTTGCTGAAGCACCAACCCGTTCACTGGCCATGGCTCCTACCCCACCATAGCCTTGTCCCACACAAAGAGACAGATTCAAACCGAGCTCACAAATCTTTCTTAGCAACGTTTCTCCAATAGCTTTGCCACTCAACTTGGTTTCATTATGCTCAATTTCACCAGGATTATTAGATTTGATGTCAGAAATCAAGTCCAATACCATTACCGTGTCCTCATGCAATCTCCAAACTCCAGAATCGCTAGGTAAAACATATCTTATAACAATTGCCAATTGTTCCCTTTTTTGGCGATCCAATGTTTCATCAGCTATGATAAACCAGAACTGTGCTTTTTTGATCTTAGCAACAACACTTTCCCTAATCATGTCACCAGCAACGCAAATAGGTTCATTTTGAATTAAGGATGATAGGTAGGTTGCATTAGCATGGGAAGTTTTTAAATGGTCCTTTAAAAGTAAATCCCCACTACGATTCGAAAACGAAGTAACCCTAAAATTTCCGTCATTTTCTGTTCCCGCCATCCTATTTTTCTGGACTGTGAACATATATAAAAAATGTGTGTTTGCTTCACCCACACCGACGATGACAAATAGCTTTATAAAACTTGTGGAACTAAGCCTATATTAAAGACGATAGAAAAAGAACAAATGGTCACGTATGTATACATATCATTAATATATTTACTGGACTGGGCATACATTACCTTCATCCGTGTTTTCCCTTTTCCTTTTTGAAAAACCATATGCGAAAAGTGACATTTTCAAAATTCAAGTTCAACCGAACTTAATTACCGCCTTCAAAGTTTAGACAAATTGATTTCTATTTGTGGAAAGTTTTGAGCAAAATAATGGAGCACTTGTAGTACTCTGTTATCGCAAAGCAGTAGCAGAATGGCGCCATCTTCCATCGTCATCGCGTAAGAACAGGCTTGGCAAGTTCACGGCTCTTGACAAATTAAAAATTGCGTCAAAATTTCATTTAAAAATTTGAATTATTTTTTGTTTTGTTTTACAGGGATACAACGAATTTACATTACAGGGAATGCAGGGAGATTCGCATTTCATGTATGCGCATCTGTACGATACATAGGCATATAGGTGTAATTTAATTTTTGTAAATATGGGATTGGGGGGGGCCATGGCCCCCGTGGCCCCCCCTCTGGCTACGCCAGTGATGCCTGGTGACCATGACTCAGGGGGTCTGACTAAAGTATAACTAAAACTGTTAGCAATTTTCATTGTTATAATAACTTTATTACATTTTGGACTAACAACAGTAGGTCAGTCTGGTGAAAGAGTTACACAGATCCTTCATTTATCTGTTTATTTTGGAAGTATATTTTCACTAAGGTAGAAATATTCTTTTTATTGAAATGATCAAATATGAAGACAAAAGAGCCTGGGGAGTTGTGTCCGTCCATGATCAAGATGTACGAATATAATCAAGGACGTGTTCGTACATCTTCGCCACGATTAACAAATTCACCTGGAAGATGATAAACGCTGTTGAATGGCAAATTTCTGACGGTTGTAAGTTGCTGATAGTTTTAATAGGATACTGACCTGTTGCGAATTCTTGGTTTGACTATACGCTTGAGGTGAGAAGAGTACGTGGCGATATCATTCAGGTTTTTAAGTTCCTATTTGGTAGTGATACTTTGACTTTCTGTTATTTCTTGCTTGCTTCAGCTAAATCTCATGTGACGCGTGGTAACAGTTTGAAGTTGATCAAAGAGTTCTCACGGATAGAAATTTGGCGCTTTAGCATTTCGCAAAGAATTCTGTTTACAATTGAGCCGCTGAGAGGCAAAGTGGGCTTTCCCACAAATCACAATTTTGAGAAAATGAGGTTTAAACTGTTAAAACATTATTTTTAAAAATCTGCTTAGCTTCTACAGAAGAAGGATACTTGTTTAATAC
The DNA here is from genome assembly GCA_020152595.1 of Chiridota heheva. NCBI lineage: Eukaryota > Metazoa > Echinodermata > Holothuroidea > Apodida > Chiridotidae > Chiridota > Chiridota heheva. Next base: position 969,270 of record JAIGNY010001437.1, on the reverse strand, counting down.
ATGTCTGTACATAAATTATATTTGGAAAAATCTCACATAAAATATTTTACCGCAAAATACGAAAAGGCGCCAAAATGTGCAGATGATTGAGGGCTAGTCCACTTTACCCCTCAAAGCATATCTGAAGATGTTAAAAGCGATTTTTTTAAACTTCAACTGTCAATAGAGGGGATCAGTAATAATAATAATAATAATAATAATGAGTACATTCTGATGAGGCAAACTCATTGGCTGGAATAAACAGGACATGCAATGACCCTGAAGCTATAGTGTAGTGTATTTATCCCATTTTTGACCTGCACGTGGGATAGTCCACTTTGCCTCTCAGCGGCTCATTTTCAAAGTCAACTCTGATTAATAAGTTTTTACTAACTCTGGGTGTCTATTGACTGGTTGAAAATGTTGGACCCATATACAGCTATACAGGCCTACGCATGCCTATCGCCTATGATGTCTAAACTAAATATTATTGGAAATCCATTTCTACATTACTTTAACCACATTGAAGAATGGTTAATGGAAAATTAAGAAGTATGTATTGCTTATATGGGCTTATATACCAGTACATGCCAAAGTGTGTAACTCTGTAATCGCTTTGGCCATCTCATTGTCATTCGAAATTCCTTACCAGCAACTTAATGTACAAAATATTGGCGCCATTGCATTCATAATTTACGGACAAAAGAAAAAGGAAAAAAAAGAGCAGACGCATTTTTCTTTGTGCAATTTTACACTTGTGCAAATTTGATCAATACAAAGTAAAATCTATAAATAGTTGTATATCTATTGTCAAAATATTTATAGTTGTATAATAACATTTAATAGGATGAAACTTAATATATTAAACCACACTCATATGAGATATACACATACAGATATACGATAGTCTTTTAAATCTATATATTGCAACCATAGGTGCCATCATTTGGGATAAGGGGGCAGGAGGGCCATTGTATAATGACGTTTTAGAGAGGGCGGAGAGGGGACAGTTTAGTGGACATAAGACCAGCGAAACTGGACCAAGCAACATTTCAAACCAATGTTTTGACTCACTCACTGGTATATAATATTGTTTAACTTTATTTGTTTAACCATTCAAATACCTATTTTGATATCTGATCATGGGCCACACAAACTTTGAAAATATTGACGCAGAATCTGAGATGGTTTAACAGTTTAACCATGCATGTGATCTTTTTATGATATTTTTTCGATATTCAATGATAACAAAATTATAAGCACAGGAATATGAGCCAGTTGATTTATAAAAATAAGCGGTGTTTGTAAAGTGAATTCGTAATTCTGTAATTAACTGCGAACTCTTTTATAAAAACGGCCGTTGTGAGAGTAAATTTTGCCCCCCGTAAATTTGAGCCCACGGTCCTTATTTCCTAAGAAATGTCTAGTGAATTTGGTCCCCTCTGGACTGATTTTTTAGGTAAATTACTGGTGTGTCTGTACGGTTCCCTCAATTAATTTTGTGTACTGAAGTGATAAGCTAAAACCAAAGTTAGTAATATTTATGTCCGGAATACAGCGCCGCTGTACTCGTAGAATTTGCCCACGAACAGACAATGGCTTGCAATAAGCACTTCGGTGAAAAAGAAATAAATATTTTCTTCGATCTGGGCAGTACCCATCGAGATACACCAAAGAAAAAAGCGTGCTTTACGCAAAACGGCAGTGAAATTTATTGTGAAAGGAGAAGAAGGTTTTTTTTTTTTTTTGCAAAAGGGGGACAAGTTGTTGTCTGGTCCGTTGAGGAGAGAAGAAAATGCGTATTGCTTTATTGCGGTGTTGGAGGTAGGATGGGCTAACGAAGACAGGAAATGTAAATTATAATGATCACTTATAATCTAACGTTAGTGTTAATCCTTTGGGACCAGGTCCTAGTCAAAACTCCCAACAGTAGGGTCATTAATGCTCATGGGAGAAATAGACTTTGGGCCTATCCTACGTTACTAGAACATTAAGCATTTTCTAGGAAAGAATGGCCGGGCCCAAATATACTAGCGTACCGTTTTTTAAGGAAGGTAGGGAGGGGGAGAGATTTATTAGATGGCTACGGATTAATTGTCTGGGGCCCAAATTTTGTAGGAAATAAGGGCAGGGGCGCCAAAATTTATTGGGGGTAATTTACTTTTACACCGTTTCAACAAAATACGAATGCTACTGAGTCATTGAAAAGATAGTACCACTGAAGACTTCAAGAAAAAGTAAAAATTGTTTGCATCATAAACTTACACTTTCAAATACAGATGCATGGATGTTTTGTTGAATTGAAAACAAATTGATTATTAAAAACGATTTTAATTACTAAATAAAAAATTTCAAGGAGGTGTACGAATTGTCTCAAGAACGTAAAAAAAAACGTAAGAGACAATTGATAAATACATCAAAGCTGACTCGCTGAGGAAAGAAATCACCTGACTGCCTGATGAACTGTTCCTCACCAGCAAATTGTGGAACTTGAGTAAAAACCGCGTCAATACCAGTATAAACTCAAGCCCCATCTGCCCATGGGCCACCCCAAACAAAATATATCACCATATGATTTTGGGGGAGAGGAGATCGCACACATAGATTGCACACAAAACTGCAATCAAGGCCTCTTAGCTGTAATTTTGGACTGGGGATGGTGGCTTCTATTTCCCAACTAGAGTGTAACTAGAATATGGGGTTATAGTTAAAATTGTGTCGCTCAATGAGGGAGATATTGTCGCCTGGTCACAGACAAATAACACGTTGCCGGTACATATTTGAACTCCAGCACGCAGTATACATCAGACTATATCATTGTTGCATCGTACGTTTACCATGCCAAAAGAAGTAATGATAATATACTTGTGGAAAATGTGAAATATTATTTTCTTATGATAAACATAACATTTTATCCTTTAAGACAAATTTTTACACCATCTGTTTTCTATAAAAAAAAAAAATGATTACTTCTCATACTCATTCTTAATTTTTATTGTAAAATATGACCATGGTCAACTATATGTACCGATATAACTATTAAACTGATCATGATATGATCAACTATGTACCGATTTAACTCAATATCAAACTGATCATGATATGGTCAACTATTAACTAACTATTAAACTGACATTTATCTTTTTGAAAGGTCAAAATTAAACAACAAATTATGGTCAAATTTGACCATTATTGTTCAATTCTGAACAAAATTAGATCGGTGCATAGTTGATCATGTCATGGTTAAATTTGACCATTGAGTGTATATACAGCTTTAGTCTGATAATTAACACATGCATAAACTCATACACTCAAATACATGACATTCTGATAGCATATAGGCTGAATGGATAGTGATGACGAAAGCATTAAGATAATAATAATCATCAATGAACAATTTGTCCAGATTTTAGCAACTTATCAGATCATTCCATGCATTGTCACAACCTTTTGGTTTTTGAAAGCATGCTACTACCTATTATGCAAATTTATTTACTAGCTTGATTATCATTCATAATTACTTCTATCTTTATTACGTTTATTTTATCTCTTTGTTACAAGACAATGCACGTGACTCCCTATAATGAATTGTACATACCGTGTAAAATATGGCATCCAACTTAATTCTACCGGACTTGATAGTACTCGATGTTCTTGTGGCTTTCTCAACAAGATGGCAACCCACTTCTTAAACTGCTCTTGAGAAGTCGTTTGAGCAAGGGTGAGGGTATGAAGACAGACCCTGTTTTTTTTAATCAACATTGGAAAATGCTGGTACGACATAAGGAGATAAGGCTTGGGTTTTAGATTCTTGTTACAAATGTTTGGTCGTTCGAGTCATGGACACACACTGTCTTATCTTCCTCGCCAAGGCTGCATTTCCTGCTGATTTAGAGAAAGTTTATCGTCAAGATTTTATCAGCATCAGAATTCTTTGTGATATGATTGGAATAATGACAACAGATAAGCACTATGACGGTCGTGCATGAGATTCTACGTGATACAAAGAGGTAAGTGTTATCAGACAGTGTATAGAAAATGGCGCCATCCAGAAAAATTATATCGACAACTCAGCTCCCATTTCATATCAATAAGCTCAATATTTTTTTCTATCCAAACCATTGCAAACTTCCGGCAAAAAAAGCTTGAAAAAATTTATAACGATTACTTTATTGCGTCGCGTACGATTGCTAGCAGCCAATCAAATCTATTTAATTAATTTATGATTTTTTGAATTATTTTCCCAGAGGCGCGAAAAAATAATGAATTTAATGTAACATTTGGAAAACAAATTTCAATCTTCAGGCCGGTCCACGCTCCCGATTGGGAGATCTCTCGATTGGGAGATCTCTTGATTGGGAGATCTTTCAATTGGGAGATCGAGACATGCACAGTGATCATTATTTAAGCTTCAAAATTTCAGACATTCAGTAACATTTATTTTGCTTTTCAAATTCTGTTATTCTAAAGTTGTAATACTTTGAAAATGATATTGAAATTGATATTTCTGGAACTTTTTGGTACATTTTGAGCTTTTGCTGGTGACCAAAATCTTCACATTTGCTCTTCAGAAACTATTGAAGTGGATTTTAACAGATTACTTAAATTTCCTGTGAAAGTCAAATTTGCACTGGTGAAAATGGAGAAAATAATTTTATCGTTCTTTTGCACTAATAAAATTAGAATATTTCGTATGCATTATTCCTACCTTTGGCTTAGACCTATTTTCGGCTGTATAATTCTTTAGACAGATTTGAATTTGGAAAGATGCATTGTGGGTTATAATGACAAGAAATCTTTCGATTGGGAGATCTCTCGATCGGGAGCGTCAACCGGAATATGCCAAAGTAAAATATATGTTAGCTTCTGGTAACAAAAAGATGCCGACTAAAATATTTATTGCCATTTTCAGAAATTTAATAGATAGATAAGACATTTCATTTTTAGAATATATAGAGGCATAAATAGGACCTAATTATATTTTTGTTTGAAACTGACATATATACATACACATATGACCAAAGTTGTTTTCAATTTTTCGTTAAAAAAGCGGAATAGTTTTTGTCTCAAAATAAATTTCTTTTCATCTCTACGTATATGCTTATCATTCGCATAATCTATCTAACAATCACGTGAAGTTGTGCAGGATTTACTGTCTGAAAGCAAGCAAGCAATACAAATAAATAATGGAAGACTCTTAAATGCTATCATCATTAATATTCAGCCCGAGTTTGCTCATTTGTCGAATTATATATAATTTGTCTTAATTGTCAGATAGTTCGGTTTGCAAATTACAATAGTCAGATAAGAGTAACAGGCCCGTAGCCATGAGGTTCGTTTTTCGTATAAAAGGAACACAAATTTTGAAATTCCAGGGGTCATTATTCTCTCAGATTTCAAAATGGAACTTTCTCAACAAAAAGGGGCTTGTTTTTCGTATATAAGGACAACGAACTATAAAATTCCAGGTGCTTATGATTATTTTAGACTTCAAAAAGGCACTTTCTCAACATTACGGGGTTCGTTCGCTCGTACGACCCCCACCCCCACTCCACCCCGGCACTCTAACCCCCGGCTACGGGCCTGAGTGACATCAACGAACAAATGAACTTGAAAACGCTACATATATTATCTGAAAACGCAGGCACGATAATCGGTAATACGATTATATAGGCCTGAATTACAACATCCATAATAAATGTAACGTATATACCAATAATTTTGAGTCCGAAAAGCAATTTCTAAAATAAGCTTCAGCAATCCTTTGTCTAATTTTACTTTCTATGTTTTTGTCAAAAGTTTGAAAGTAGACTTACTCAAATAGCAAGCAAAAAATAAAATGTTATCATTGCTTCAAAATACTCTCGGTGCGTCCGTTGTAAACGAATCCACCGCTCTTCTTGTTTCCCCACATAATATCAATTAAGAGGAATAAAGTGTACCGGGCAGAAATAAACATAAAGTTATTCTAACAAAAATCAGAGGGGCTAACATCGTTATTTCTATCCGCTTATTTCTAACAGTATAATTAATGAATGGTTAAATATGATTTTCTTTTAACATTGTAAAAAAAATCATAAATCAAATCAGTTTGTTATAACGGTGAAGCTATATTTTGTCAAATTTGGAAAAATAATGGAAGGTTCCATTTAAAATGTATATATTTTGTATTGAGCTCTTCTTTATCATGTTTATGCAGGGTATCTCAACTCAGTAGTAATACTGGTTTACAGTGAGGCTCTGTTATATAAAAAATGATAATAATACTAATACAAAATGATAAAATTAAACAATTAGAACAGAAAAGGACTAAAGAATTCAAGAAATACATATAAATGATATAGTCGGTAAGATTTAGGAACATAAATTGAACTGCTATAAAACATAATACTGCCAAAAAGTTATAAAAGGCTTAAGTAAGGTTTTAGGAATTAATATGAAAATTAACCTACAAACGTAAGATCAACACGAATTATCAAAGTTGACCAGGTACTACGAAACCAACACGCATTCAGAAACACGAATAATGTTTCATGTCTATATTTTAATTCTACATGGATGTACATCGAGTAGGACAGGAATGATTTTCAACATAAAAGGACCTTTCGCTTTTTCTTTATACATCACTTTCCTCACTCCCACCTCCCCCTTTTTTAAAGAAATAAATTGTATTAATCTAAAATAATACACAGAAGTGTTGCATGTCACAAAATGTGATACACGTTATCTGGTTATACAGATTATATTTTTGATAAGAAAAGAAAGCATTATCAATCCAGCCTACGCTTCCCGAACAGGAGATCTTTCGCTCGGGAGATCTCCCGATCGGGAGCGTGGACTAGACTGATAATGAAAATTGTGGTAATTTTAATTCCTTATATGATATATCTCTATAAGCATATTTATCCATGTTCAATACAATCAGCTTCAGACTGAGAAAAGAATTTGCTATATAAAACCTACAAGATAAACCGTTTTATAGTCAATTTAGATTAATGTTAGGTGGTTTATGGGAAATGGAAAATGGTTTTAAGACCAACTATAGTCAGGGCCGGCTTAAGTCTTGATTGGCCGGTCTTAACATCAATCTAAAGCAAAGCAAGCTTTCTGGAGTAAATGTTTCAGTAAGATATATGCCCCTATGCAGGGATTAATCAAATGACGAAACTGGGAAAAATTGTTAAATGACAGAATGAAAGGCTTACTTTAGCAAACAAAAATGAGCCCAGACATCTTGTTAATCTGTTACTTTTTCCTAATATTTGGAGAACGAGGGACAAATGACCTCTTTTCCCCATTATAATTTGTTATGCTACAACTACGTAAGCAGCAATTGCTGTTAAATGGTTAGTTTATCTTAGATTATCTTAGTTTATCTTAGTTTGTTTTAGTTTGTCTTATATGAAATGGGACTTTGAAAGTAACAAAATGGTAAAGAAAGCATTAAGTATCTTATTTCGTGAAGGAGATATTAAAGTTTAAACCTGTCTTATCTGATGTGTGGAAATGACTGGTATAAGTCTATTATATATGGAAGGTTCGCGCGCTCATCCTCACATTCTTAACAATTGTTGATACATTTTAAAGAAAATGATTTTATAATTATTTTGAATTATTTTCCTTGAACTTTCTTCAGGTAGTAAATTATAATTACCCTTTCTAGGTTCTGTTTTACTACTTTACTGACATATTTAATGGTTTTTAAGTCCCAAACTGCATTACAAAACAAAATACGATATAATACATAAAGACTGAGGAATCTGAGGCTAGTCTGATTTCTGTCGTTTCTACACAAAGGATATCAAAATTTAAAATCAAATATCGCCTTAGCGAAATAATCTTTTTTGAATGCTTTCTTTACCAATTTGTTTCTTCAAGGGAGGCTTAAGTTCTTTCATATAACAGTGTAAGATGGACTTGCTTGACCCCTAAACGAATCCTTTAAATATTTCACATATCTTCAGCTTTCGTCAGTGGCTATAAAGGATGGAGGTATGTGATTGATGTGCGCGTTTATTTTGAGTAACGTGTGCATACATTTGAAATGAAAATAAAATAAGATAAAGTATTCAATATTATTAGCTTGATATCTCTATCTGCATGTTTGCATAGCTATATTGCGCATTCCACCATCTTATTTGAGCATTTACTATTAAGCTATTATGATGTTTTCACCTGCACATATGGCTGTTTTCATTAACAAAAGAGATGACATTTAAAATGTGTATGGTTATAATCTGTTTCACTTATTTGCTTATCCATAAGTATTTCAACAGACTGGAGAAGTGCGGTTGCATGTATTTACCAGTATAACGACATGATGAAGTAACAGGTGGTCATCTGTACAACCTGATGAAGTAACAGGTGATCATCTGTATATCCTCTGGCTAATTTGAGCTTGTATTTAAAAATTACGTTTTAATTCACTTTGAATTATGCATGAATTAAATTATAAGTCACAACGACTTCCTACAGTCTATAGTCAGATATGCCGACTACGTCAGGGGTGACAAAATCTAATTTAGATTACGCGGCAAAGTGCGTTCAAACTCGACGAAAATAAAAAGGAACCAATCAAAAGATGATTTTTTTGTTTGATCAATTTATGATATAAAAAATATTAAATTCACCGAGAGGTGACTCCGTAAAAAATGATGATAATGATGATGATGATAAAATAATTTCATTATAAAAAAAAATCAATTTATGATATAAAAGATAATAATTTATGACTTCCTAAAAAATGATAATGATAATGATGATAAAATATTTATATTTCTTTATCGAGATAATGACTTCCATTCTGAAATTTATGCATGATTGGCCTTTGCCACTGAAAGGAGAGAAGAGTATATAGCTTTCCTGGTGTGGCAAACAACGAACACAACTTAGACTTCTTCGATAGCAACCGTCAATAAACACTCCAGAATCGGAAGTTTCTGTTTTTGTCAATGTGACCGTTACAATGGGCAGTTTTATTTGCATAGTTGCCCGTTGGAACGTTCACATCTGAGAGATCAGAAAGTCAACAAATACATACTTGGACGATGAAAGGAACCGAAGAGCAACGAACCTAAAGAGAAACGAAAATTTAACAATCTTAAGATTGTATACAGAAGAAAAATCCTGAGTTTTATCACGCAACGGAACATCCCTGAAGAGTACACGAAACATACCCGAAGGGTACACAAACAGTGAGAAAGCCAGTATAACAGTTTTTGGGGAAGTATATATCACTTTGTATGCCAAAACCCCGTTACAACCAAAGGCGACAAATACTTTAAGATTTGTGGTTAGAGATTCAGAGGGTAAGGTTGGTTAAGTATAATGGGAAATATATGCTCTGACCAGCGCCGGACTGGCCACTGTGCCAATAGCACAGGGGCCCCGCGAACCTCCGAGAGCCACTCCACTCCCTACTTTATGCTTTAGCGTCCATGGGCTTTCTCCAGTTATGTGATGGCACCAAAGATCAGGGGCTCTAAAGCATCCCAGTCCGACTCTGGCTCTGACTATCTGACTATGCGCCATTGACACAATGAAAGGTGACCGCATTCGTTGAAATGAATATCATTGTGTAAGAAAGGGTTGTTTTCACACTAATACAGTGACGTCACAACCTCACATTACTCAGAATTCCTTTTGTATTTTCCTTGCATTTCAGTATCTTCAAGTTCTAAATCATGATATTTTATGAGCGTTGCCTGCAACCATATGATTATAGCAGATGAGTCATACACAGTCGATAGACGCAGATTGTAATCTATTAAGAAATTTCCCTAAATTTTTGATACATTTGTATTTCTGTCCTCTGTCATGTATAGGAAATTAAGTCATGGGGCTCTGTTTCATGCAAAATAGGCGTATTAAACTCTTGATTAATTTTCAGAACTTTTAAAAGCACGATAAATTGGTAGATTGGAAAACAAATTTTATTTAAAGTTCTCCTTGTTGGCTAATTTCAAATAACAGAGCATCCATTCATTCATGACAGTACTATCACGTAGATGTACATTGACTCCAGGATAATACGCTCACATTTAGGTCGAATGGTCCTTTAAGCAAGAAATATGAAAAATTAAAATAATTTTAATTGTATCATGCATCAAAAAAATGAAATGTAAATGGAATAATTTTACTGCGAACATAATTCAGATGCTTTCATATATTGCACTCCATCTTTAAGCTGATATCCATAGGCGTCATTAAGAGGGGGTAAGGGGGGGGGGGGGTCGTGCAAACCGACCCCTTTTTTCGTTCAACAAAATTGTATTGTCATGTTTTTAAAGGTGCTTCAATAGCTGTGCTATAATATTAGCCTACCTCTGGCTACAATATATTCTATTTAGAGATATAAGAGCTAATTCACGGCAAAATATGTAAAATTTGATTAAACTCAAAATTATTAACACGTCTTTTTATGTACTTTCTTTCCAAATTGACTAAATTTTTGTACCCGGACTCATACGCATGCACAGGTACTGTACCTTAAACATAGCCTATGTCAAATTTCATCCACTTTTAGGCCCTCAAAATGTTTAACCGCAGAGCTTTCCGCCCCCCTCCCCCCATCTTCCTTTTCCCGTGATTGTACCTATATGTTAGTAACCAAGGCAATGAAATATATGCCCTGGTATATAGGTCTAGTTCCTAGCAGCAATTATACTATATTCACAGAAAGCATATAAATAAGATGTGTGGCACGAAAACTTCCTAAAATTATGCAATCTTTTGAATGCTGTAGCACCACTCCCACGGACTTTCGGTTACACATACCCCAACACTATTAGGCCCTCATAATGACTAAAATCGCAGAGCATTCGGGGCTTTGCCCCTGGATCCCACCAAGGGCCCTTAAGCGGAGCTCTGGACCCTCGCCGATTATCTCTCACTTCCGCGCGAGGAAAGGCGCGCCTTTAAAGTAGGACGCCATTATTTTGCGACGACGACGAGTGAACACACAATTACAATGACGGGGTCGTCGCCTGCGTATTCGGTTATAATAGTAACAATGCTACCACGAAACGCTTAATACGACCCGGACGAGAACACAGGTACGACGTACGGACAGACATAACATCGACAACCAAGTCAATGTCCACGGCTTTTGATAACCAGTTGTGGTGCACTGGCGGTGCACATTATTTTGTGATTCGACCCCCTTTTTATATTCTCTGGTAACGCCTATGATATCGACCCTGTTTTATCGTGTATCAGCAGATCAGAATGATAGGCATTGCACTCATGGTCAGCGGGTTTTGGAATGGTCTTTTAATTTATGTATTAAACAATCTACCAAGGACTTATTAACTGATTAATGATCGCCACCCAGTTAGGGAAGCGAAATATATCAGGTCATTTATCTTTTGACTGTTTAAGAGCAACAAAGAACTGAGAAAAGATAGGAAGATACAAATCTCGTCTCATATTGCCTTGAACATCGATTCTCACAAAGGTTTAGAATCACAAAGTGGTTATGCTAACCTTAAATTGCCCTTGTACTGTTGTATCGATTCGTTGTTTTATTGATTTTTGAACTAAGAAAAGTTTGGTCTGTTGGTTGCAGGTTTTGTTTGATTCAACTGTTTGAGAGACTCGTTCATTAGTGACTCTTATGTAAATTCCGTGTGGCCAATCTTTTTACGCATTCTAAGATAGTGTCACTGGAAGCAGAATTGTGGCCTCTCTCACTTTCAGAAAGTGTATTTTTTGTACCATTCCTGATCCTTACTCCCTCAATTCCCCAGCAATAACTTAATAACTATTATTGAAAAAAACATTATCTGAAGAACTTGTAGGGATCTTCAGATCTTTTTTTCTTCTTCTTCAATTGTTCCATCCGCTTCTGTTGACAAACCTCTTTAACTCCATTCCCTTTCTGCCCAAAGGTATATGGACATGTAGCGGCAAGACTATTGCTAATCCACTAAACAACACGAAGAATGAAAATTTTTTATTATAAATAGGGTAAAAATTCGCCATTTTACAGCCTTTTGAATATGTTTTTGCAAGTATGGGTAAATATGCTAATGTTTCCCGTGTGGTGTATAAACAGGACATAGGCGCTAATGTCTTACGCAAATTAATTGTTTTTTAAACCTCTGCCATTCTGTTTAAAATGGGAAGGTAGTTCTAAGGAAGATAAACAGGACATACCAGCACCTTTTTGAAAATGCGTTTGGGAGGCTTAATATCGCCGCGTGGTAAATTAATGTTTAAAAGGCAAGGTAGTTCTAATTTTCGGAAGATCTGGCACCTTTAAATTTACATGTTAACCATTATTGAAGGGTCCTCTGTCTTCTACCCCCCTTCCGCTTTCGGGACTAACCACACGAAAATGCTGGAAAATATCGCCGCGTGGTAGAGTGAGGGTTAACCATACCCCCAACTAACCACACGCTGGAAAAGGTATTATGTTAACCATACCCCCAGCTAACTACAAGCTGGAGAAGGTATTATAACCAACCAACTAACCTGGAGAAGGTACTAACTACAAGCTAACTGCTGAGAGAAGGTATTATGTTAACCATACCCCCAGCTAACTACAAGCTGGAGAAGGTATTATGTTTACCATACCTCGAGCTAACCACACGCTGGAGAAGGTATTATGTTAACCATACCCCCAACCAACCACACACTGGAGAAGGTATTATCTTAACCATACCTCCAACTAACCACAAGCTGGAGAAGGTATTATGTTAACCATACCCGAGCTAATTACAAGCTGAAGAAGGTACTATGTTAACGATACCTCCAGCTAATTACAAGCTGGAGAAGGTATTATGTTAACCATACCCCTAGCCAAATTTGTATTTATTTTCTTTACATGCATATTTTGTAAGGCGCATTACAATAAGTTATTTAGATAATGCGCCATATAAACGTAATAAACTTAAACTTAACTACAAGCTGGAGAAGGTATTATGTTAACCATACCATCAACTAACTACAAGCTGGAGAAGGTATTATGTTAACCATATCTCCAACAACCACAAGCTGGAGAAGGTATTATAATAACCATACCCCAGCTAACCACAAGTTGGAGAAGGTATCATTTTAATTATACCCCAACTAACTACAAGCTGGAGAAAGTGTTATTTTAACCATACCCCCAACTAACCACACGCTGGAGAAAGTATTAAGTTAACCATACCCCCAGCTAACTACAAGCTGGAGAAAGTAATATGTTAACCATACCTCCAACAACCACACGCTGGAGAAGGTATTATGTTAACCATACCTCGAGCTAACTACAAGCTGGAGAAAGTATTATGTTAACCATACCTCCCACTAACCACACGCTGGAGAAGGTATTAATGTTAACCATACCTCCAACTAACCACACGCTGGGAAGGTATTATGTTAACCATACCCCTAACTAACCACAAACTGGAGAAGGTATTATGTTAACCATACCCCCAGCTAACTGGTATTTTGAACATTTTCAAGGTCTGAAAGTTTGACAGTCTGAAATTAAAAGAAGAAATATTTATGAAAAAAAGCATTCAAAGGTATTTTCCTGTTCATACATCACATTTTTTCAATATATATTAAAACAAATATCAAATTTCAATTACTAATAACTTTGAAACTACACATGCTATTTTCAACATTTAAAGACTATTTATTCACTGAATTAAACTTCAAACCTAAATGCGCTGGTAGGACGCGTGTACCTTTCCAAAGACATTTAAACATACATCAGCTCCAGGATCTTCAACTGCATGCAAGAAGCTTGCAACATGTATGTGCAGTGCAGAAAAACCGTTGTTCCATGCATGTCATTTATGGAAAATCGATATTTGGTTACATTTTCTGACAATTTCTGGTAAAATGTAAACAGTGACCCTTTTTCAGAATAGTCTTAAACATGTTGACCATTGCAGATATTTAATATATTATAATATTTCATGGGGGCAAACTCAATGGGATTCTTCATCATGAAGCAAAGTTTACATCAATACAAGTGACAAGAAATATTTTGAAAAAAGTGTAAGCAAGTCTCATAGAGATAGATTGGAAATGAATGTAGCTTTAAATTCAGAAATTCGCTCGAGTGTATGGAGCTATATGATATAGGCTATAAAGCAATTTCGTTTAGTCAATATTCCTGATCCTAAAAGTACTGAATACATGCATGCAACAAGGCGATATTTTTCTTGAATTGCGGTCACGTGAAAATTTGTCTAATTGAGCAGTTGAGAGTTCTACGTGTCTGATGATTAAAACCATCAATACATGATTCATCATTGATGATTTCTTCTGAATTTAATTTCAAAAATAAAATATTTAATATATTACTCAGAAGTTCACTTTCAACTTAATAGTTCAATAATTTGGCGAACCGATTGAGAAACAATTGTCAAATTTTTAGATTCATTTTCCAGATCATACAAAAAGAAAAAGAAATATGTTGCAGCAATTGTTGACTTGCCTAATTGAGGAGTGCTACCTCATGCAGTTCTTCCGATTTTCGTATGTTTTGGTGTTTATTAAAAAATCACCTTTTATGAGTTAAGTGAATTCATTGTTTATTCCCTGCATCGCTACACAGACAACAAAGAAGATAACCAATATAATCTTTTGTGCTATTATTCCATGGTTTATATCTCAATCATTAACTGTATAAGCTGAGCTGGGATATTGGACCAAACTATCAGACTGTTGCGGCAGTTTATTTCTTTGTTTGTTATAAAAAACTATATAAGCTCAACTTCTGCCCCACTCCCCATTCAAAGTTGTTCCTCATTGTGGAAATATCTTGGTGCGTCATTTCAGATTTGCTTATAGTTTTACCCGTCATAGGCTGGCTTTGGTGGGAACATCTTAGCGTGATTTTACAATTTTGTCTCCATTTTGACAAAATTTCTAATGAATTTACCAAAATTTATAATAATTTAACTCCCACAAGTTTCACAATTCCCCCCCGTCCCTGCTTCATGTGCCGTGCTCTTTCCAATAACCACTTATTTGTCCCCCTGGCTGCCTGGCACCGAAAGATGAACACGCCACTGCTTCATACCCTATTATCAAATACACCTTCCGCGGCACATTTTTGAAATTGAAGTTGAACATGCGGGTGGTGACCATAATCATTTAGATGGCGCCATCGTTAGCCCTTTTGCAGTTGTGGGGAATCAGGGGCGAAGCCACTGGTATCCATGCTATCTGGGGCATAATGCACAAAATCTCAATTTTGTTACCATCATCTCTTAGCGTTTCTTCATTGTTGCCCAGCAAAATGTCACGGGGTGAAAGCCTCCATCCCCTCTTCCGTCTCTGGGGACCGGGGCAACAGACCTTTAACAAACCTACAGTAATGTTTGAAAATTATTGTCTTGAAAAAGATCTTGTGTGTAAAATATCATATCACTCACAAACAGACAGATTCATGCATACTTTCAAAGGCCTTTAAACTGTTAAACATTTATTTAAATTTCCCCATCAATATTCACATATGAACACGGGTAAATAAACTGATATATACCCAATAGGTTATAAGCAAAGCATCATCTTAGCAAAGGATAATTGGAAAGTTGATGATACTCGTTCCATAACACTATTGTCTGATTGTTAATATTAGTTATGCTTTCCATACACTTACTATTATTCATGCTTTCCATACTCACATTTACTATTACTCATGCTTTCCATACTCACATCACTATTATTCATGCTTTCCATACTCACATTTGCTATTATTCATGCTTTCCAAACTCACATTTGCTATTATTCATGTTTTCCATACTTTACTATTATTCATGCTTTCCAAACTTTTGCTATTATTCATGTTTTCCATACTGACATTTACTATTATTCATGCTTTTTGCTATTATTCAAATAATCACATTTACTTTTACTTATGCTTTCCATACTAACATCACTATTATTCAAGCTTTCCATACTCACATTTGCTGTTATTCATGCTTTCCATACTGACATTTGCTATTATTCATGCTTTAAATAATCACATTTACTTTTACTTATGCTTTCCATACTCACATTTGCTATTATTCATTTACATTTACTTTACTTTATTCATGCTTTCCATACTTTGTGCTTTCCATACATTTACTATTATTCATGCTTTTCCATACTTTACTATTATTTGCTTTCCATTCATTTACTATTTTGCTTTCCATACTCACATTTACTATTATTCATCATGCTATTATTCATGCCATACTCACATTTGCTATTATTCATGCTTTTCCATTTACTATTATTCTGTTTTCCATACTCACATTTTCCAAACTCATACATTTGCTATTATTTACATGTGCTATTAATTTACATGCTTTCCATACTCACATTTTTGCTATTATTCATGTTTTCCATACTCACATTTGCTATTAATCATGCTTTCCATACTCACATTTACTATTATTTGTGCTTTCCATACTCACATTTACTATTATTTGTGCTTTCCATACTGACATTTACTGTTATTCTTTCCATACTAAATAATCACATTTACTATTTTACTTACACTTTTACTATTATTCATGCTTTCCATACTTACATTTACTATTATTCATGCTTTCCATCTCACATACTTTTCCACTTTACTATTATTCATGCTTTCCATACTTACATTTACTATTACTCATTTACTTTTACTTGCTTTCCATACTTTCCATACTGACATTTGCTATTAATCATGCTTTCCATACTCACATTTGCTATTATTCATGTTTCCATACTCACATTTGCTATTAATCATTTACTATTATTTCCATACTTACATTTGCTATTATTCATGTTTTCCATACTATTCATTTGCTATTAATTCATGCTTTCCATACTCACATTTACTATTATTCATGTTTTCCATACTCACATTTGCTATTAATCATGCTTTCCATACTCACATTTACTATTACTCATGCTTTCCATACTTACATTTACTATTACTCATGCTTTCCATACTCACATTTACTATTATTCATGCTTTCCATACTCACATTTGCTATTATTCATGTTTTCCATACTCACATTTACTATTATTCATGCTTTCCATACTCACATTTGCTATTATTCATGTTTTCCATACTCACATTTGCTATTAATCATGCTTTCCATACTCACATTTACTATTATTTGTGCTTTCCATACTCACGTTTACTATTATTTGTGCTTTCCATACTCACATTTACTATTACTCATGCTTTCCATACTTACATTTGCTATTAATCATGCTTTCCATACTCACATTTGCTATTATTCATGTTTTCCATACTCACATTTGCTATTAATCATGCTTTCCATACTCACATTTGCTATTATTCATGTTTTCCATACTCACATTTGCTATTAATCATGCTTTCCATACTCACATTTGCTATTATTCATGTTTTAATCCATACTCACATTTGCTATTAATCATGCTTTCCATACTCACTCACATTTACATTTACTTTACTATTACTCATGCTTTCCATACTTTACTTACATTTACTATTACTCATGCTTTCCAT
This sequence comes from Chiridota heheva, assembly GCA_020152595.1. Taxonomy (NCBI): domain Eukaryota; kingdom Metazoa; phylum Echinodermata; class Holothuroidea; order Apodida; family Chiridotidae; genus Chiridota; species Chiridota heheva. The sequence continues at coordinate 951,814 of JAIGNY010001437.1, read as the reverse complement.
ACTCACATTTGCTATTAATCATGCTTTCCATACTCACATTTGCTATTATTCATGTTTTCCATACTCACATTTGCTATTAATCATGCTTTCCATACTCACATTTGCTATTATTCATGTTTTCCATACTCACATTTGCTATTAATCATGCTTTCCATACTCACATTTACTATTATTTGTGCTTTCCATACTCACGTTTACTATTATTTGTGCTTTCCATACTCACATTTACTATTATTTGTGCTTTCCATACTCACATTTACTATTATTTTATTCATGCTTTCCATACTCACGTTTACTATTATTTGTGCTTTCCATACTCACATTTACTATTATTTGTGCTTTCCATACTCACATTTACTATTATTTGTGCTTTCCATACTCACGTTTACTATTATTTGTGCTTTCCATACTCACATTTACTATTATTTGTGCTTTCCATACTCACATTTACTATTATTTGTGCTTTCCATACTCACGTTTACTATTATTTGTGCTTTCCATACTCACATTTACTATTATTTGTGCTTTCCATACTCACATTTACTATTATTTGTGCTTTCCATACTCACGTTTACTATTATTCATGTTTCTTTCCATACTCACATTTACTATTATTTGTGCTTTCCATACTCATTTACTATTATTTGTGCTTTCCATACTCACATTTACTATTATTTGTGCTTTCCATACTCACATTTACTATTATTTGTGCTTTCCATACTCACATTTACTAATCATTATTTGTGCTTTCCATACTCACATTTACTATTATTTGTGCTTTCCATACTCACGTTTACTATTATTCATGCTTTCCATACTCACATTTACTATTCATGCTTTCCATACTATTTGTGCTTTCCATACTCACATTTACTTGTTATTTGTGCTTTCCATACTCATTTACTTTATTCATGCTTTCCATACTCACATTTACATTTGCCTACCTTAGTTATGCTTCATGTTATTTGATTCTGATAGCTCAGTAAGTTTATTCTTATATATAAATATATATATATATATATATATATATATATATATATATATATATATATATATATATATATATATATATATATATATATATATATATATATATATATATATATATATATATATATATATATATATATATATATATATATATGTATTTATTATATATATATATATATATATATATATATATATATATATATATATATATATATATATATATATATATATATATATATTGATATATTGATTGACAATTGTATCACTATTATATGAAACTTATATGCATTTAATATGAATTTTTTATGCAATTTTGCAAAAATGCACATGCAGACGTGAATGAAAGAATTCTTCAAGCATACATCTATTTGTACATGTGTTTATTATGCAGTCATTATGCTGTATCATCTATGATTGTAATTATCTCCTTTTTTGTGAGAGAAAAGCAATTAGATTGGCTTAATTAAGAAATCACACTGAGCGCCTGATGGGTAAGTATTATAAAGAATGTAGGCACTTTCTAAAATGTGCAATCCGTTTTACAGTATACAATTTTCATTGAAGGTTATGCGGATATAAAACTCTTCTTTCATTGCGAAAGAACATGCATGGTTGACATACAGCAGTATGAGCTGATGAGTATCGAGTAAGGTTTAGTGCCAACATCTGTACCAGCAGAAATATTTTAACACGCGGCTGATCTCGCGATATCACCGGTGTGTAGCTATGAAGGCTTTTTTTTTGCATAAAGATAGGACTTTTTACATGTTTCTCGATATATAATCGCATGAAGTTGAGGTGATCCGTACCATATGGTTCTTACGTAGCACAAAGATGCTTGAAAGACAGTGCTTAGTTTGGAAGGTATCGTGTATTTTACTGTGGTAAGTTCTTATTCAAGTTTGTTCTTATACTGTACATGCAAGATAGATGCTGGAGATTGACTTCAGAATGCAATTAATTCATATATATATATATATATATATATATATATATATATATATATATATATATATATATATATATATATATATATATATATATATATATATATATATATATATATATATATATATATATATATATATATATATATATATATATATATATATATGTATATGTATATATATATATATATATATATATATATATATATATATATATATATATATATATATATATATATATATATATATATATATATATATATATATATATATATATATATTATATATAACAACTTTGTGTAACATTATAGATTATGCATCCAAACGGCAATAAATGACTACAAATTAGTGGAAATTTTAACACCTTGAAATATGTTCGACTAATGAATGCTTCGTCGTGTTCGTGTTACAGTTGTTCTCCTAATATTCTTATTGTATAACCTATTTCAAAATAAAAGGTACAAATAAAGACACAACTTCATTCGAACACGAATCATATGCTTTTTTGTTTTGTTTTTTCTAACTTGAACTTCATAATATCAGGGCAATGAGAATATGACTTACAAGTCTCGGCATGCAGTCAGGGCAAAATGTGAGTTTTATAACACCTCTGAAATGTGCAAACGTTTAGTTTACAAATTAGATATGAATGTAAAAGCATTCTGAGCTTAAAATTTCCTGAAACACTGGAAGGAAAATTATTTGGATTGGTGCATGGGACAAGGGCCCCATCAATTTATTTCTTACAATTTACTCTACCCTATGTCGGGTGTTTTTATAAAGGGATATTTATGGAAATCGATCAAAAATTCTAAGTAACAATTTAAGTCTCGTCTCACACAAAGTATTTGGAAATAATGAAAATATGGTTGACAATTAGAGATCGAGTAGATTACAGAGAAGTGTTTTAAGAGCAACTTCTTCTGGTATACAAGTTGACCTTTCCTTCTTTTATAATATCTTTTAGAGGCCTGCTTCATTCTTGAATGTTAATGATTTTGGTTTCATATTCATAAGATAAAATGAAGTAAGTCTTGAATAATCGAATATTATAGCACCATTTTCTGATTTTTAATGGAACTCTAAAACGGTCAATAACAGCCAATATTGATGATACCTGTTTTGAATACTAGTCTTTTTGGGTCTGAATTTGTTCAAAGCTCTAATACCACCACAGCAAGGTAATGCCGTGATATAGCCCCTCTCCGGTTATCGGTTTAAAGGATTTTAATTGAAATTTTCATGCATCTCCGTTTTTGTTGTAATTTCTGTTTGCAGAGATATAAGATACATTGATTTAAATTCCATGCATGAGAGAATCAAAAAGATTGCGTCATATTTAATTCATTTTTTACAAAAGTAGTTAAAAATCAGAAAAAATCCATATTTTGTAGTATTTTGCTACTCGCACAACTCATCATACAAAGCTCCTTATCAAGTTTCTGAATTCAAGAGCGTACTGTTTGATTTAATTATATTTCTATATAATTAGCCTACCCCTTGTCAACATTTTAAGATTCCCAAAGCTTAATGGAAACGTCTATAAATTTACTTTCAAAAACTGGAAGACATAATTTATTTCTTATTTTACTAGCCTCATAAATAATCAGCACATGTTGATTTACTTCGTCATAAACATCAGTCGCTCAACACATTAGGAATTATACAATTCTATGATTACCGGCATCTTAGACCGCCTACAGTTTTTTTCTTTGTTTAAGAATCAATTCCGTAAAAACAGAAGGAGTTTAAAGGAAGATTAGTTCAAACGTTCATCTTGCTCTTTTTCCGAACAATCAATACACGTAACCTTAAGATACAGAATCCGACCAGCCTCCTCTATTTGATGCAGTTAGGGTGATGGCCAGGTGTATTATATTGGACAATCTGATGATACGCATCCTTCTCATTAAGCTTACAAATAATGATAAAAAAATCGATAAAACTATTGCCAAATTCTTTCTTTGTTACCTGTTTCCTTTACTCAAACATTGTAAAAACATTAAAAATTACGGACAACAATGAACAAAAGATATAACAGATGTCCATTCGAAGATATTTTTGTCGCCCGAGTGTCATCCTCATACTGTAATCAGGGTATTGATAAATATATTAGTATGATTAGGAGTTTTACGGGTATTAAGGTATGAAGCTCTGCATTAAACCAAGCATTGATGGAGTGACCGGCGGTGCAGTGAGGTGGATAGCAAATTGGTCACAGGCAGAAGATTTCTTAATATAGTGTATATAGAGACATTACTTGTACTATAAGCTTCATATAACTGCATAACAACCACTTGGATTTGCTGTCCCCGTACATTATCTGACTGTATACTGATATACTGTATAGAATTGAAACATTTGACCATGTACTGCAGCGGAATTTTACATGCGGAAAACGTGAGTTAATATAAAATTACGTGTTACATTCATCGATATGATATAAAGATATTTCATATTTCATCATTCGAACCCATCAGTAATGTCAGTAATTATCACAATATTTTATTTGTGACCCTATATGTAAGCAATGTTTTAATCTATTACTTTTGTCTTTTTGTAAATGGTGAACTTCTTACTTTGATTTTTATTGCCGTTAGTAGATAAATTGTACATAATAGTATAATGGGGAGTAAATATGGAGCATAATGTAGGCCTATATCCAGTATGCACACACACACACACACACACACACACACACACATATATATATATATACATATATATATATATATATATATATATATATATATATATATATATATATATATATATATATATATATATATATATATATATATATATATATATATATATATATATATATATATATATATATATATATATATATATATATATATATATATATATATATATATATATATATATATATATATATATATATATATATATATATATATATATATATATATATATATATATATATATATACCTATATAGAAATCAATAAAGTGCACACGTTTACGGAGGCATAGAAAATGTCTGCACATGCCATCACTAAAATGCTTACAAGTTGGCTCAAGAAATTAAAAATAATTGAATTTCTTTTCTGAATATTTTGATAAAAGGTAAAATTCATTCAAAATCGAACAAAATCGATCAACGATATAATTCTTATATAAGAAGTTGTTAGTTTATTCATGTTTAATTATGTAAATTGCCTGAAAATGAACGAAAATAAGTTTATGAATGCAAAATACATTTACATTAATTAAAACCAAGATTATAGCATATTTTTACCATGATAGATTATGTGTTTTTTAAATTTTATATGCAGTTAGTAAAGTTTCACGAATAAAGAAATCAAAACTTCTGATTGGCTTACAATCCGACCAATCATAAGAATAATGTGCGTTCAACCGGAACTTGAAAACCGCGCCTATTTGTGTTAATCAATTGATTTGTTAGAAAGCAAACAAGAACGAATGCAGACTGCAGATTTGCAAAACAGAAAAAGCGGACTAGATTACACAAAAAACAAACTGCAGATAATTTTAGAAATATCTTGTTCACCACTGGGCCTACTCATTTAGAAAATTGCTAGGAAAAAATCCCTTTCACGATTTTTAATAGATCAGATTTCAATAGCTTGTAGACCAATTATCGTGTGTGATAAGAGATGGATATGTTCAAGCGTTTTATTGGTCGAAAAACAATGGTCCAATAAACTATGTGTCGTTTAAATTACAAATACTGATAATTACGCTCGTCAAATGAATAAATAATGAAACTACATCTGATGATTAATATGTTGTATAATTGATTACTTATATAGCGGCAAGTGCTTTCTATTGCAATCTCTTTTTCATTAAACTTAAACCAGTATATTGCATTAATAATCGAATAAAATGCGCGTTCTACGCTGCAAAATTGAAATCACGACATTTGGTACATTTTTTGTAGGTATATTTCTCCCCCACATATTGTTTTTATATTTTAATTGAAATCCCAAGGTGATCCAAAAGTAAGTGAAATAACTTCATAACATATTATGAGCACCATATAAAAACACTGCATATATGCCAGTATCCTCTGATGGCATTTTGAGGGTGGGGAACACGTGACATGTTCTCCACGTGGGAAAGGGGAGAAACCTGTATTTTTAAATGTGTTAATTCAGATTATAATCAGATATAACACTCTCGCGTAACAAGGCATGCTAGGTTGTGAATTTATCACACTGGGGATAAACATGTCATGCGCATTTTAGTCCATCTGTTCATTTGTATAAGTAGATAAGAGTATACAGGACTGGGCAGTGTGTGTGTTCCGGAAGGGGAAGGAGGTGGGGTCCAAATTAGGCTGTTGATGTTAAAGTAGGGGTGCGGACACCCGTCTACCAACTCTCCCATATATCCATTACGTCACTAGAATGATGGATTTGGGCAGTGGCGGGCGTCGGAAGTGGGAGGGGGAAGGGGGAAATTTCCTCCAATAATTTTCATTACCGTTACTCGTTCCTCCAATGATATTAAACTGTGTGTTTTGGTCCCCCTCCCCCTCTTTAATAATCTGACCCGCCTTATGAAATAAAACAGTCGTTATTACTTTGAGCTAAATAACTATTCAACGCCATATTAATGCTTAAAATCGTATAATATTTATTTATTGATATGCTCTTATGAGTATTTCGGCCATTCAGCTATCATGCTATCTGCATAGCCGGTTGCAGTATGTGTTACCATAATTTAATGTAATTATTATACATTTATACATCAATATATCACACTCCATTTCTTCAATGCGTCTCTGTAAATTATATAAATAAAACAGTGCTCATTTAGTACATCAAAGTTTTGTCGTCTGCCTGGGGGATCATCATGAAGAAACAAAAGCTCGTGCATGATTTCTTTACCAAGAAAGTCTTTACTGAGAAAGGGTAAGTATGCTACTTATAATTTCTTCAACAGATATATGATTATAAGATAATATCTGATAAAATAATGTTTGAAATGGAAACATTTGAAGTCCATATGCAAAAGTTCAATAATAGATCAATAATTATAAGGAATTACCACAAATTCACAATTGTGCTCATAAGAGTCTTAACATTAGATGTCTATGAGATATAATGTACTTTTTGGTCACGTGAAAACTGATACTTCGTCTTCTGATAGGTAGCACAGAGCTAATCATTACCCCTATTGAAACCTACGTTAAACAGTTAAAAAGATCACCTGAGTGTTTTTTTTTTCCTTTTATTAACCCTTTCTTATGGAGGTTGTTATTATTTACAGGAGCACCAAGCAAATATTGACAGGGTTGGCGAAATGATGCTATGATAGAAAGAGGAAGAGAATTGGACGTGGATAATATCATAGATTCGTTTGCAAAAAGGAAATACCGCCGTTTGAATTTTGAAAAATAAACTGGGCTACTTGTATTTCTAGTGTTTTTCAGTTTCAGATTATTTGGCAATCATTTTTAAATGTTTAAAACCAAAGTGCTTTAAAATTATTTTGGGAGAAACCCGAAATAAAATATTCACTTAGATCCAAAATGGAATGTTAGGGTATTGTAAGCCTCGATAAAGCAACATTACCCATGTAAATAAAAAGTTAAATATGTTTCGACATGATGCAAAGCAAATCTACTATAATAGATGAAGAAAAGTTTCAAATTTTGCTAAAATAGGGATTAAACGGTTAGATTCATTAAGCAGTAAAGTAAAAACTCCTTTTTATTAGGACTGTCACACTTTGACCTTCATCAAATCAATCCTTTCATCAAATCAATCATTACTGGATATAAAATGGATGTTATTCTGTTAGATGCAGAGTTTAAATCAGCATTGCTAAGTAAGATTAAAACAAAAAGTAGCATAAATTCTTAAATTCTTTCGTCTAGAGTCTAAAAATTCGTATTAATTCATCAAATTCAAATTTCTCCTGGACTAATACAGTAACAACTTTAAAATGAAAAAGGTTGGAAATTAGGTAAATACAAAATTGTAAAACTCCTAAAGTTTTTTTTGTCAAAAATTCCTGCCGCCTGATGGACTTTTTTTTTTACATGTACCCCCTCTAGTCCAACAAAGTTGAATGCGATTCCCACCCCCACCCCCACCCCTTCCTAATAATATGTACCACGCCCCGCCGCTGGTTTTGGGCTCGGAGAATTCCCCGAAAATCCGAAACATTTTCAAAATTCCTCTACACTGATAATCAAATGGGCTGATGGGTATAGGTCTATAAGTGTAATTTAACAACACTGCGAGTAATTTATAAAAAAAGAAAAAAAAGATAATATAAAAGTTTCAAACAAATAATAAAAACCACTGGCGTAGTTTCTATAATAAACAGTCTATAATTAAAGCAACAGGTTTTATGAATTCACATGTGCAAATCATATTACATTAAATATACATTTTAATTCATAAAAGTAAAGTTTAATAATGGCCAACGAAGAATACAAACGGAGAATTATCTCTTTAGCAAGCTATCACTAATATACATTTAATGACATTATATTCAATTGTATGCAATCAATTTCGCAGTGCATAACCTTTGTTGAAATTTAACACAAATCATTAATATTTCCTCTCATTAGATTAGTTTTTCAATTAACGCAAATAATATTTACAGCGTTGATCATCAAAGATGATTGTTCAATATGTGAATAGTGCGCTACCCGCAACAAACAGGTGCTAGTACAATTAGTGAAATAAAGCACAATACCAATTATTAAAACAATTAAAACAAGGGTTTTATGTACTTTGAAAATTGCAGCGAAGATCTAATTGTTTAACCATTTTAGAAAACAGGCTAACAAAGGGCATAGTGTCGATTTACACTATACACCAAATAAAAGAAGTGTGATGTAGGCCTATGTTCTATATTGAATTAGAAAATAACATCGTATCCATACATCGGCGAAGATATAATTTGCAACCATGCTAACAAAGGCTGGCAACTGAACAAACTGACACAGGGCTGTGTCGAATTATATTCTAAATAGAATGAACACCGGTGATGTAGGCCTTATGTTCTTTTTTTAATATTTTTGCAAATTTAAGCGTGGTTTTACAGTGCCGTGGCCGAGTTTTCTAAATTCACAGCAGAGTATTGGTCAGGCAGTGGTCAGACTCTCACTGCCATCTCTTCCCCATTTTCAATGAGCAGCTGAGGAGTAGAGCGAATACTGAAGGAAAGGGAGCAGACAATTTTCCCCAAAGCATTCGTAACCGTAAATTATAGGCCTACCTCTTTCTTTCTTTATTTTTTTATTTTATTTTTTTTGATTTTTTATTCCTGACGTATCGTGACTGTACTGTAAAATCCGGCTGATAAAATTTGATGAATTCTTTTAAGGGTAGGTACGTTTGCCTGAATATTATTTGTTGTGGTGTATTTTACTCTTGTTCAATTGACAATTTGAATGGTTTTCGTGTTTTATGGGCTCTTTTAGTAGCCTTTCTTTGCCCATCATCGATTTTGGTCAAATTTCGAGGATTGGGTAGGTAGGTGGGGAATATGCTCCTCGTTTAGTACGCTAATGCTACCCATGATTCAGAAGAGTTTCTGCTAATATTTTCCATTTGTTGTCGTTATTTCAACAGAGCGAGTATTGGATTTAAATCCCAAGATCGATGAGGATGCATCATGTCGAGAACTCAGCCATTGACTCTGTACTAAGTACTAGTGCCGCAGGTGTGTTAAAATCAACTCACTGTACCTGTCGTACTGGTGCTTAACATGGGGTTATTCTTTGGCAAATTCATCTAGAGTTTGAAGAAACATTTGGCAGGATAATTCAACCCATTTGCCCCGTCTCTGCCTTGTCAACATCTGGAATTCCAATCACGTGATACGGTATGACCGAGTAACTTCCATGAACCGAACTTGAAGTACACGTTCAACTGTTCAATCCATTTAAAGATTGAGCCTCTTAGTCTGTTAGTTCACTCCTGTGCTCCGCTGACAGATCGAGCACCACCAAATAGCGCATGCATCATATAGCAAGTTTACCTCCCAGGAAACTGAAACATTGTATAAAAATTTTCCGGTTACACATCAATATTAGGGAAATCTTCAATTTACCAAAATTTCCATCAATTTTAGGGCAATTTGTTCAATTTTATTTGAATAATTTCCTATTCCCCCCCCCCCCCCCCCATTCCACTTCCTATAGGGTACGCTTCTGATTTCAAGTAGAATACACAAAACTGACAGAGGGCAGACGACGTTATATTAAAGAATGGGTGGCTGCTTTTCAATGCATGAAATTGATTTGGAAGTTAAAGAATGATCAACAATGATAGAAATGGAACATTGTTCAGTTGTTGGGAAAGATTTCATAAGAAAAAAAAAAAAAAAAAAACGATTTGCGATGCTGTGAGTTATCATCTTTTTTTTTGTATCGCATTCATATTTCCCCCCATGTTGGAATTCTTAATTATACTGTAAATGGAGACCGATTCATAGAGGGAGGGACAAATATGCAGACACTCAACAACAAAAAAACACGCTGAAGGCTATGATCTGACGGGCACATACATTACCCTAACAAGGGATAGGGAGGGACTGGATACATCAAACAAGAAATTACGTTTGAACACGGAAAATGTGGTAAACAAATTTCAAGCAACAAGACTTAATGATTTTTTCCTGTCAGAAAACTTCCAAAATGGTCACATTAACCAAAAGTTGTTTTAAAACGAAGCAAACTTTGATTAAACTTACTTCTCAGAAATAATCTACTATATAATCTCACCTTACTAAATTGACTCTTAGCTGCTTAGTCTGTTAGTTGGACCATGGAGCTATTAACTGGGACTCAGTTAATAGCTCCATGGTTGGACAACAATTTGGTTAAGTACAGCTATCGTATTAGTTTGAAGATAAATATACAACACAATTGAATATGATTGTTCCAAGATATGTTCACTAATACTGATTAACCAATCAATAACCGCGGGTTGGCCGCGGAAGTGACATCAATAGTATATATCACATTTACAGGGGACATGTCAAGCAATAATTTGTCTGCAGAATATTTCCTCTTTAACAGTTAAAGATTAGAAACGACTCTTACAGCTGCAGCAACAGGTTGAGAAGGACCCCAAAATGTATAGCAATTTCTGAGGTCGAACAATACTGCACAATTTATGCTATTTATAGGTATCCATGTTTTAAAATGCTGTAAAATGACCAATTAACCGATTCTGATGGAACCTTTTGCTGTTTCCCATAGTTTTTAGTACACTTTCAGCTGGTATTGTGACGCTATATCTTTAACCTTGGCAGAAATCACACAGAGTTGCCAGTACAAAACGCACCATACACCGATTTTAGAGGCCAGTTAACAACGCGTAGGTGATTAGACAATCAACCGTTCAGATTGGTCGAAATAATTGCACAAATAACCGCCGCAGAAGTAATGTTACAAGTATGAATCAGATTAACTGGTGGTGTGTCAATCAATTTTCTTGGAAAGGAACTTCCTCCTTTAGCTCAGGGATGTATTCTATATTTTTGTTTTTTATAAGGACGATGATTAAACATTAATGGCTCGATGCCGGATGCAAGGTCAAACCCTTTCGCATAAAGTATTGCAAAACAAAATAAAAAAATAATAAATGATAACTATAACATAATAACTATAGGAAATATATGAAAATTAGATGTATGGATGGAGTTCCTAGAAATTCATGTAAATACACACTGGAATAAATCCTACCTAAGGTGAATTTTGAAAGCCATTTTTGGCTCTGATACTATCTGACTATCAGGAACCTATGCAGTCGTCTCAGTATGTATGTGTGTGTATGTCTGAGGCGCTTTGCTTGTAAACACGATATCTCATGTACAGTACACCTATGCCATGTCATATTTGACACATCGATGCATTGTGACCCATAAATAGTCCCTATTGTTTTTAGTAACTATATCGTGCATATTAATGAGTGGGCGGGGTAAAATGTAAAAACTTCAAATGCTCATATTTTGATAACCACATATGTTTAATATCTTCTTTTGCATAAATAAGGTGTTAGGGTTGGTGTAGATGCCATCTTATAAAAATGTTCAAAATTACTGATATGAATTGTGGGTGGGCATAATGTGGTTTACCTGAAAACAGCTTGTAAACACGGTTTTTCGTGAAACATACATGAGTACTGTGACATATTTGGCATATAGATGAATCATGACCCATAGATGGTTCTTATTGTTTCTAGTATCAATATCGTGCATATTAATGAGTGGGCGGGGCAAAATCTTCAAATGCTCATAATTTGATAACCATATTTCAGTTTTGCACCTTCTTTGGCATAAATAAGGTAATAGGGTTGGTGTAGATGCCATCTTATAAAAATGTTAAAGTCACTTATATTAATTGTGGGCGGGGCATAATGTGGTTTAACTGAAAACAGCGTGTGAACACGGTGTCTCGTGAGCTTGTAAAAAATAGCGCATTGGTTAATCATGATTTAAAGATGGTCCCTATTGTTTTTGGTGTCCATAGCATACATATTAATAAGTGGGTGGGGTTTAGTGCAAAATTTTTGAACTTTTCAAATGTTTACAAGTGCACCAGTTTTGCTTCTTATGTGGCATACCTATGTCGTTAGATAGTGTGCACAGTGTGGGTAAATTGTCATATTTAATTAGTTAAATTAATTTAAAATTAAGAAATATGTAGGGCGATCTTGGCTCCACTCACAACCTGTAAATTTCTATTAAAATATTAAATTAATCTCTTTTATTCTGTTGTGAATTACTACCCTTTCATAAACTTAAGTTCCTTTGTTTATTGTCCATAATAGCATTATTGTTCTGCCAGGACAAATATTAGATAAATCAATAGACGGTCATAGTGGCAAGACTGCCACCTTTAAATTGCATTTGAAGTACATTCCTTCTCAATGCTGAACAACCCCAACAGTTGCAAAGGATGTTTCATTAGTTGGTCATCATTAGTGAATTTGTATAATTATCTAAAAGCTTTAAAGAAACATATACTTTGGTCTAGTGGTCATATCAGCACATTGCCTAGTTAGATGTCCCTGGCTTAATTCCAGGCGGGTCCTCATCTATGGTTCTTCACAGGTGGATTATCTCTATATAACCTTAACTGTTGCAGATTGGATATAAAATACTCAATATATCTATCAACATTTTAAGACTTTATGTAAAAACTTGTCAGTTTAAAACACAGATATTTATAGTAAATTAGCACCAACCAATGAAAGATTAATTCTCACACTAGGGGAAGAGAAAAATTGACATCAAAGAGTCATTCGCACAACTGGGGTTCAAAGTTGCTATTGTTTTAAAACCTGCTATATATGACTATACTATTCAACATTTCTCTGTTTGGATAGGGATGGGCCATGAAACATGCTGACTTGAAATTCAAATGGGGCTCTATCAGTTCTCTATCTGATTAACAAAATGAAATTAAGCAGATCTTAATATCCTTAGATGTTAATTAGGAGTGACATTTAATAAGAGTCCATGAAATAAGGTTATCATTCCAACTGCACTACACCAAGGGTGGGTGGGGTGGAAGAGGAGGACTAAATATGGTTGAAGAGGGAAGCATGATGAGGAAGGAGATCATTTTATTCGAAGGGTTTTTCTGGAAAAACTCGGCAATTGAGTTGTGGGGAGCGAGGGAAGCTCTGGGAAGGTGGTACAGGGAGCAAGCAAGGAGGACGTGATGGACTGTGAGGGTGCAATGGCAATTGTTGCATAGGGGTTAGGGAGCCAATAAGGAGATGGGAGTGAGTGAGGTGGGTGTGACCTATTCCAAGGCGGGTAATATGAACGTTGTCGACACGAGAGAAGCTGTTGATGGTGGGTTTGATCGGAATGGTGGGCTGGATGACGTTGAGTTTGTTTTCAATCTGGGAGTCCCATGAGGCTTGCCAGCGGTCACGAACAAGGGAAGCGATAAGCGGTTTGATGTCAGAAAGGGTTTTGGAAAATGGGGTAGGGGAGGTTGAGGGCAAGCTTAGCGGCTGGATTACCCCTGTCATTGCCAGGGATGCCAACATGGCTGGGTATCCAGAAAAAAAAATACTTTTACTGCAGAGGGTGGGCGAAAGAAGTTTCTGGAGGAGGAGTTGGGATGTGAAGTTATTCCATTTAAGATTGAGTAAAGAAGTAAGAACAGCCTTGGAGTCGGAGAAGATGGCAAAGTGTCTGAGCGGAGAGTACTCAATAAAGTTGAGGGCGAGGAGGATGGCCTTTGCCTCGGCTGAAAAGTTGGACGAGTAGTCGGGAAGTCTGCTACTGAGGGTGATGTTTTGGATGACGGCAGCAGCAGTTGTCTTGTCGCCTTCCTTGGAGCCATCAGTATAGATGTATGTATTGTATGAGATCCTGTATCATCCTTGTTTTTATCAACAGCATCATACCAAGTTTGATATGAAACTGACATGGGTTTGTAGAACTATGAGCATAAACAGAATTTCGCAGTTAGTCCCGCCTTCTCATTAATATTTAGGACATCAACCAGCATCAAAATAATAGGAATCATCTGCAGACCACAGCTTCTGGACTTCTTGCGGTAACATTAATATGGTAATAACAATATTTTCCCACATACGCAAATACACAAGCAAACCTGGACTTCCCCTGGAGGGAGGACACTGAATCAAATTGACCATGTGATGGTAACAAAACAGCACAGCACGTCTGTACTAGACACCTGAGCCATGAGAGGTGCTGAATTGCTAGTTACCATCATTTGGTGCGCACAAAGTTCAGACTAAAGCTAAAGAGAAAACAAAAGGCAAAAGTAAGTTGGATGAAGTACAATACCATCAAGCTACAACTGCCAGCAATTAGAGCCCAGTTTTCTGTCAAGTAATAGATACGATGTCCTACAAGATTATAATAATGAGACAGGTAATGATGTAGTAGAGAGTAAGTGGCAAAACATCAAGAAAGCATACAACGAGACAGCGAAAGAGGTTCTAGGATACAAGAAGAGGAGCCAAAAACCATGGATCAGTAAAGAATCCTGAAAGTTAGTTGAGGAGAGAAAAAGGCTAACGAGTAATATTGAACACGCCAAGTCAGATAGAATTAAAGGCAACTTAAGAGCTAACTACTGCGAGAAAAAAAGAAGTAAAGAAAAACAAAAGAAAAAAAGAATGTGGGTAGATGACATGGCTACTTCTGCTGAAAAGGCAGCGGGTACTGGTAGATTAAAAAAGCTTCAGACATTACCAAGACATTATGCAACGAAAGGGGCAGAACAGGAAATGCAGCAAGTGAAATCTGTATGACTATTGACTGGTGAGGCGGCCAAGAAAGAGAGAGAGAGAGAGAGAGAGAGAGATGAAGAGAGCATTTTGAAGGTGATTTAAACAGACTGATACCTATCAATTCGGTAACAGATGTTACTTGTGATCCTGTAATAGAAGAAATCAACACTAGTCATATTACTAGATTCGAAATAAAGGATGCAATGAAGAAGTTGAAGAATAACAAGGCTGCCGGTAAGGATAATATTACAACAGAAATGCTGAAAGCGGATACCCATATTACGGAAGAATGGCTATAGAGGATTTATTCAGGGCAATATGGGACACAAAAATAATACCAAAATCTTGGAAACAGAGGCTGACTGTGAAAGTCCCAAAGAAGGGTGATATTACCAACTGTGACCTAATAACAATTGGAGAGGCATCAGTGCCTAGCAAAGTGTTTTGTAGAGTTGTGATCCATAGAATCAGACACGGAGTTGACAGCAAGCTTAGAGTTGAACAAGTAGGGTTCAGAAGAGGAAGAAACACCACCGATTAAATATTCATCCTTCGCAACATATTAGTACAGATCGTCGAATGGCAATCAACTCTCTATACATATTACCTTTGTTGACTTTGAAAAGGCGTTTGACTCAGTACACAGGAAGAGTCTATGGGAAATAATGGCAGCTCATGGTATCCCACAGAAAATCATTACAATGGTTAGAATACTTTATGAAGGTAATGAATGTGCCGTAATAGATAAAGGGGTGGTGTCAGAATGGTTTCAAGTTAAGACGGGAGTCAAACAAGGCTATGTAATGTCTGGTTGCATTTTTCTAATGATAGTGGACTGGGTGATGCGTGAGACAACGAAAGCCAATAGTAATGGACTAACATGGAGGTTTATGTCAAGGTTAGAAGACCTTGATTTTGCAGATGACATCGTTCTGACCTCCTCTACCTATCAACATATGCAAACAAAACTAACAAGGTTGAACCAATATGCTGCACAAACTGGATTAAGAATAAATAAGAATAAGACTAAACTAATAAAAGTAAATAGTAGATGCTGTGAAAGTGCAAATTAATAATGAACATCTAAAAGAGGTACATACTTACAAGTACCTACGAGCAACTGTAAACATACAAGGTGGTGGAGAAGATATTGTTAATAGAATTTCTAAAGCAAGAACATCTTTCATGAAATTAAAGAAGATATCTGTATGGAACTCAAATATATCAGTCAAAACTAATAAAAGTAAATAGTAGATGCTGTGAAAGTGCAAATTAATAATGAACATCTAAAAGAGGTACATACTTACAAGTACCTACGAGCAACTGTAAACATACAAGGTGGTGGTGGTGGTGGAGAAGATATTGTTAATAGAATTTCTAAAGCAAGAACATCTTTCATGAAATTAAAGAAGATATCTGTATGGAACTCAAATATATCAGTCAAAACAAAGATCAGATTATTTAACTATTGTTAAGTCAGTTCTCTTATACGGTTGTGATACGTGGAATGGAGCTCCAATATATATTCAGTCAAAACAAAGATCAGATAATTTAACCCTATTCTTAAGTCAGTTCTATAAGGTTGTGAGACGTGGAAGACCATTGAGACGGGCAATAAGAAATTGAATACCTTTCATGTTCAAATGCATGAGAAGAATTTTGAAGATCAGATGGCCATCTGTTGTTTCAAATGATAAATTATTGAGATTTACTAAGCAAAGGAGAATTAGCAACAAAGTCAAAATGAGAAGATGAAGGTGGATTGGGCATGTATTCAGAAAAAAAGAGGACAGCCACTGAAAAACAGCATTGACATGGAAGCCAGAATGGAGAAGGAAAGCAGGACGCCCAAGAACGACATGGAGAAGAACTGTAGAGAAGGAAAGAGAGGAGCCGAGCTAAGGTGGAATTCTTGGAATGAAGCCAGACACGTTGCCAGAGATAGGATACGTTGGAAAGAGTACACTGCAGCCTTATGGGACACATGGACCGAAGAGGACAGTGAGTGTGAGCGGAGACCACAGCACACCCATATACCAAGTATGGCATAAATCCACCATAATGATCTTGAGATATCGCGTTTACAAGCTTGTTAACATAATTTTACATTTAGCCCGCCTAATAATCATTATTCAGGACATCATTACCAAAAACAATTGAGATCATCTACAGACCACAACACATCATACAACAGTTCAGGAGCAGCCTGAAAAACTGGGTACTTTGAAATACCCAAATAATAAGTGGGTACTTTTATGTATTACGTCATTGCATGAGCCTACACATTTGACTAGCCCACACTAAACATATGGGGTTTCTCATTTCCCACTCCGGATTGTCCAAATTTTCAGTGGATAATCTGAAATTTTGGAGATGGATAGTAAATAGATATTCAAAACTTTTAGCTGCTGCTTTTTGATATTCACGGTCGCCTTTTTGAGAAAATAAATGTTTATTTTCTCAAAAAAGCGAAGATGAATTTTAAAAAGCAGCGGCAAAAAGTTTTTAATATATATTTACGTCTCCAAAATTTCAGGATATCCAGTAGATTTTGGACAATCTGGAGCGGAAAATGAGAAACCCCATATGTTTAGCGTGATCTAGTCAAATGTGTAGGCTGATGACGTAATACATAAAAGTACCTAGTTTTTTGGGTATTTCAAAGTACCTAGTTTTTCGGGTCGCTCCCGGACTATACAATGTAATACCATGTATGACATCAATTCACCTCACTGTTCTTGAGATATTTTGTTTACAAGACAAGCTTGTTAAAAAAATTGTACATTTAGCCCCACCTACTTATTAATATTCATGACATCAGCACCAAAATGAATAGGGCTCATCTACAAACAACAGCACATCCATACACCACATGACAGGCCTAAATCCACCGCACAATTGTTGAAATATCATGTTCAAGAACTTGTGAATAGAATTTTACATTTAGCCCCGCCTACTATGTAATATTTATGAAATCGGCACCAAAAACAATAGGGATCATCTACAAGCCACAACACATCCATATACCAAGTATGACATAACTCCAGCAAACGGTTTGTGAGATTTCGTGTTTACAAGCTTGTCACAGACACACATGTATACGTAGTTCGGAAACCAAAACCGGGTTGTGTGGTTCCGATACCTTATTTTTATCAGCTGTTGTGGTGCAGGTGGGATGTTAAGATTATTTGATAGACTCCCATCTGCCTATTAAATGTCATTCCTTAAATTATAATCAACATCTGAGGACATTGAGATCTGCTTATTTTCATTTTGTTAATCAGTTAGAGCCCCCAGTGAGACCTAATTTGAATTTGAAGTCAGCATCTTTCATGGCCCCTTCCTCTCCAGACAGAGAAATGTTGAATATTATAGTCGTATAATTGAAGTAATTTTGTACTAGGCGACCGTGGAAAAAAATAAGTTTTTTTGTAAATATTTTTTTTTACCCCATTATGAATTGAAAAGTCCTATTTTTATTGGAGGGGAGAGGGGCATTTCATTCTCATCCTGTCATCCAAATGGCTTAATAACTCTTGACATCTCTACATATGCATGCTATCAAGTTTCATCCGAGAATTAGGCTGGGGACATAATAATCGGAGAAGGCATAACTCATGGGGGACGGGGTGCTAAAAGAAACCCATTGGATCAAAGAATATTTTGAACTTTTTTAGATATCACCTTTAAGTGCGTGTTTGGGTGCAGGCTAGAGGGTACGTCTCTAAAAATAAAGATTGAATCATTCATAATAGAAAATGCAAGTCCAGATTTTAAGGGAAAATCAGAATATTTTGTTGAAACACATTTTTGTTCCGAGATGGTATAGATTTTGGACCCACCAGGAATTGAAGTAGATTGTCAAGCTGATGTTATAACCATGCACTAGATCACTTAATTATTCCAGCTTATGGATAATCAAGCAGCCATAGACTGTCTGCTAATTATAATCAACCCATGAATGAATCATCTGAATGAATGAAATAATTGCATAAAAGTGTTAATCATCTGTAACTTCAGGAATTTGTAGCTGCATGAAAAAGTTTGAATAGATATATTTCAACAGGTGGAGGGCATGATGGGCATCGACCGTATTGAAAATGCAATAAATATTCATTGCACCTAATGAGGGATATGGGTGGAGTTATGAAATATAGAGGGGGTTTAATTTCAAGCTGTGCGTGCGCCTAATTCCAAGCTGTGCGGGACTTAATTCCAAGCTGTTTGGGAGTTTAATTCCTAACTTGCAGTAAGGGCTCAATTCCTAGTTGCTTTGGGGGGATTATTTCGAAACTGTGTGTGGCTTAATTCCAACAGGGATCATTTCTATAAAAAAAAATCCCTGATTCCAAGCTTTGTTCAGGGCTTAATTCCAAGCTCTGTGTGGAGGCTTAATTACAAGCTCGATGCGGGAGCTTAATTCCAAGCTCGGTGGCTTAATTTCAAGTTATGTAAAGGCTTAATTCCAAGCAGTGTGGGTGGCTGAATTCCAAAATGGGGGCTAAATTCCAAGCTGTGTTTGTGAGGTGAGGGGGGAGGGGGGGGGGGGGTGGTGGAGGAGAGGGAGGGGGAGAGGGAAGATGACAGAACCTTCAACCGGTGTCTTTTTATGATATCATAGCAGAGTGACGCTTTTAGAAGAATGACGTAATTTGTTTACATTTTCATAATACTCAACAATGACAGAATGAACACTCGCGCGGCCTTGTAACACGGCGTGGGTCTGTGGTCAGCTGCAAGACGACTACTAGAGGTGAATTAGGGTAGAACGGAACTATTCATTCTCCCTATTGAAACCTATGATGGAAGAGTCAAATTCGGGGTCCTTTTTGTACCAGAATAATATAGATTTGTGATATTTTCAAAAAAGTACCATCTAATATCTCTCAGATGAGAGTACTTTCGATAGGGAGTCACCAGAGGTTTTAACCACCTTTTTTTTTTAGGCCGAAGTAAAAAGGTGTTGTAAACCCTCACCAAATCACTCAAATTTGGGTATGGGTCCATGGTACAATAGTTCTCTATGAAACTGTTTCTGAAGCAGATCTTGTCAAGTTTGGATATGAATAGTCAAGACCTATCTATTCTCTACTATTCCTGAAATTTGCTACTTCCTAGCTTCCTGTCCCGTAAAATGGGACCTCTCAAAAACATTTTATCAGCCCTTTCTCTGGCTGAACTCGCAGACTTATGGAAGCATATGCCAGTCAAAACCTCGGAATTAAGTCGCGTCGTAATTGGAATTACGTCGTGACGTAATTACGTTGTGTCGTGATTGGAATTAGTCGCATCATAATTATGTCGCGTCGTAATTACGTCGTGTCGTAATTACGTCCCGTCGTAATTACGTCGCATTGTAATTACGTCGCGTCGTAATTGTAATTACGTCGCGTCGTAAATGGAATTACGTCGCATCGTATTTGAAATTACGTGGCGTCGTGATTACGTGGCGTCGTGATTACGTGGCGTCGTGATTACGTGGCGTCGTGATTACGTGGCGTCGTGATTACGTGGCGTCGTAATTACGTGGCGTCGTAATTACGTGGCGTCGTAATTATAATTACGTCGCGTCATAATTGGTATTACGTCGCATCCTAATTGGAATTACGTCGCATCGTATTTGGAATTACGTCGCGTCGTAATTGGAATTACGTCGCTTCGTAATTGAAATTAAGTTGCGTCGTAATTACGTCGCATCGTAATTGGAATTACGTCGCGTCGTAATTGGTGTTGGAGAGGAATCGGAGGATGTTGAGGGAGCTGTTGCATTTTAGTTTCAGGTTGGTGATGTGTTGCTTGTAGGTGAGCTTGGGGTCTATAGTTAGACCCAGTACCTGCATGTTAGTCATTGAGCAACGATTTATCTATCCCTGCATGTTAGGCATTGAGCAATGATCTATCTATCCCTGCATGTTAGGCATTGAACAATGATCTATCTATCCCTGCATGTTAGGCTTTGAACAATGATCTATCTATCCCTGCATGTTAAGAATGGAGCAATGATCTATCTATCCCTGCATGTTAGGCATTGAGCAATGATCTATCTATCCCTGCATGTTAGGCTTTGAGCAATGATCTATCTATCCCTGCATGGTAGGCATTGAGCAATGATCTATCTATCCTGCATACTAGGCATTGAGGAATGATCTATCTATCCCTGCATGGTAGGCATTGAGCAATGATCTATCTATCCCTGCATGTTAGGCATTGAGCAATGATCTATCTATTTATCCCTGCCTGTTAGGCATCGAACAATGATCTATCTATCCCTGCATGTTAGGCATTGAACAATGATCTATTTATCTCTGCATGTTAGGCATTGAGCAATGTTCTATCTATCCCTGCATGTTAGGCATTGAGCAATGATCTATATATTCCTGCATATTAGTCATTAAGCAATGATCTATTTATCCCTGCATGTTAGGTATTGAACAATGATCTACCTATCCCTGCATGTTAGGCATTGAGCAATGATCTATCTATGCCTGCATGTTAAGAATGGAGCAATGATCTATCTATCCCTGCATGTTAGGCATTGAGCAATGATCTATCTATCCCTGCATGTTAGGCTTTGAGCAATGATCTATCTATCCCTGCATGGTAGGCATTGAGCAATGATCTATCTATCCTGCATACTAGGCATTGAGGAATGATCTATCTATCCCTGCATGGTAGGCATTGAGCAATGATCTATCTATCCCTGCATGTTAGGCATTGAGCAATGATCTATCTATTTATCCCTGCCTGTTAGGCATCGAACAATGATCTATCTATCCCTGCATGTTAGGCATTGAACAATGATCTATTTATCTCTGCATGTTAGGCATTGAGCAATGTTCTATCTATCCCTGCATGTTAGGCATTGAGCAATGATCTATATATTCCTGCATATTAGTCATTAAGCAATGATCTATTTATCCCTGCATGTTAGGTATTGAACAATGATCTACCTATCCCTGCATGTTAGGCATTGAGCAATGATCTATCTATGCCTGCAAGTTAGGCATTGAACAATGATCTATCTATCCCTGCATACTAGGCATTGAGCAATGATCTATTTAGATTTTAATTTGTGAACAAATATACATTTACTTTGTAAATAATGAAATGAATAACAATAAATAATGGAGAAAAAAAGTATCGGAACCACAACTACTACTACTACTACTAATAATACAGATTTGTAATGTGCACATATCCACTCAGCAGAGTGCTCAAGGCACAGAAAGCAAATGTAGTATACAACATAACAAGTATAGTATATAATGAGAAAGAATATAAAATAGCATAACTAAGAGAGATCATTGAAAGCCATAGTCATTAGATCAGTTTTAAGGTGGTTTTTTTTAGTCTTGAATTCATGAGGTAATTTGTTCCAAATACAGCAAAAGATCTTCCTCCCATACCCGATTAGCTTTAGATCCTTTAAGGGACAAATTGTGGGAACGAAGATTACGAGTTGGATTATACATGACAAGGAGATTATTAACATAACATACATACATACAATTCATACACATACATACAAGCATGACTATATAGGTTCCTTATGCTATCCCATCAGAACCAAAAAAAGAAGGGGTTGTGGTAACTGGAATAATTCCCACCAAGAGTGAAAATTAGACGGTGGAGATCTAAATACACCCCTCCCACCTATTTCATAAACACTTTCAGATTTCTTAAAGTTGATGGTGCATTGGTTGGTCATACTACCCAAAACTGAAATGACGAAATGTTGGTCTATAATTGTCACAACCTTCAATAATTTTTTTAATTTCAACCCTTGCCCCCCTGCCCCCTTCTCCCCCCTTTCCCTTCAAACACACACATACACTTTTCTCCATCGATATACATCATAACCTTTTTATGTCAAAACATATTTTTGTTTAATTCCTACCATAATATTTTCTCAAGTGTCTTGCATTGGGTAAAGATAAAACAATGACTACATTTTATTAATGGCAGGTTTTCTGCACTCTTTATTTCACAATAACAGGAAGTTCCATCTTTACATGATGGGAAACTTATCTCTGATATGATTGAATTTACAAGTTGAAACATTATTGAAATATCAATTATTTGTTATAAAATTGATTAATTAGTGAAATTTTTAATTATTAAATTGAAACAAAATTGAAATACTATGACATCTCTAACTTTCACAAAGTTGTTCACAACAGAAAGTGGTAACAAAACTTTGGGCACATTCTTCTTTAATGGGGTTGCAATAATTGTATACATCAAACTCCAAAATGACCGGGTTTGATTCTACAAACTGCAGAAGTTGATGTACAGATGAAAGGCACTTCTTTTGAACAGAAGCTGTCAAATCCCTCCTTACCTAAAGCTTTGGAGATTGACTGCCTGGGAATAACTTTTACAAACTTTGAGAGATTTCTCATGAACAAAACTCTTACAGCAAAAACTCGAACTGAAGGCAAGACTCCTGTATCATTAAGTAAAGTGCAAATGTGGGAGTTACATATTGATTATAATATTCACTTTTTAATTAATGTATATGCTAAGGTTAATAAATATGACTTAAACTGGCAACAAAACAAAAACAAAATTATTATTTTTTAAAACATACAGCCATGAAAACCACCAAAGTGGTTGCCAAATACAAGAAAATGTAAGTTTAGACTTAAGCTTTAAAACCACAGAATCTTGGTAATAACTTTGCAAATTTATTATCATAATTGTGAAAAAGATATTTGATGACATCTGAAGTAACTGAAATAGCCATAACTTGACACTAAACTAGGCCAAGTTTGGTGAATTTCAAGGCCTACACTCGCTATCACAGTGGCTAACAGGATCACAATATTTTCCCTAATTTATTTCTAATGATGATACTTCTGATGGTGGTGATGATACCTCTGATGGTGGTGATGATAATATGTCTGATGGTGGCAATGATGATACTTCTGATGGTGGTGAGGTCTCCTAATTCTCACAAGAAGAGAATAATCAGCATCAATAGCTTCAGCTGAGGATTAGCTCGGGGGTCAAACAAGTTCATCTTATATGAAAGAGGACTTTCAAAGGAAACAATAGTGAAGAAAGCATTCAAAATTCTTATTCCATTATGGGCGATTAACTTAGGTTTTAAGTTCTCATTTTTGTACAAATGACTGAAATCAGACTAGATGTGACATCACATCCTCACATATCTGAGATTTTGTGACTTAAACAACATTGGATTTATCTGGAAATTAGTGAAGCAAAATCTAGTACAGAATTATTATTTGTCTCCTGGAAAATTTTGAACAATATAAATGAATTAGTCAACAGGTTAAAATAATTTTCCGTAAAATTTATTTACCAATTCACAAGGAAAAGAGGATGAGGGCGCCAATTCTTAATAGACTTTCCACATCAGTCAGTCTCATCAAACTTGATATGTGTTTAAAATTAAATAATCTGAATGGAATATAATAGCCCAGTAGTTTATTCACTTTGTCTTGTTGTCCAAGGTAGACCTTTCTGACCACTGAGCTAATCCTGAAATGAAGACTGCTGTACATCAGACAACTCATTCAACCTCTTTCACATATGACATCAACAATCTGCAAAAGAAACAAAAAAGTAAATTTGAATATCTAATGGGCATGTAGAAACGATGATATATAAATTGCTTAAAATTCCATTAAGAATTATGAAAATGCAGTTTTGGAATATACTATGCATGTGTGTTAGCATATTTGTGATGTATGATCATCCTAACCTCCTTATATTTTCTTCTCTGAAAACGTTTGTTCTTTTCAATAATATCTTATATATCTTAAATTTAATTTCTTAAATATCTGCAAAAAAATTCAAATTGACTACAAATGAATTATTTTACATTTTTTGATTCTGATACCTAATTGTATAATAAAATTCACTTGAACAGCTTCCAACTTATAACAATAAATGCAACATGCTTTATAACCTAATCCACATTCATTTATATAAGGACTTTCGTAAAATCATGTTGATATCTTATTCTGTTTGAAATTCAAATATTTTACCAGTGTACAGTGTGATGTCATAAAGGCAGATCCAAGACAGTGAATTTAAAGATTTTACAAGTGTACAGTGTGATGTCATAAAGGCAGATCCAAGACAGTGAATTCAAATATTTTTACCAGTGTACGGTGTGATGTCATAAAGGCAGATCCAAGACAGGGAATTCAAATATTTTACCAGTGTATGGTGTGATGTCATAAAGGCAGATCCAAGACAACGAATTCAAAGATTTTACCAGTGTACTGTGTGATGTCATAAAGGCAGATCCAAGACAGTGTTTATGTATTTCTTTGCAAAATTAATTACCATTTTCTAAATTACTGAAAACATTTTTTGTTTCATTACTGAGATGGGGTATAACACGCACTTTAAAAGAACAATTTTTCAACACACTGGTAAAATCTTTGAAATGTGATACCTCCTTATTGGAATAAGATATCAACATGGTGTTTACACCAGTTTATTTCTGTAACAGTCCTTTGTCATATATATGAAACTCAAAATTCATAGGAGTATTCCTGTACAGAAAATTGTAACATTATGATACATTTAACCTCGCAACATCATCCTAAATGCTTTAATTTATAGACCTGGTGTTTATAATCCTAATGGTTTGGGTTTACAACAATATGGTGCAATATTATTTGCAACAAAGACAAATATAATTTCATAGCAATAGATGAATGCATGTGTAGTATAACACTGTGGTGTATAAGGTCTTATGAACTTGCACCAACAGAATGCATGACATTTGAATTGTCCTGCATTCAATACATCAAAGCTGTGAGTTGTTTTGCATTGTAATATACATGCAACTATGCTTTGTGAAGAGATGTTCATAACAACAGGAAAATTGGAACTGATCTTCAACTGGTAAACGATGTATCTTCACACGCAACAATGAATTGTGCTGGTTCTTGTTTTTCGTCATAACCATCAAGTGCGTTGGGTTGGGCCCAGATTTTCACTTTTCAACATTACCACCTGCTTATGGAATCTTTTCCACTAATAAGACTAACAGAATAAACCTTGCTTAAATCAACATTTTTTGTTTATTGTATGATTCAGTGTAGTGAATTTTCTACTTCAAACTTTTTGATATTTTTTCACACACAATCTTATTAATCTAGCAATCTTGGCATTAATTGGGTTTAATCACACCATCGAGTACAATGAATTATCAACAAGAACAATCGAACCACATGCAGCTAGTAAGAAATCTCTCAAAAGTTTCCCCAATCTGACCAACTATTGGCGGTGAAGTAACACTTACTCTCGTCATCAGAATAGCCCCTCCCTCCTTTGTGAAGGTCTGTTCCTCTTGTGTGAAATCGAACCACGAAATAAAAGCAAGGGAATATGGGCACTGACATAGGTGGGATTTTGGGGAAGTGGTTTGTTTTGTATGTTAGCGTGATTTGTTATTTGCTTCCCTCCCCCTTCACATTTGACTTTTTTCCCCTTACTTTCGGGTGGCAAATCCCACCTAAGGGGACTGCCCATATAGGACTTGTTTGTGCCCCCTTTGAGAAAAAGTTTGGCTATGAGCAAGAGTAATAACCCTGCATGGGTGCAAAACCTAACAGAGGGGAATCTTCAGCAACCAAAAATAAAAAGATTCACCAAGTGACTTACGCTTGGCTCCATAAGTATGGCATTCAGACATCTGTGGACAGTGCTGCCAACTATCTCATCCAGAAGAAAATGAACAATCCTGTAACAAACAGTGAGAAGAGTTTGAAAATTAAGTTTGAGAAAGAAATAAATAAATTCATCATGAAAAAATAGGAACTGGATGAATGACTTATTTTTCATTATAAAGATGAATCAAATATCAAATAAAAACTAGACATCAGTGATGTTGTAGCTCAACTATGAATACATGGAAAGAAACATTGATCTTTTTAATAAATCAATTCCTCATTGAAAAAGGACACAGTATAAGGGTTGCAGCATGGCAAGATGATTTGGAAGGTGTAACTGAATGTTAGTCCTGTGAGAGTCTTGATGAGAGTTTTTAGGGATTAATTCAGGGGTCAAGCAAGTCCATACCAGAGTTGGAATTAATTATAAATTTTATAAATAATAATGTAGTTAAAACATCTTTATATGTTTCACTCTTTTGCAATTCAATGTACTATTCATTGCACAATAACATGAGGTGGGTTTTAGAGCACATATTTACCAAATATACTCAAGAAATCTACAAAAAAATGAACAAAATTTTAGATTTTTCTTTTTAATGAAAAAACATTCTTTCCGTGAGTTCCATTCTGGAACTGTAGATTCTTTCCAGATCTGGTCCATCTCATCCAATGGAATAAGATTTTTGAATGCTTTCTTCAATATTTTGTTTCTTTTAAAGTCCTTTTTCATATAAGATGAACTTGCCTGACCACTGAACTAATCCTTGAAGGAAAAGCTACTGAAAACATTTGATTGCTTCTTTTCTGTTTCAGCATCAAACTACTACTGCTACTGTTTCATTATCTGAGTCTGGATTGTTAGTTAAGTGACTCACATTGGAACTGAACCAGGGCCTTCCCAAATAAAAAAATAAATAAACAAATAATACAATTAAGAGAGACTTCATGCATAATGACAAGGTGGAATTTGCTAACCGGCAAAACAGATTGGAAGAATCCTACCCACAAGCCCCATCCATTTGTCAACTCCATACACATTAAATCATTAAAAATATAAAGTAAGAACTAATTTGAATTTATTGTGAACATTCAGACAACGAACAGTTTACGTATTGTGATGAACTTACAGTATTACTAGTTTTTCTTTAAATATGAAGAGTTAACAATCTTTAGTTTGTAGATACTTTCTAATTAATGCTGCATTGAGGGCTGCATTGTTCTTAGGTCATTGTATTCAAGTCTTACAGAACTTGTGATTTTGTGAATAAAAGTAAGGGTACAAAAGCATGAGCATGCCAGCAAAATTACCCATAATTACCATGTTACCATGCCAACATGGTAGTATTATGCTCAAACACTGCTAATGAAAGATTGCCAACTGTGATAAATGACTAAGCGGAGAAAACAAGAGTGATTGATATGTAATAAGTGTAGTACTACCAACAACAGCTCATTGAATTTCAATACCCTCTCTCACCAACCTATAGAATTCACCATGAACAGAATGCAAATAGTTAATTATAAAAGTACATGGTAATTAAACTAGTAACACATGGTGAGTAACAGACTGGTCTATAGCATTATGAACTCAATATCAAAAAATTCCATTTTAATCAGTTTTGGGTCTGAAAATTTTAGATGATATTTTGACAAACTTTCAAGCAGGACATTGACAAACTTCCAAGAAGGACATTGATTTTTTAATTTGTGTGTGTGTATGTATGTGTGTATGTATGTATGTAAGTGTGTGTATGTATGTGTATATATATATATATATATATATATATATATATATATATATATATGTGTACATATATAATATATATATATATATATATATTTATATATATATATATATATATATATATATATATATATGTACATATATAATATATAATATACATACACAAACATATACATATATAAACACCCTCCATCGTTTCCGTAATAAGGCAAATCTTATGGTGAAAAATCTTTCACCTAACTGCACTAGTGACATTTCATTCATGCTACCATCTGAACCTAAACTAGGCATTTTATGGAGTACCCAAATTACACAAACTCCCTCAATTACTTAAAGGCACCATCCGCCGCACTCCCATTTGCAATTTCCCAGAGAATTACACCACCCCCAGTGAAATATTTCGTGCCGCTAGAGAATGTCACGCCCCTATGCGTCCCATAGTATCATGCAGAGGCACTAACGCAGAGGAAATGTCTGGTCATGTTGACTTAGTCCTCCAACTCCTTTTGCATCCTATCCCGAGTTACATTCAAGAAACCACCCACTTCCTCCGTAAATTGGCCAAATTCTCCCCGATCCCTCCCACATCTTTTCTGGTCACCATGGATGTCACTGCCCTATACACCAACATTCCTCATCATGAGGGCTTTAAAGTGTGTCACTCCTTTCTAAAATCACACCAGCACTCAGCCCATATGGTCAATGACTTAAACACACTCATCAAGTTCATTTTAACCCACAATTTATTCTCTTTCAACAACAAAACTTTTGTTTAAACCCATGGAACTGCCTTGGGAACCAAAATGGCCCCGGCCTACGCCAACAATTTTTATGTGGGCCTTTGAAAAGAAGCTTCTTGATCACTACCCCCTCCAGCCTCTCACATATTTCAGATCTACTTTTTATCTGGTAATATGGCCCCCATGCTTTAACCCAGTTTTTCAATTATATGAACAGCCTCCATCCCTCTATCAAATCCACCATTGAGTCCTCCCTCTCCCAGTTACCCTTAATCGACGTCCTGGTGCTTCTCCAAAATTGTTCAATTTCCACTTCCATCTACCACAAACCCACAGACTGGCACACTTGTCTCCATTTTACCAGCTTTCATTTCACCCACCTAAAACACGGCATCGTTTTCTCTCAAATGCTACGCTGCCGTCGCATTTGTTCTAATAAATATTCATGACATCAGCACCAAAAACAATAGGGATCATCTACAAACCACAACACATCCATATACCAAGTATGACATAAGTGCACCTCACTGTTCTTAAGATATCATTTACAAGTTGGTCAACAGAATTTTACATTTAGGCCCGCCTAATAATTAATATTGATGATATCAACACCAAAATCAACAAGGCTCATCTACAAAGAATTGCACATCCATATACCAAGTATGATATAAATCCACTGTACGGTTCTTAAGATATCGTGTTTACAAGCTTGGTTAACATAAATTTACATTTAGCCCTACACATTAATCAATATTCATGACATCAGCACCAAAAACAATAGGGATCATCTACAGATCACAACACACCCATATACTAAATATGACATTAATCCAACTAACGCTTCTTGAGATATCGTGCTTACAAGCTTCTGTCACAGACACGCATACATAAATACATACACACATACACACATACAAACATACACCCATGCACCCACCCATACACACATACATACATACACATGCCAGCATGACTACATGGGTTCCTTATGCTATCGTATTGGAACCAAAAACATTATATTGGAAGCTTATAAAAATGATTCATTAAAGATAAAACTATTGAGTTACAAGCAAAAAGTTACAACATGCAAACCACCTATAAACAAATACATCCCCCCCTCCCCTCCCACCCACACACACACACACACAATGATTTCTTCAACTTACCTCCTCAACAAAAAAACATATCATGTTACAAACACAACTAGGGGTATTCCATCATAAATCACAGTGTTGTGACCCGACTCTGACCTATGCACTTCAGCGCTTGCCAGCAAAATAATGTTCTAGACACAAGGTCATTCAAGGTCACAGAAATTTTAGCAGGGGTGTGGCAAAATGGAATAAGGCAGCTGAGATAAGAGTCCATTTTTGCTCAATTTAGGTGGCATGAATGAAGGAAAATTAAAACATATCACAACATTAAATTATATTTACCAATATTAATTATATTGGTCAAAATCAAATCCTCTTCAACAATACTTTCAAAGACAACTGGTACACGGTTTAAATACAAGTATTTACATTACAAAATAGAGACTATACCCAGTTCATACATTAAAAGAGTGACACAAATATTTGCAATAAATTCTTCAAAAAGCTGTAAAATGGCAAATTCTTAACCGATTTTGATGAAATGTTTTGCTTTCTTCATATTTTTTAGCGGATTGTACATCAATTTAGCTAATGTTGCCTCTACCAGTCCATATACCTTAAACCTTTAAGCTAACAGAACCCAAAGAGGACTATAAGAAGGCTTCAGATGGAATACAACAACTTACTTCTCATCAGAAACGAATCTCCATAAATATAAGTTGAGGTACTGTGTATCGACCTGGATCTGTTGTAG
Organism: Chiridota heheva; assembly: GCA_020152595.1. Taxonomy (NCBI): domain Eukaryota; kingdom Metazoa; phylum Echinodermata; class Holothuroidea; order Apodida; family Chiridotidae; genus Chiridota; species Chiridota heheva. Next base: position 920,651 of record JAIGNY010001437.1, on the reverse strand, counting down.
CCCATAGCGTCCGAAAGTACGAAGACGAACACACTCTAAAAATGTCTGTAAATAAAAGGCAGCCAAGAAAATTAAAGAAGTATAACAATATGATACATTTTTTGATTCAAATAGTTTTGTAATCATGAATTGGGTCATAAATGGATATTTGATTATATTCTAACATTTAAGAGGACTGGGTATCATTTACAGCTTATAAACCAACCTCTAAACAAAGATATTCAAGAGAAGCTAGTTAATTCCCATCAAGCCTCCAGGGCTTTTTGAGCCAATGCTTATCCCCGGTTTCCATGGTGCATTCAGATGAAAGCACGTGACTCCTCTTGGACAGGACGCCAGTCCATTGCAGGGTAACTCCCCAACAATATTGGTACTCATTGTACAGCTGAGTGGACTGGTGCAAGTAGAGTGTATTGCTTAACCCTTACTCTACCAGCACTATTTTGAAAATGCGCTCGGGAGGCGGGGCCAAAGACGGGGCACCCAAAACGGCGATAATATCGCCGCGTGGTAGAGTAAGGGTTAATCAAGACGTGATTATTGAAGGGTCCTCTGTCTTCCAGGCAGAAAAGTCGGGCCCCTTTCGCTGTCGGGACCCGCTGGGCCGCCACCGGATCATGCTGCCTATATTTTCGGTGGGCGCATATGTCGCGGGTTGATTAACCCTTACTCTACCAGCACTATTTTGAAAATGCGCTCGGGAGGCGGGGCCAAAGACGGGCACCCAAAACGGCGATAATATCGCCAGCGTGGTAGAGTAAGGGTTAATCAAGACGTGATTATTGAAGGGTCCTCTGTCTTCCAGGCAGAAAAGTCGGGCCCCTTTCGCTGTCGGGACCCGCTGGGCCGCCCACCGGGATCATGCTGCCTATATTTTCGGGTGGGCGCATATGTCGCGGGTTGATTAACCCTTACTCTACCAGCACTATTTTGAAAATGCGCTCGGGAGGCGGGGCCAAAGACGGGGCACCCAAAACGGCGATAATATCGCCGCGTGGTAGAGTAAGGGTTAAGGACAAAATGCAGCGCTTGCGGCTGGAATTGAGCTCAGTACCTTTCGCATACGAGCTGCAACTTTGTTGCTTAATTTTTGCTACATCTTAGCCTTATTAATCTTGCAATGTTGGCATTTATTTAGCATATATTAGGTTAAATCACACCACAGTTTATAATGAATTGTAACAGGAACAATCCCACCATATGCATGTTCCTCTAAAAAAAGATATTATACCTTACTATGATAATTATTGTATCTTATTATACCCTAATATAATAATTATTGTATCTTATTATACCTTAATATAATAATTATTGTATCTTATTCTATCTTAATATAATAATTATTGTATCTTATTATTTCTTAATATAATAATTATTGTATCTTATTATATCTTAATATAATAATTATTGAAGCTTATCATATCTTAATATAATAATTATTGTATCTTATTATACCTTAATATAATGATTATTGTATCTTATTATATCTTAATATAATAATTATTGTATCTCATTATACCTTAATATAATAATTATTGTATCTTATTATATCTCAATATAATAATTATTGTATCTTATTACACCTTAATATAATAATCATTGTATCTTATTATACCTTAATATAATATTTATTGTATCTTATTATATCTTATTATAATAATCATTGTATCTTATTATACCTTAATATAATAATTATTGTATCTTATTATACCTTAATATAATAATTATTGTATCTTATTATACCTTAATATAATAATTAAATAATTATTGTATCTTATTATATCTTAATATGATAATTATTTAATCTTATTATTTCTTAATATGATAATTATAAATATAATAAATATTATATCTTAATATAATAATTATTGTATCTTATTATACCTTAATATAATAATTATTGTATCTGATTATACCTTAATATAATAATTAAATAATTATTGTATCTTATTATACCTTAATATAATAATTATTGTATCTTATTACATCTTAATATATTAATTATTGTATCTTATTATACCTTAATATAATAATTATTGTATCTTATTATACCTTAATATAATAATTATTGTATCTTATTATATCTTAATATAATAATTATTGTATCTAATCATACCTTAATATAATAATTATTGTATCTGATTATACCTTAGTATAATAATCATTTTATCTTATTACATCTTAATATAATAATTATTGTATCTAATTATTTCTTAATATAATAATTATTGTATTTCATTATACCTTAATATAATAATTATTGTATCTGATTATATCTTAATATAATAATTATTGTATCTTATTATATCTTAATATAATAATTATTGTATCTAATTATATCTTAATATAATAATTATTGTATCTGATTACACTTTAGTATAATAATTATTGTATCTTATTATATCTTAATATAATAATTATTGTATCTAATTATATCTTAATATAATAATTATTGTATCTTATTATACCTGAATATAATAATTATTGTATTTGATTATATCTTGATATAATAACTATTGTATTTGATTATATCTTGATATAATAACTATTGTATTTGATTTATAATAATTATTGTATCTTATCATACCTTAATATAATAATTATTGTATCTTATTATACCTTTTTTTTTTTTTTTTTTTTAATTCCTGTTTATTAACATCTTCAACAATACCAATAACAATTCAAACATTTGTAAAGGAACCTCACATAACGAATAATAATACAATCAATTGAAAATAATAAGAAAAGCACATCTGTGTATTCTGCGACTTTATAGAGTGATACGTGAATGGAAGAAAAATAAATCGATAAAAACACAGCTAAGCGAAAAATTAGCAAAAGCTAGCTAACAGAGTAAAAACAATAAAAGAAGAAGATAACCAATGAAAGGAAAGCGCAAAACACACAGATTTACCTTGCCTTCCTCTATTCACAATAAAATATACATTAACGGGGATAAAGGAATAAGTAACACAATATGACGCAATGAGACGTAATGAATATCAACTGTCAGAGAATGCGAATAGTACAAAAAAGACAAATAGGTAGCAAGACTTTGTTTATAAAGTTAAACAAAGCAATAGATTTCACAGCGTCAAAGTAGAGAATTGTTGGGTTGAGATAACAGCCTCAACCACATACAACTTATAAATTGAATATAGAATAGATGCAAGTATAAGTGCAAAGAATGCAGTAGTTTAGCCTACATACTAGTGTTACTTAAAGAAATTATAAAGGGTGCTATTTGGGTTGCCATGACAATTGATATACCACATCAACTTGAAGATTAAATAACAAAAAACGATGAAAATGATTAACTTGGGATAAAACAGACTTACACCTGCAATTATAAATGTAATTTTTAGCATGAATTAGGAAATAATTTAAAGGGGTTTTGATATTATCTAGATGTCCAAAGAATACAATGACTTTATTAAGAACAAAGAGGTTTGAAATAATAAGCCTCACAGCATCACTCCAGAAACAAGTAACAATCGGGCAATTTCAAAAGAGATGAGATAAAGTCTCATCTGAGGCATTACAAAATGTACACAAGGGTGAATCCGATAAATCTATCTTATTCAAAAAATAATTGGTACCTAGTATCCTGTAAATGAAACGGAATTGGAAATAATGAAGATTATAATTCTTAACAGCTTAAAAGGATAACAGAAAGATTTTGTTCCAATCAGTAACATAAGCAAAATCGTCGTTCCATTATCTAAACAGGATGGTGACTTCTTGTACTGTTTTATGATAGAATAATAAATTGATCTGTTGGAAATGCAATTGAATCAATAAAGTGATAAATTTGATTCACATCAAGAAAGTTGGCAACATGGGGAGATAAATCATCTTTCCAAGAGGTAGGTATGCAAGAGATAATACCAAAATAATGGGTGAAAGGTAGGGATGTAAGCTTGAACTCTTTTACAAAGTCAATATAACTTTTCGGGAAATCATCAATGCAGAAAAAATCACGGACCCGAAATGCTCCAGCATTTATAAATTCTTATCAAAAAATGTCTTATTCCCAATTTTTAGAAGTAAATTGTTTAAAATGATTTGATTATCAAAGTGATCAAGCGACCTATTAAAGTTAAAAGAGAACCAAGCTTCACATACCTCTTTTACAAAACAGTTCTTAATATTCAAAATATCATGTGGACTCATATTACATTTAAATAGAAACATATTTCCAAAATAGCTTAAGGCTAATTAAAAAAAGATCTTCTAATTATTTGAAATAGGTGAACAATAGCAACGAATCCAAGAACACTTTAGAGTAGAAACAAAAGATTCAACATGCAACAAACGAAGCCTGCTCTCAATCATAATCATTAATAAGTGAAGAACTTTTACGTTCATGTGGTTTACCATTCCAAATGAACTTATACAAAATTGTGTTAAGTTCTATGATATAGGAATGAGGGGGGTTTGGAAGAACATTAAATAAGTAAACTAGTTGGGTAAGAGCAAAAGATTTAATGATAGTAATTTTACCTATGGGTGTGAGGTCACGAGTTGACCATAGATTAAGAATGTTCTTGAAGCAAGATAATTTGGGCTGATAATTCAGATGGAAAAAGTGGTCGTGGTGAGTTGCAAAAGAAATAAGTAAATAATAGATAGGACCATTAGAAAAATTAAGAATACAATTTTTAAGATGATTTGGGGGTATTTCAGTGTAATAACCAAGGGGAAAAATGTATGATTGATCAAAATTAATTAGGAGACCGGAAACTTTGCCAAAATCATTTAGACTTGAAATAGCGGCATCAGTGGACGACTTAAAACCGTCCGTAAATAGAACAGTATCTTGACAAATATTGACATATTGACAAATTTTATTGTATCTTATTATATCTTATAATATTTCTGTAAGTTTTTTCTTACACTTTTAGCCTCAAATGAAGAGACATTTTTAGAGCACCTGCTTGAGTCAAACAATATAAAGGATACCTTCAGTGGTCAAGCAAGTCCATCTTATATGAAAGAGGACTTTGACAGAAACAAAATGGTGAAAAAAGCTTTAAAAAATCTTATTCAAAGAAGGAGATATTCATTAGTTGTTCTGCTCCTTAAAGTTTCAAACAGTCAGACCTGACCTATTAATATAAACAAGTCAGGTCAGACTTTTCCTCTTTATTTTCTTTATCTAAAAATCACAAGTAATTAGGATCAAATTTCCCTTATCAATGGCTCCATTGTACTAGTTCTTCGTTGGTCCTGGGTTGCTGTGGAAGTTGGTGTTGAGTATCAAATTAGCAATAGATGAAGTCCTTATTGTGTGGTTGAGTGGTTATTTTAATTAAGATCAGAGGTTTCATTATTTGCTACATTAAGTTTGTGGCTATGATTTGCTGGAACAAATTTTTAGGGAGGACAAGTCATGTTAAGTTTTAAGTTGTATTTCATAAGTGTAGAAATGACTGAAATCAGACTAGTTGTGACATCACCATTTACCATATGACACTAAGCTGTACAGGATTGTTAATGATGCTAGGGATTCTTTACTTTTGCAAACTGATCTGGATAAGTTAATTTCTTGGTCCCAAACATGGCAGATATCATTCAATGTTGATAAATATAAAGTTATTTATTTTGGTCAGAGCATTTTGGCTTTTGATTACTGCATGAATGGTTCAAATCTTGGTTGTGTTGATCAAGAAAGGGATCAAAGTATTGTCATTACTAGCAATCTGAAGCCTTCTAAACAGTGTGCTTTAGCAGCTGCAAGGGCATATAGGATGCTTGGTTTGATTATAAATGTTTTCTTTTTTCTTGGTAGAGAGGTGTTCTTAATTTGTATAAGCAGTTAGTCAGGCCTCACTTGAGAATGCTATTCAGGCCTGGAGTCCTTTTTATGAGAAGGATAAGTTAATTCTGGAGCAGGTTCAGCGAAGAGCCACTAGACTTATTCTCAAAGTAAGGAATCTCTCTTATGAATCTAGGTTGCAAATTCTTGGTTTGACCACGCTTGAGTTGAGAAGAGTACGTGCATGGCGATATAATTCAGGTTTTTATAATCCTATCTGGTATTGATGCTTTGACTTCCTGTTATTTCTTGCATGTTTCAGCTAATCCTCATGTGACACATGGTAACAGTTTGAAGTTGACCAAAGAATTCTCAAATATTCAGCGTTTTAGTTTTTCGCAAAGAGTTGTTAATGAGTGGAATGGTTTGCCTGAGTGGGTAGTTAGCTCCAATTCTGTTCACAATTTCAAAGTCAACATTGATCAATTCTTTACAAACTCTGGGAGTCATGTTTTTTTTTTTTGTGGTTGTGGTGGTAGTGTTAGTTTGGGCTTTTTTGGGTGATTAACCCTTCTTAGCCCATAATCTTGTTATGTTATGCTATGTTATTACATTCTCTGATTCCTCAATGTATCTTATTATATTTTTTTCTACGATTTTGTAGTTTAAATACCATTTGATATGTGAGGAAGTAAAGCAGAATCTAGTAAGGGTAATTATGACTACCCACCAGAAGAAAGCTTGAGGGGAATAATTCAAATTGTAGAAATTTTAAATCAATTTTCTTTAAAATACAATTGTCAAGAAACTTGAGGATTAGGGCACCAACCTTCCATAGAAGACTTATTACACCAGTCATTTCTACACAGATAAGACAGAGCTTTAAACTTGAATATCAGACAGAGCTTTAAACTTGAATATCTCCTTGATAGAATAAGAGAGAGCTTTAAACTTGAATATCTCCTTAACGGAATAAGGTAAAGTAGTTTCTGCACCATTTTGTCCACTTTCAGATAAACTTGTGTTACCACTAAACTAATCATTTAAGCAATGCGTTTAAAAAAAAAATTGAGGCGTCTTCCAGTCTATACATCACTTAAAAACAAAAAACAGCTCAATGTGTGTCTGTGTGTGGAGAAGGAGAAGGATGGGGATGTCTGGACTTTTCATCAATGTTATTAAAGTCCCTTTACCCCCACACACACACACTTTTTGAATGCTGGGTACCCTCTTCACATGCTGACAATCTCAACAATGTTTTGCAAAAATCTTTTCCAATTTCAAGATTTCTCACTAAAATAAAAAAAAGTAACACAAATGGCAAAAAAACATTTCATAAAAACCTTCAAAATATACTCATCAAATTCAGGAATCTATTTCTATAGGATTATTCTACATGTTCAACAGGAGCAAATAATTGCATGGTATAGTTTGATAAGATTTGCATCCAAACCAGCTGATGATTTTCATGCATAATTAGTGAATTGGTTCATGTGTGACATCACTAATTTGCATATTTTCACGAATAATCATACCTTAACAAAGAGTTATCTTTTACCAACATATCCCTTAAATCTTTGAAGAATAAGCATGAACTCATACAGTGCAGCATGGCTACATGTCTGTAGCAGAAGTGGAGCCACTTGGTTTTTTCCCCTTGGTTGGCATGGTTCCACACACAAGGATTTTAATCTGATAAGAAGAGACTCTAGCTACTTTGCAGAAAATGCAGGCAGGTCTGCTATATATCAATTGTTAGCTAAGCGTTCACATTATAACTCCACCTACCAGCAGATTCAATGAACGTACCCTTGCATCAGAATTCATTATAAAGATTAATGCATGCATAGGCAGCGTGTAGCGAATACAATGAACCCAATACAAGCTGTATGTGATCACCTTTTCATACATCTTTACACACAGAGTTTAAAAAGCCTTTGAATTATGAAAATAACATCTTTCACTTTTTGAGTCCTGGCTGCTTTTGAATGGAAGAATTTTAAATAAATACAAAATTTTAGGAAATTTCTCTACCATTCAGATAATTTCATTTCATTTCAAATAGACACTTTACAAATGAAAATCTTTATAGAGGCATGAAATGGTAAAAAGCATATACACTTTAGGTAGAGTACTCCCTGAACAATGCAGCTTATATCAGATAGTATCTCCACGTTGTAAATAAGACAATTGTTTAGTACTTAAAAAAAAAATACTTCAGTTTCTTCCTGAACAGGGTAAGGGAATTGGCAGTTTTATAATCATTACAAAGAGTATTCCAATGGCATGATTGTAAACACTATTTTGAACTAGGCTTGTACAGCATGGAACACTGATATATAAAGTTTTTGTAGCGTTATACTTGTTGTGACATAATTGCAGGGGTGTAGGAAGGGTCACCTCTCAGTGTGGGCAAAAACCAAAATAATTTTAGTGACAAGTAGAAAAATTGCACTAGTAAATCAAGTTTCCATCAACAGTTGCAGCTAATGTAAAAATCCCCTTCAATTTCTAGGAAGTTTCCATCATTTTCAGAAAATTTCTTTCAGTTTTGGAAAATTTCTTTCCAATTTCAGGAAACTTTCTTCAATTTTGGAATTTTTTTGTTAGTTTTGGGGAAATTTTGGCTAGTTTTCTGGAAAAGTTTGGCCAGTTTCAGGAACAATTTGGCCTGTTTTGGGGAAATTTTGGCCAATTTTACCAAAATATCTAATAATTTTAATTTTTCAATTTTATGTGAATAATTTTCCAAATTCACCTCCCAACCAGACAGAAAGCATGCAACTGGGAAGGTGAAATCCACTCGGAGGAGGGAGGGGGGGCAGCTTGCTTTCCATGCTTCCCACTTCCTATACCTCTGCTTAATTGGGTTTAAATAATGAAACCCTCATAAAGTTTTAACTTAATGCCCTTTTAAACAGTTCTTTATAATCTGAGCAGAAAAAATCTAGAGATTAAGTTTATTACATTTTTAAGTTTCTGAAAATATGTCTGAATAAAAGCTGGAGATTTCCAATGAATGCAAAATCTTGAAAAAATTTCAGAAAATCTTTATCAGAATTGGCTACTCTCCCACAATATATTGTTCCAAAGGTTTAAAAAGTAGTGGATTTACATAGAAAAGATCGTGCATCTCACATTTGCACACAAAGGGATGTCAATTCAAAAAGCTGTAGAAGGACTAAGTTTGAGGCTATTTGAATAGATCTTAATATAATAGCCCATGTTTCCTCTACCTCTACTTGTGTCATCGCAAACTGTAAACTGTACAGCTATATATATATGACACACACACACATATAATATATATATATATATATATATATATATATATATGTGGATAAATGAACCTGATAAATAAGACTTAAACAATACTTAAATAAATATTTGTAAATAAATATTCATATTAAATATTTGTCATCAATGAGAGTGGGCGAAGGGATGGGGGAGCATAAGTGACAGGTTAAAACATTTCTATTATGTCACATGATTTCCATAGTTTATGATATCTGGTCTTTTTAACGACGATACTTCATTCCGTATCTTCATGCAACATTTCGCATGGTGTTTATGGCTATTTTCTAGTATCAAACACATTGATAGTGTTATAGCTAGGGCTTGTAAATTAATGCTTGTGCCCCATATTTGGATATTGAATACCAATGTTACCTTTGTCCAAGAAACGTATCTATCATGTGCGATTCCATCACACGCTTTAAGTCTTGGACATAACGACACACAAATGCTGCAAACTTCCATTACTATTTACTATTCATTCCATTACTATTCAGAATTCAAAACTATATCTCAATTATTCATACCTTTTGTTGCTTTCTAGCTTTGAATGATACCATCATAATGATTTCTTAAAGACAAAGAATTAGGCAAACCTGCTTGTAATTTAACTATTAGATCCAGAAGAGCCTGACTAACAGTTTAATTTTCCACTCATAAAGATAATGAGTTGCAATGATTTTTTTATTGGGTGATTTAATTGGATTAATTTTAAGACTGTCCCTTGGGGTAAAAGGTCACTAGCCTTACAAATGTTATGTTTAGAATCATCAATGCATCTGCACAGCCTCATAAGTTTATTGAAAATCAGGAAAATGTAAAAAGCTGACCCTCATGAATACTAAACTCTCACCCACCAGCACTATTGATAATATGTTTATTTAAGCATTTACTGTATAGTAGTACATTGCATGTACATTCAGACCCCTTGTGGTTTAAAGAAGGGCATGTAGCACCATGCAATACTCTAAACCAGGGAGTTGTTAAGACCCACAAGCTCTCACCCACCAGCACTATTGATAATATGTTAATTTGATCATTTACTGTATGGTAGTATAATGCATGTACATAAGTAATATCAGATCCCTTGTTTGATTTGAAAAGGGACAGGGTGCTAGATTTGTTGAGGGGCACATTAATGTATTCAAAACGCTGCTCCCTTTTGGCGTGGGGTTCAGGGGCCCTATAAAGCCTTAAGGCTTGTACCCCTGGTGAATTTCTGGGATTTTAGCTATAATCCTACCTCAGAATGAAAGTATTTTGAATGATTGAGGACCATTCATGAGCCAAACAGGCAATTACTTACTATGCTAACGTTCTGTCTTCTGTATCTATGTAAAGTATTTTACATATAAGGTTAAGGTTTGGTTTGTTGATGTTTAATGGCACTGCGACAGTCAGGAGTTAAATGTGCCAAGAGGGTGTTAAAAATTGTTTGTTTGTTTGTCTGTTTAATAAGAGTTTAGCGGCACCACAACAGCAAGAATCAAATTGTGCCTGAGAGGTTAGATCATTCCAGAGGTACAAAGGAGAGTAAACAGGGGGAGATTAAGAGAAACACGAGAAATAAAAGCCAGAAAGCTGGGTTCGAGAAAGGAGGTGTACAGGTGGAGAAAAAAAATGTAGAGAGAGAGGGGTTGGGGAAGGAGGACTAAATATGGTTGTAGATGGAAGCATGATGAAAAAAGGAGATAATTCTATCCGGAGGCTTTTTTAGAAGAGCTCGACTACTGAGTTGTGGGCAGTGAGGGAAGCTCTGGGAAGGTTGTACAGGGGGCAAGCAAGGAGGATGTGATGGACTTTGAGGGTGCAATGGCAATTGTTGCAGAGGGGTGGGGGAGCCAGTAAGGAGGTGGGAGTGAGTGAGGTGGGTGTGATCTATTTCAAGGCAGATGATGTGGACGTTGTCGACACAAGATAGGTTATGAGTAGTGGGTTTGATCGGAATGGTGGGCTGGATGACGTGGAGTTTGTTATTAATTTGGGAGTTCCATGAGGTTTGCCAGCAGCCACTTACAAGGGAAGTGATAAGCGGTTTCATGTCAGAAAGAGATTTGAAAAAAAGGAGTAGGGAGGGGGAAGGGTGAGGGCAAGCTTAGCAGCTGCATCAGCCCTGTCATTGCCAGTGATGCCAACATGGCTGGGTATCCAGAAGAAAAAATATGTTTCCTATGGAGGGGGGGCGAAAGGAGTTTACGGAGGATGAGGTGAGATGTGGGGTTATCCCATTTAACATTGAGTAATGAAGTAAGGACAGCCTTGGAGTCAGAGACGATGGCAAAGTGGCTGATCGGAGAGCATACAATAAAGTTGAGGGCGAGGAGGATGGCCTTGGCCTCGGCCTAGAAGATAGATGAGTAAGTCGGGAAGCCTGCTACTGAGGGTGATGTCTTGGATGACGGCAGCAGCAGCTGTCTTGTTGCCTTCCTTGGAGCCTTCAGTATAGATGGAGGTATAGTATGAGAGTTGGTCTTTGATTTGGTTGTTGAGGTTGATGAAGAGGTTAAGGTGGGTTTGGGTTTTGTGATGAGTGGAGAGGTCCAAGTGAACAGTAGGGAGGGGGTGGCCCAGGGAGGAAAGTAATAAATAAGTTAAAGTTTAAGTTAATAAATAATGGTGTAAGAGTTAGGATAGTGAAGAGATGAAAGGTTTGTAAGGGAGATAAAGGGGAAAGGCTGAACGTGGGAGAAAAATTTGGGTGAAAAGAAAGGGGTGTGCATGTAAGGTTAGGTGTAGAAACGGAAGAGGGGAGAAGATTATATGTGGTGAAAGAGGTTGTTGATGATGTTTGAGGAAGAATTGTTTTTGAATAGGTCCGAGATTAAGGAGAGTGAGGAGAGAAGAGATCCGGAGTTCTGTTATAGGCGACAGGTTAAGAAAATATGCTTGATGGAGAGATCGATGTTGCAAGTGGGGCAAAGAGGGGCAGGGGAGCTGGATAAAAGATGGGAGTGAGTAAGAAAGGAGTGGCCGAGATGGATGCTGGTGACAACGATGTCTTCCCTGTGGTTGCAAGTATGCAGAGGGGTGTTGGTCCCGACTTTGGGTTTGATGGTGTGAAGTTTATTACTGGTTTTGTAATTCCAGGAGTTTTGCCAGGTTTTGTTGATGTAGTTGGAGATGGAGAGATGAAGGTCTGAGTGTGAATAGGAAAAGGAGAGATGGTATTTGACAAAGCTTTGATGGCAGCTATGTCTGCTCTCTCATTGCCTGAGATGCCGATGTGGCTGGGAATCCAGAAAAAAATAGTTTTCTTTCCTAGTGAGGAAAGAGTGTGGAGTTTGTTGAGGATTTGTAGAATGAGAGGGTTGTGCCAGAGCATGTTGAGGATGCCAGTGAGGACAGATTTAGAGTCAGAGAAGATAACAAAATGGGGGCGGAAAAAGAGTTCTATGAAGTTTAAAGCTAGGAGGATGGCCTTTGCCTCGGCAGAGTAGATAGAGGTGCCATCGGGTAACCTTGAGGAGAGAGTGTGGTCAGGACAGGCGGCAGCAGCTGCAGAGGAGCCTTCCCATGTGGAGCCGTCGGTTAAGAGAAAGAAGTAGTCATGGAAATGTCTACTAAGTTGACAGTATTTGGAGTGAAAGAAGGCTGGGTTGTGGAGAGCTTTCGTAAAGGAAGAAAGACCACGGTAAACCTTGGGGGGTGAATAGTCCAGGTGGGTGTAGGTGGAATGGTGTGTCTGGTAATCGAGAAAATGTTGGAGTGCATCCAGATCCCTAGGTGGGGGATGCGTTTGTTGAGATTGAAGAGGTTGGTGAAGGAAGGAGAGTGGATGGAATGGAAGCAAGGGTTCCTGGATCGGTAAGGATGCAGAGAGCAGAGAGGCCGGCCTTCATGCACCGGAGGTTAAAGGGAAGTCCGTTGGCTTTAACATGAAGACTAGTGATAGGAGAGATGTGAATGGCACCAAGGCAAAGCCTTAGGGCAGTGTTCTCAGTGACCTCCAGGTGTTTCAAGTAAAATTTGCTGGCGGAGGTGAAGATGAAATTGCAATAGTCCAGCCTTGATCTGAGGAGGGAGTGGTATAAAGTGAGCAGGGTGAGAAGATTTGCTCCCCTGTCAGTGCTTGAGAGGACCTTGAGGAGATTGAGGATTTTGTGGCATTTGGTTTTGAGGGTGTTGATGTGGGAGAGAAAGGAAAGTTTGGAGTCAAGAGTGATTCTGAGGAAGCGAGAATTGTCTTTACTGGGGATTATAAAATCTTTGAGGCGGAGATTGGGGTGGAGGAGGAAGGAGTTGCTGTAGTTAAAATGGATGAGAACAGTTTTGTCTTTTGAGAAGTTGAAACCGTTGGAGTCGCTCCGGTGAGCTAGACTGTCCAGACAGTGTTGTAGGTTATCTTGGAGAGTATGGAAGCATGGGAAGGATAAGTAAATAGTGAAATCGTCGACATAGAGGAAGCTTTTGATGTTGGGGGTGAGAGTTTTGGTGATGCTGTTAATTTTGAGGATAAAGAGAGTAGGGGAGAGGATGCTGCCTGGGGGACACCCAGATGTTGGGTGTACCTTTGGGAGTAGGTGTTTCCGATGTGTACTCTGAAGTGGCGGGAGTGGAGGAAGTTCTGGATGAAGGTGGGGAGGAGGCCTCTGAGGGCGGAGGAGTGAAGGTCTTTGAGAACACCATACCGCCAAGTGGTGTCGAAGGCCTTTTTAATGTTTAAAAAGATTAAGACGGCATGATGACTTCTTATAAAGGCTTCCCGGATGAAGGTGTCAAGTTTGAGGACGTGGTCCAGGCAGTTTCTTTTTTTCTGGAACCATTTTGAGTGGGGAAGACGATGAAGTTTCTCTCGAAGTCACCAGCAGAGCCTGTAGTTGACAATACCTCCCATGATCTCACAAAGGCAGGAGGTAAGAGCAATGAGTCGATAGTTTTTAGGGTTGGATCTGTCTTTATTAGTTTTGGGGATTGGTTAGATGATGGCCTCTCCCCAGGTGTCGGGGAAAGAGTTTGAGGACCACAGGTAATTGTAAATCTTGAGGAGTATGAGGTTAAGGTCATTAAGTTTTTAAAGAAATTGACCTCTAAAATATGTGTCATTAAAAAACACACAGAAAATAATCATTAAAAAACCCCAATTCTGATGAGGGGCAAGGTGGCAGGCTAAAGATGGGTGGGTGGACCAAAAGAAGGGTGGGGTGGGCCGCTCCTCTGAAACAGCTAGGGCACTGAGTATGTAGGCCAAGGTTGGGAGGGAGAAATGTCAGCAATGCTAAAAAAGGTAGAGAAAAGGATACACTGCAATACTGAATAAGTTCATCCAGAAATCTGTTCTATTTGGGTGATACTAAATTAAGGAGTCTCCTTCAAAGTGACTGTTTTTATTAGAATTCTTTAAAATATTGTCTGTAATTTACTGATTTGATCAATATCTATCAAAGCAGGTATAATTATCACCTCAAAATTTTGAAAAAAGAAGAAAACAATTTCGGTAGACTATGTTTGCATTTTCATGGGATATGCTCAAAAGTGCACGTGAGACAAAGCTAGTAATGTCATCTTTTCTCTTGACTAAACTTAAATACTGCTCATAGAAAAACTCAGGCACTTCAATTCCTTATTCGCTCCCTGCAAGCAATCACCTTTAACAGATAGAAATGCTGTAAGTTAACATGGTAGCACTCAATGAAAAAAGTGCTTGCTCCGAATCTGGTTAAGCAGGACAATTAGACTACGTCAATAAACTATGGAATTTCTTTTTTCTAAAATGGTGGAAGGGCATAAGGCCAAAATGAAATACATATTTTTTTTATATTTGATTTTGCCAACATCTCAGGTCGGTAGGTAAGTAGGGAATTTGTTTAATTAGATAGACAATTTGATGTTACATGCGGAAAAGTTTCTTTTTAAGCCTACCCGCACCCAAAACCTGAGTTTATCCTAAAACTCAGGTATGACATTACCAACCCAACTTCCTGTTCAATGTGTTGTGTTTCCACTCCAAACAATGATTGTGTAATCTTCCATTCCCATGCAAACTACAGCCAAGTAGCCCAAGGTTGATTGTGTGTATAA
The DNA here is from genome assembly GCA_020152595.1 of Chiridota heheva. Classification (NCBI taxonomy): domain Eukaryota; kingdom Metazoa; phylum Echinodermata; class Holothuroidea; order Apodida; family Chiridotidae; genus Chiridota; species Chiridota heheva. The sequence continues at coordinate 905,581 of JAIGNY010001437.1, read as the reverse complement.
GATTACACCAAGCCAGAGCTAAATCAAGGCACTTTTGTGATTAAAATCACTTATCTGTGTTAGGTGTCTTAGCATGAGAAGTTGGTTTTCAAACTGGTAATAAATATAGGTGTGTTTCATAATGCCTGAGGTGATAATGTGCATTAACTGTAAATGATTGACGGACCATTTTTCCTAAGAAAAGACATTGCTTCATGTAGCTTTAATATTTTCAAATGGCAATGATGATTTTTATGGTTAGTACGACTATGTGATGGTCAGCGGGCAACCAGAAACACATATTTGATTTTGGCCTTTGACCTTTTTCAATGTACATTATTTTCAATTTTGAGAGATTCAGATGTTGTGGCCTGTAACTTCAAAGGAATATTCCCATGAATTTGCATTTATATGGTAGGGGACTATTGAAGAACTAAATTGGTGTAAAAACTATGTTGCTATCTTATTCCATTTAGAAGTTACTACATTTTAAAGATTAACCAGTGTATTAAATAGTGATCTTGCAGTGTAATCACACTTTACACTTCAAAGTCACTTTTCAACACGTGGTGCAATCTTTAAAATGCATTAACTCCTAAATTGAATAAGATATCAGCATGGTGTTTCACAATTTTGTTCATTAATAGTTGTGTATTATATAAATGAAAATGAAAATTCACAGGAACATTTTGTTTAGCAAATTAAGGCAGACTACTGCTGATTCCCATACTAATCATTCATTTGTGGAGCCCAGACTATGAGACCTTCCTTCATGCTTAACAGGGACAGACCTGATGTACAAAATGATTTTACCCCTTTAAGTAAAATCATTAGGGGGGGGGGGAGGGCATACTTCTCCAGAAAAACTACCTACTGTTTAATTATTACCTGATAATCACCTTTCTGATAATATTCAAAATTGTGACCGCCACTCAACCTTTATAAGAAATCTAAACGCTCACTTTAAAAAAAAAAAATTGAAGTAAACGTTTGAGTCTTTTCTTATATACAGCACCAATGCATGCATATGCTAAATTCAGTCCTATTCATTATGTATTTGTCATTTTCATGAATAAGAATATTCACCCTTTTATGTGATGCCATTAACACCTAACAGAGAATCTTTTTCAATCTACAAACCTAGCAGTGAATCTTAAAACCAATTATGTTTGTTTCATTGTCTACATGGTATTAAACATGTGGAGATAAGACTACAAAACAATTCTGAATATGTTCATCACAACTTTGTCAACAAATCTGTTTTCTGATTTCAAAAACAGTGGGAATATGTAAAAAATTCATAAAGAGTGAATGAAAAAACCAGGGTTGCTCTCTGCCATATGGCAGGTTCAGACAAATACGTCAGGTTCAGACAAATACGTCAGGTTCAGACAAATACATCAGGTTCAGACAAATACGTCAGGTTCAGACAAATACGTCAGGTTCAGACAAATACGTCAGGTTCAGACAAATACGTCAGGTTCAGACAAATACGTCAGGTTCAGACAAATACGTCAGGTTCAGACAAATACGTCAGGTTCAGACAAGGGATGCAATTTTAATTATGATTGGGGGATTAATTATTGTTCAATAAATAGAATCGCCAGTCTAAGCATTTTAGCTGTAACTTCCTGACGCTTACACAAAGTGATACATAATATTGTAGATAAGCTTTCCTTTTTTGCCCACAAGCATACAAACCTGTGTTTTACAGTTGTATGAGTCAAAGGTAATCATGGTGATGTATATAATTATGATTTGGAAATTATTGGGGGACATCTTCTCATATTCCTTCAGTCCAAAGCCTTAGTTACTTGCCAAATAGTGGTTGAGCATAACGCCAATATTTCAGTAGAAATTGTGGAAATTTGTGATGTAAGAAACCCAAAGATCTTTACCTACCTTTAACAATCATCGCTGATGATGTAAGAATGTCATCAACAGCTAAGGGTTGATTGGAAAGTAAAAAGCTAATTCCATCGAGCCATTAGGCTCATAGAGCCAGTGCTTATCCAACGGTTTCGATGGTGCAAGCAGATGAGAGTACATGACTCCCCCTGGACGGGATGCCAGTCTATCGTAGATTAACTCCCCAGCAGTGCTGGTACTCATTTTTACAGCTGAGTGGACTGAAGCAAGTAGAGTAAAGTGTCTTGCTCAAGGACACAATGCAGCGCTCGCGACGGGAATTGAACCCAGTACTTTTCGAATACGAGCTTGACCCCTTAATCACTGAGCCACTACACATCTAATTTATGGAGAGTATGACCTAGTAAATTTGTTTTGATAAAAGACCGCATCTTCCTTCAAACTACTGTTGCCAAAGTTTCAATACAACTGATCTACATTTGGGCTCAGTCTACTGATTGTTTTAATACTTACACTTAAAACTTAATTTTGCATGTGATTGTTCTACAGAATACATACACTGAAGTGCATTAGTGTATTGTGTGCTTTTTTGATGAAATTGTTTTGCTACTTTCATGATCACAATACAAGCTTTAGGTGTCAAAGTCCTACACAGTGCAAAGTGGGTGTTCTAATGCCTTGAAAATTATAATACATACTTAGGAAAAACCTAAACGGTGCAAATTTCTTGCTGACAATGATACCTATTTCATTTTGAGCTTTAAGCTGAGCCCAAAATATAGTCCAATGTGCACAGTTAGGGCCAATTAACAATAACAGTTACATTTTGTGGTTAAAATTGACCCAACCTTCTAATATCTGTCATTGCTCATTTTGGTTCCATCTGCCAAATTTGCAACTTTTCATTGACAAAAATGCATCAGATTAACCTAATCTATGTTTTCATAGAATGCACAAAAAAAATGAAAGTGTAGGTTTGTTTTCCCCTTTGCGGCTGGTTGTCACGCATTAACTTTATTGCTATGTCATTGATACGTGGATTCCCATTCTGAGAATGTTGGCACTTGATCAAGTCAACCACTTGGCACTCGACCAAGTCCACCATGCAAGTTTGAACATCTGAAGTTGGATGGACCATTCTCTATGTATGGCGCTATGCTTTGCGCCACTATCAATAATTATCTTTAATCATATCATCATTATCATCTTCAATCATATTATCATTATTATCATTATATTTCTCTAACCTTAGATATGGCTAAATCATAGAATAGAAGTCACGTTGCTCTCTTTAATCATATTATCATTATATTTCTCTAACCTTAGATATGGCTAACTCATAGAATAAAAGTCATGTTGCTCTTTTAATCTGATTATAATCATTATTATTATTATATTTCTCTAACTTTAGATATGGCTAAATCATAGAATAGAAGTCACGTTGCTCTCTTTAATCATATTATCATTACTATCTTTAATCATATTATCATTATTATTTTTATATTTCTTTGACCTTAGATATGGCTAAATCATAGAATAGAAGTCACGTTGTTCCCTTCAATCATATTATCATTATTATAATTATATTTCTCTAACCTTAAATATGGCTTAATTATAGAATAGAAGTCACTTTGCTCTCTTTAATCATATTATTATTACTATCTTTAATCATATTATCATTATTATCATTATTATATTTCTCTAACCTTAGATATGGCTAAATCATAGAATAGAAGTCACTTTGCTCTCTTTAATCATATTATTATTACTATCTTTAATCATATTATCATTATTATTATTATTATATTTCTCTAACCTTAGATATGGCTAAATCATAGAATAGAAGTCACGTTGCTCCCTTTAATCATATTATCATTATTATATTTCTCTAACCTTAGATATGGCTAAATCATAGAATAGAAGTCACGTTGCTCTCTTTAATCATATTATAATTACTATCTTTAATCATATTATCATTATTATTAATATATTTCTCTAACCTTAGATATGGCTAAATCATAGAATAGAAGTCATGTTGGTCCCTTTAATCATATTATTATTATTATATTTCTCTAACCTTAGATATGGCTAAATCATAGAATAAAAGTCATGTTGCTCTTTTAATCTGATTATAATCACTATTATTATTATATTTCTCTAACCTTTGATATGGCTTAATCATAGAATAGAAGTCACGTTGCTCTCTTTAATCATATTATCATTATCATTATATTTCTCTAATCTTAGATATGGTTAAATCATAAAATAGAAGTTAGTTGCTCTCTTTAATCATATTATCATTATTATTTTTATATTTCTTTGACGTTAGATATGGCTAAATCATAGAATAGAAGTCATGTATTATCATCATTATTATTATTATATTTCTCTAACCTTAGATATGGCTAAATCATAAAATAGATGTTTCCAAATAGCAGATCCCTGGTTATAATCATTGATCGCACGACCTTTGTGACCAGAAGCTCGTACGGGAAACCTGCGATTAAATTGAACAGTTGAGGGAACCACAGTTAGCCGGGCCAATTGGGAGCTACCAGAAGCAACATGTGACACTGATCGTATGTCACCTTGGCCAGTACTTTCCGAAGTACTGCACAAACAGTGGGAAGTTGTAGCCCATGAAGTGGGTCCACCTGATTATGAATGCGTTGACCCTCGGGTGGGGGGTCAGAGCGCAAAAAGTTGGTAGCTTGTGGTTGTCCACAGATGCGAAAAGATCTACCTCCAGGAGCCCGAAGGTCTACCATATCGCATCGGTCACCTGCGGAGGAAGGCCCATTCTGTGGGGGCTCCTTGGAGGCGGGATAAGAGATCCGCAATCGTGTTCTCCTTGCCTGGCAGGTGGACCGCCTGAAAGTTGACCTTGTTTGTCATGCACCAAGACAGAAGGGACTTGGGAAGGATCCAAAGTCTCCTGGATCTCGTGCCCTCTGCCTGTTGATATACACCACTGTTGAGGTGTTTTTGGTGCACATGAGAACTCTCTTGTTCCGTACCTGAGGTAGGAAGTGAACAAGGGCCGGCGCACTGCTTCTTGTTCCAACAAATTGATGTGCTGTCCGCACCAAGTGTCCATCCAAAGTCCCGCGACTTGGGACCATGCTAAATGCACTCCCCACCCCATCAAAGACGCGTCTGTCACCACTGACACTGAAGGTCTGGCAGGAGGAAAAACAGCTCCCTGAGGCAGATGGTAGTTGTTGCACCACCACAAGATGTGGGGGACCACTGTCTGAGTACAGGGGACGAGAACACTGAGGTTCCTCCTGGATGGGACAAAATGATCCAGTAGGTGAAATTGTGGATCCCGCATGTGAAATCTGCACATAGGGACTACATCTACTAGACTGGCCAGGTATCGTAAGAATACCAGCCACGCTCTTTTGCCGGCAACGCCGGTAGAGAGAGAGGAGGACGTCCGCACCCGCCCTCACAGCTTGGATGCATCCTCTGTTGGTTTTATATGACCCTGTGTGAAATCCAGGACTGCTCCCAGAAAAATGAGAGTCTGGGAAGGAACTAGACTGGACTTGGCAAGGTTGATAACCCACCCTAAGTCCTGAGCCACTCTTATGACTACGCTTGTGTGTTCTGTGATAGTGGCTGCGTCTAACATGATAAGCCAGTCGTCTAGATACATAAAGATTCTGATGCCTTGCTTTCGTAAAAAGGCTGCTAGAACCCTGGTAATCTGGGTGAAGACCCTGAGGGCAGTCAATAGCCCAAAGGGTAGCTCTCTGAACGTGTATATTGCTCCCTCGAACTGGGACGACAGAAAACGCCAGTGTTTCTCGTGCATGGGCACATGCAGATACGCGTCTGCGAGGTCGGCCGAGGTGGCCCACAGGCCCCTCGTCAACTGAGGAAGGATGGAGTGAAAGGTCTCCATCTTGAACTTCAAGATATGAATGAACACGTTGAGTGGTCTTAGGTTAATGATTCGACACCACTTTTTCCCCTTCTTGGGGGCCAAGAAAAACGTAGACATAACAAGGTTCCTGGGTGAGTTCGAGATAAAGGCGATGGCGTTCTTTGCCAACAGTTCCCTGATCTCTGTCCTCAACAACTCAGCATGGTCGCCCCAACGAGGAGTGGGGGTGGGGCAAAGACTCAACCTTGAGAAGGGGGGCTTGTGAAGTCCAGACAGTAACCCTGCTGAATGGTTGTCAGCACCAACTTGTCCGTGGTGACTTACTCCCACGCCTTGAAGAATTTCCTGTTGCCCCCCTGACCTGCCTGCCCGTCCATGGAGGAATCGGGAGAGGTCAAAAGGGCTTATGCTTGCTCTTTCCCCACCCACGTTAGGAAGAGGCCCTCGCTCTGCGTGCAGAGGGGAAGGAGCGTCGATCGCTCTCTGCCACGCTCACTCTGCCGGTCCACAAAGTGGACTCCTGGCGAGAGGAAGGAGCTGTGTTGGGTTTTGCCGTCGATCCACAAAGACGGGCGGCTCGAGTCCATCGCTGGGTAGCCGCCCCCCCCTAGCCCCTTATAGAGGTTGGAGCCTGGCAACGTGTAGGAGGAGAAGACAAAGGCTTCGCCCTTGCTAAAAGCTTCTTAGTCTTCCCAAGATCGTCCTGTTGGCCGGCCTGGCACAACAGGACATCTCGGAAGTGACCTGCAAAGACGTCCGGGCCTTTTGTTGGCAGCCACCGAAGGTCCGTCTGAGTAGCTTCAGAGAGTCCAATGAGGAGGAGAATATTCTCGCGCCTCTCCGTGGCCACCCTTGCAGAGACTCGAGCAAGTTGTTCGACTGTCGTGTTGAGCAGGTCCGAGAATCCGGCTAGCACAGGTGTGGTCGTTTGAATGACGTCTGCTGGCAGGTGTCTGCGCAGGACCAAGTCTGCCCCCTCCGTCACCCAAACGGCGAGAACTTGAAATTCAAAGCTCTGCTGTATGGCCCAGTCAACAGCTACGAGGGATTCCTCCTTCCGCTGGACCGCAGGATCAAGAAACTTCTTAGTCCTGGCCGCAGAGCTGGACACCGCTGGGGTGCCACTTGCGGGCTGACGGAGGAGTTGCCATACTCCTTCCAGGATCAATGGGGTATTTATGAGCACCTGGTAGGCCGCCGGCTGGAATTGAGTGGCCTGATCAACCTCTCTGTTGTAGGCCGTCCGGGGGTCCTGGCCCAATGCTGTACCCTGGTCACCAGGGAAGCATCTATGGGGAACTGCTCAGCCATTGGCTTAGTTTCCTTTTGAGCAGTAGTAGGTAGTCTGCATCTAGACTGTAAACCCGTCTCTACAAGAGGAGTCTCTACTACCTCCAGCTTAGTTTCCTGTGCTAGGAACTCTAGAAGCTGGACGATCGCTCCCCTTGTAGCAGAGGGTCCGCCGGGGAGCGTAAAGTGGCGGGAAAAGACCTCATCTGGTACCCTGTAGGGTATGGGGGTCCTATCTAGTGCTGTCTGAAACAGTGGGGCGGCACTGGGAATGTCTTGAACTGGGGCAGTAGTGAGCAACCCCTGCACAGGAGGGAGGTCCAGTGCCCTGGGGAAGTCTGGAGTCTTCACAGGGGGGGTCCGGATCATCCACAAGGTCGATATCTTCTCCCAAGGAATAGATGTCGAGGGCATCCCATTCCGAGACCTCAGGGTCGGGGGGATGCTGTGCCTCGGCAGTGGCGGATGCTGTGCCTTGGCAGCGGCGAGGTGTGGGAGGCGGCAGCCTCCCCTTTATCGCTTGGGACACCAAAGTCTCAAGAGTCTGCTTGAGTGTGTCCATGAAGGAGGAATCCACTAGAGGATCTCTCCTATGCCGCTTCCTTCACCTCCGCCTGGGTTCAGGGGAGGACGAGGAAGAAGAAGAAAGTGAGGATGACTGGTACCGTCGACTTCGTCCTCTATTGTGTGTACTATCCCGTTTCCTGTCCCTCGTCCGGGTCCTGCCTCATTCAGGAGGGGACGGTACTGGGGATGCTAGGCTCTGCTACAGTGTCCAGCGCAAACGGTGTACATGTGAGCGTATGCTTACTCAGCTGCGGGGGCCCGTCGTCGGATGCCCTGCTGAGTTTAGGTGGCGGTCTCGCCTCTCTGTCAGGAGGGGGCTGTAGCTTGGACTTGGGTGGCGGCAGAGGGGGAGAAGACTAAGACAGTCTATCTAACCGTTGCTTTTCTGCCCTCTCAGCTGCTCTTAGAAAATGCCGGTCGCGATGGAGTCTATGCTCCGACCACGTGGCTGCATCCCACTTACTGCAGAGAGTACACGGGTTGGACTCACAGCATAATCTGCACGTGTAGCACGTGAGATGAATGTCTCCGGAACGTAACTTAACAAAGCGTTTACACGCAACGCATCACGGGACATCTTGGGTGCGTAAAGCACTGACACTCGGGGACCTGTCCTCCATGTCTATCATGGTGTAAATTTTTGCGGAACTATGATGTTCAACATGAATTTTTTTTCTAAGGAAGCCATACGGAGCCATGCAATGGACCCATGAAACGTTGTTATGGACCCGTAAGGGGCCGCACGGAGCCATGCAATGGACCCGTAAAACTCTTTTACGGACCCTTGTGTCTGTCTAACAGACCAGTATCAAGCCATAGAACTGTATCATGGACCCGTGAAAACAAGCCATGGAGCCGTACAGAGCCAATCACCGGAGCCGTATGGACCCGTAAGAGTGATCTAATGGCTCAACTCTGCGTGCCGTAAGATTACCAGTCTGATCAAAATAGTCTCAGAAATAGCTTACATAAGACAAACCTCAGTCTACGGACTTACCGACTCAGTATCATCGAGAAGGAGCCCCCGGGGGGTAAGTCAATATAAGTTAACAAAGTAGACTACTGCCACAGACCCCCGCGGCTCAACGGGGGTCAAGGCGTAAGTAGAAAACTCTGAGAGACCATAATGATTTAAACTTTTATATCGCCTCTTGGCGTCTGAAAAAATAAATGTATATATATAAATACATATATATATATATATATATATATATATAAACTTACACCAAATCTCCCCTGCGGGGGTGTACTTACGGCCCTTATGTGGGCGAAACGGGACTGCAGAAGATGTCAAGCATAATGAGGCAAGCCACAGCAATTTTGTACACCATAAAAATAAACAAAAATCTCTATCTGATAAATTTTCAAACCTCGAGAAAAAGCGTGCAACGTAAAAAAAATTAAAAGGAAGGGTTGCCGTGGGAAACACAAACCACTCTGAACTTGGTGTTTGTGGAGATAAAAAGAAACAATTAATTATCCTGCGAGGGAAACCAATACATGGTCCCTCCAGCGCCCTATAGATTGAGCTCATAAATTAAAAACTTTGTCTTTACTATAAGCAAAAAAATGAGGTCACGTAATACAATGAAATGTAATAGAAAAAATAGGCTCCCTTGTACTATCTGTAGCTCCTTGGAGCTGAAAGAAGCGGACTCCCTGCTTACTCTGTGGATACTACGACCTCCTGCGCATACGCTAAAATCGAAATGAGAACCTGTATTGAAGATATCCTAACTTGTTAATACAATGCATGGTATAACACTAGGCTATCCTCATGGTAGGGCGGGGCCTAGGGTGAGAAACACTCAAACCCAAGGGAAAGGGGTCCTCTAAACAGGCACACTAGGTGTTCTAGGGACTAAAACACCCGCCTCGAGAGTGGGACTCTCTCGAAGTAGCCACCTGCTTTGTACAAATGGGAGTAAAAATGCCCTGACTTAAGTGTAAGCCTAATGGGGAAAATCCTGCGAGTCAGATCAAAGAATTCCTGTGGCCCGTGGCTACCTTGTCTTACCTCAGAAAACTCCCAAAGGTAAACAGCAAAGGTGAAACTGAATAAAAACCTGTGAGGGGAGCTGCAGAAGAGAAAAATGTTAGAAAAAGGGTGAAAATTTCAGCAAATATTTTCCAACCAGTTCCAGCGATGTTATGATAACAATGTGCTGAAAAGAAGTGAGGGATATTAGAGGTATTATGGAGGTCAGGGCTGGGCTGGTTACTACGTTTTTAAAGTCATTTAGAAGTGCATTAGAATCAGGTCATTGGACCAGATGGCATAGTTATAGCATGTGAAGTAAGGTATAAGTTAAAGTAAATTTTACATGATCAAAAACTTGTTTTAAACTTTAATCATTCATAATGCAAAACTTACTATGCTATTTTTGAAGATTAAAGACAGTTCCACTTAACTGTTGGTTCCTTTTGATAAAAAAAAAGAGATTAAATATTTATAGTTGAAGCGCTTTAATGAAGCACTATGTATGGACCTGAATGTATTATCATGCCTAGCTACCTGTAAGCCTGATCACCGACACCATATCAAGATACCAAACAACAAACAACCGCCTCTGCTCCAGCATCTGTCCTTGAATGGTGAGGGTACTATCACCACAAACGCTTCCTTTTCTTGAAACAATATAGCTGTACACATCTGTCTTTAGTGAAGAATCAAGCTAAATTTAAAGAGGAAGGCTCAATCAATTTTCAACATGATTGTCAGAAAGAAAAATTTACAGTGAAATATTAGTTTGTTTGTTTGTTCGATGAGGGCTTAACAGCACCACGACAATGAGGATCAAATTGTGCCTGAGAGGTTAGATCATTCTAGCGGTAGGAAGGTAAGAAAACAGGGGAAGAATGAGAGAATTACAAGAACTAAAAGTCAGAAAGCTGGGATCAATAGAGGAGGTGCATGGGTGAGAAAACAAAGTTAGAGAGAGGAGGGGGCGGTGGAAGAGGAGGATTTAAAATGGTTGTAGAGGGAAGAATGATGAAGGAAGGAGATCATTTTATACGGAGGGTTTTTCTGGAAAAACTCAGCAATTGAGTTGTGGGGAGTGAGGGAAGCACTGGGAAGGTTGTACAGGGGCAAGCAAGGAGAACGTGATAGACTGTGAGGGTGCAATGGCAATTCTTACAGAGGGATTGGGGGGAACCAATAAGGAGGTGAAAGTGAGTGAGGTGGGTGTGACCTTTTCTAAGATGGGTAATATGAGCGTTGTCAACACGAGAGAGGTTGTTGATGGTGGGTTTGATCAGAATGGTGGGCTGGATGACGTGGAGTTTGTTATCAATTTGGGAGTCCCACGAGGTTTGCCAGCGGTCACGAACAAGGAAAGCGATAAGCGGTTTGATGTCAGAAAGGGTTTTATGAAATGGGGTAAGGGGAGGTTAAGGGCAAGCTTGGCAGTGCATCAGCCCTGTCATTGCCATGGATGCCAAAATGGCTGCGTATCGAAAAAACAACAACTTTTCCTGCAAAGGGTGGGTGAAAGAATTTTCCGGAGGAGCTAGGAGGTGGGATGTGAAGTTATCCCATTTAAGATTGAGTAAAGAAGCACAGCCCTGGAGTCGGAGAAGATGGAAGAGTGGCTGAGCGGAGAGTACTCAATAAAGTTGAGGGCGAGGAGGATGGCCTTTGCCTCGGCTGAAAAGATGGATGAGTAGTCGGGAAGTCTGTTATCGACGGTGATGTCTTGGATGACGGCAGCAGTAGCTATCTTGTTGCCTTCCATTGAACCATCAGTATAGATGGAGGTGTAGTTTGATAGTTGGTCTTTGATTTGATTGTGGAGATTGATGAAGAGATTAGGGTGGGTTTAGGTTTTGTGATGAGTGGAAAGGCCTAGGTGGATAGAAGGGAGGGTGGCCCAAGGAGGAAAAGTGGGCCAGGAGAAGGTGCCAAGAGTGGCAGGGTTGATGGCAAGATGGAGGAGGTCTGATTTAATGTGTAAGCTAAAGGGAGGGCATAGGGTTTTAGTCCTATCAAAGAGGGTGGAGAAATTGGGGTACCTAATGAGGTTGTAAACAGGGTTTTAGGTGTTTGTAAGGACTCTTAAAAGCATAGGAGAGGCTAAGCTTTCTACACCTAAGTAGAAAGGGGGGTTTGTTGGCTTCAACACGAAGGCTGGTGATTGGGGAGCTCCTGTAGGCACCCAGACAAAGCCTGAAGGCTTCACTTTAGATGGTATTGATGTGGTTGAGGTATGAGTTGTGAGCGACACAGTAGACAATATTGCCGTAGTCAAGCTTGGCACGAATGGTGAGCCTAAAGATTTTGAGGAAAGCATTTAAAAGTGATAATGCTTAGGATTTCTAGAACATTGCTTTTTGAGGGCTTATGATTTATTGCACTTTAAGTGATTGGAAAAAAAGGTTTGTATTTCAAAGGTCACAAAGTTTCATGATATAACAAATTTTTGCTTAAAGGTATATAGAGACATGCTGAAAAGTTTCTCTTTAAGCCTATCCGCACCCGACACCTGACTTAAACCTGAAAACTCAGGTATGACAATTACCAACCAGACTTCCTGTTCAGTGTATTGTGTTTCCACTCAATGATTGTTTATTTGCCAACCATGCAAGCCACAGCCAAGTAGCCCAAGGTTATTTGTGTGTATAAGATTACACAAAGCCAGAGCTGAATAATCAAGGCACTTTTGTGATCGAAATCACTCATCCGTGTTAGGTGTTTTAGTGGGAGAAGTTTGTTTTCAAACTGGTGGTAAAAATAGCTGTGTATCCTAATGCCTGAGGTAATAATGTGCATTAACTGTGAATGATTGACGGACCATTTCTCCTAAGGAAAGATATTGCTTCATGGAGATAAGGTAGGCTAACATGCTTTCCATGCTCAAAACATGATCAGGGGAGACAAGGTAGGCTAACATGCTTTCCATGCTCAAACCATGATCAGGGGAGACAATGTAGGTTAACATGCTTTCCATGCTCAAACCATGATCAGGGGAGACAATGTAGGTTAACATGCTTTCCATGCTCAAACCATGATCAGGGGAGACAATGTAGGTTAACATGCTTTCCATGCTCAAACCATGATCAGGGAAGACAAGGTAGGGTAACATGCTTTCCATGCTCAAACCATGATCAGGGGAGACAAGGTAGGCTAACATGCTTTCCATGCTCAAAACATGATCAGGGATATAAGTAGGAAATGAAAAACAAAATCCTGAAATATCATTGCTGATATTCATAGCCAATGGCTCTTAAGTTGAGAAAAACTTGCATTATGAAACAAATATTTGCAAAAGAATATGGATGTGTAACGCTAATATTGAAATAGCTTCAAAATCTATGGAAAACCATCATAGTAGCAACACAATCATCTAAATCATTCAACATTCAAATTTTACAGAATCTTGGGCAACAATTTGCATATTTGATTGCAAATTCTTTGAAGCAATGAAGCAAAATGTAACCAAAGATTTTGATTCTTTGCCTCCAATAAAATACTAGAAGGAATAGACTTTTCCATTATTTTTAGTGACTAAAGATTTAGGACAGAAATACATTCAGATTTTGAGCTGTCCGCCCAGTCATCACTAATTTTGCATGAATTAAAAAATTGATCAGTCATAATTCAAAAACTAAAGCGTTCTTTTCAAAATTAAAAAAACAAAAACTAATCTGCTTGGATTTTAATCTTCTTTCAAAGATTATAGGAATTGCTACATGTCCATTGACCTTTTAATTTGTTCAAATTTCACCGTTTCGTATTCAAGAACAGTAGAACAGAAAATTCAAATTCAACGCGTATGTGTGAATAGCTGTAAACAACTGATAATACCTTCCACTTTATCTGCAATGACTGGCAAAAAGCCTGTTTAACGCGACATCGTGTCTACAGAGACATACCAGCAATAATGATCACAGGATGAGCTGTATGTTTGAGGGTGTATTTCAACTGTTCTTCCATATGTTAGGAGTTTATAGAACAAAGCTTGAAGTACTGTATGTACCAAGATGTCCTGACTAGCATATTGCAATGGAAAAATGTTTTGAAAAAGTATACAAAACTGTAAAATGACCAATTTGTACCCAACTTAGATATTTCTTTCCTGTTTTAATTGTTCTTTTATTACAGACTTACACAATAGAGCTAATTGTGCTCGCACCAGAATGTTCCATCAACCTTTAAAGCTCGTCTATCACACAGTGAAAATGAAGGCAACCTATGATATATACAGCCTACTGTACACAAAGAAAACAGTCATTCATTTCTGGGTGCTTTACGCATGGACGAAAGTTACAAAATTGCAGCAACTCACTGAAGAGTTGTAAAATTTCAACCCCATCCATATATCAACTGCTTTCATAACACAGCAAGGTCTTCAAATTACCAGGAGTCTTTAATAGTAATGGAAACACTTTCTTCTTTAATTTTTTAAAATTCACAATCAAAATCGTTCTTATAATAGCCCATCCATCTATAAGATTCCCTTGCATCTTTCAATCCTGTTTTGTCTTGTTTTGTATATCTCTATTTCTTTCTTGCAAGTGATGCCAAAGACCTTTTCAAATCTGAATCAGCAATTTCCGAAAACTAATTTGAATGTCACACGGCTGAAATTCACGTGTGCCTAATGAACCAATCGTATGCTGGAGGAATCTTATTGACCAATCAAATACTGGAGGAATCTTGGCCGTCTACACAATTCATGCACAGTATGAGACCACGCGCATGAAAAAATGTTTTCAAGCGTACGTATCTGCTTTATACGTGAAAGTAATATGTACCCTTTTTGCTACTTACAATTTTTTTTATTAAAACTGCACCTGATTGGTAAGGAAACCAAGGAAAAATTCCCTCAACAGTTGATTGGTCGATGTACTAAGGGAATCATGTTCCGCTGAACTCGGTTTAAAAAGGTCTCTACTTTGTTATTAAACCCTCCACTGTTTTAGAGAGCATTTTTTCATATTGTGAATTTGTATTACTGATGTTGCTCAGCTCCTATGAATGTAATGTGTAGAAATGAATGAAATACAAATTTGACTTTCAGCAAAGTTTTTGTCTCCAAACATATCATCGCTAAAAGCTTCACACAATGAAAAATTATAATTTCAAAATACCTTTTGTCAAGCTGAGATTGACTTGTAACCCTTAAAATGATTTAAGTGATTTCAGTTTCTACATTCATACTGTAGTAATCTCTAAAATGAACTTTCAACTCTTGAGCAGGCATGGCTACAGTGAGTGACAAATTTTAGCGAGGGCAACATTCAAAAACAATTAAAATGACAATATTTCCACCTTGAACTTCATCAATCCTAACAAACCAGAACATCAATGATGTTGAAGCTCAACGATATTTGGATGTGGCATATCAAAGGGGTAGTGGTGGTTGTTTTAACTGTTGAAACAGGTTTTCTTATTTTCATCCTCTTCAGCAAGTTTACCAGTGGGTGTTAATTCTCTTAGGTGGGGGTGCCGCCAGGCATGTGCACTCTAACAGTAAGGTTATATTTCACATCACATTGTGTAATGTTAAATTCTGGACCTTTCTGCAGGCAAATATTTTTTGAAATCAATACACACATATATAAAATTAAAGTTTCCTGATTTTCACTTCTCTAACGATGTCTGAAAATTTATGCCTCTAAACAAGAAGTTACCAACCTTTTTGTATAAATTATAATGTCTGTACCAATGGGTGGTGTCATTATGTCTCAATCAATTACTGACGTTACTTGAGGGCGAAAGTCAATTTAACCACATTATATGATGAGAAAAAACCTTTTGTTACCATAACAAAATTTTGAACATTTACACATTAAAGTTCAAAGAATAATAAGCACCCTCTTTCTTAGTACATTCAACAAACAAGAAGATAAAAGTATGTATTTTTGCAACATCCAGTACAAAAAATTGCAACATCCAGTACAAAAAATTGCAACATCCAGTACAAAAAATTGCAACAATTAGCAATAAATCACTTTAGAGCAAAGTCTGAAAAACTATGCTTCTAACAAAAGTTATAAGCCTTTTTGTAGAAATTATAATATGTATTCCAAAGAGTGGTGCCATCATGTCTTGGTTGATTACTGATGTTTTTGCGAGGGCAAAGGTCAGTTCCACCACAACATATGGTGAGAACACACATTTTGTAATCATTACCAAATTGAGAACATTTGCACATTAATCTTCAAAAAAAGTTAAGGACCCTCCATCATTGCATATTCTTATTACAATTCAAACAAAAAAGCATTACCAATTAAAGTATTACAAAAAATATACCTTATTGTTTCCCTCAAACTAGCCTTTGAACATTTTATAAATGATAATAATTGAAAATAATACCACCACTTTAAACTTGTTTACTGAATTAACTTTCCAATTGGCTGATGAGAGTATAACAACAGATTATGTTATGAGATATGTCATGAATAACATGATTCAACATGAATATCATTATCATATCCCATGGCAGTTTCCTGCATATGGCGACCCATAACCCTGACCGAAGTAACAGATTTCCAATTTGTCCATGAAATTTTGACCAATCTTGCCTTTCATGGTATGTTAATTAGACACGTGAAGTAAAATTATGTTACGTCAGGCCAAGCATTCCCTGGTTAGGCCAAGTACAAACTTCACAGAGCAGCTCGGCCCCCACAAAGCTCCATAAACCAGGAACCTGCTATTTAGAAAAAAATAGCAGGTCCCTGCATAAACTAGATCAAAATAATGGGCCGAGGAGTTACGGATATACAAAAACACTTGTCTATATAAGCCTACTCATTATAAAGTACACAAGCAACACAACTTAGTTTTCTCCTGGGTCCCAAACATGACCGTTCAACTTTAAAAAGCACCTTCCAGGAAAACATCAATATTTAAAAAACCCACCGTGGCCCAATGTATTAATGAATTTTCTGCTTGCGATATGAGCTTACAACTGTACAAAGAAATTAATTAAACTGTCAGCAGTTGAAGATCAAAAAGTCCTTCATACTCTTATAAGTGTTTACTAGAAAGAATATGCAGAGAATTTCCGATGTCTTTGCACCATATGCAGCGATCCCGCTGAGGATTGGAAGGGTAAGGAAGGGGGGAAGGGGGGGGGGGCATTTTTAAATCATAATCCCCGATTTAAAAAGAATGTACTGAAAAAGTTTTGGGGCGGAAAATAGGGCTACACACAAAATGTATTTGATGTGGGGGGAGGGGGAAAGTAACACTAATACAAATTATTGGCGGCCATTCTCTTACTTTTTTTTGCATAGGCCTACTCGTACTGAAGCTGTACAATCCTCAATCAAGGCATGACCTCTAGTAGGCCTACTCGTGCAAAAGTTGTTTTCAAAAATGTGTATTTTTTATTTTTTATATCATTTCCTGTTTTAGTTCATATTCAATCAGAAAACAGATCTCACCATGAAAATTCACAGTAAATCACACAGTAATGGCCACTTCACCATAGTGTTAGCGAGGCATTTTCCACACAAGTTAGCTCTTTGGCTGTAGATATTTTTGTGAAAATTACTTGCAAGTGCCTGAACTGTTCAATGTATTATATTACAGTACACTGTACAGCTTTACTAAGCTTTGCTGAAAGAAGCTGGACCACTTGTCCTTCTTCAGAAGTTTTGATTCAGCAAATTGTTGCTATTGTTTTTAAACTTCATTTTAACCTTTCAAAAATATATTTAGGTGACACCAACGGCATATATCATGAATATATAATCATCCATGACAAAAACTTTATCATATTTGCAGACTAAATCATTATGTCGTTGTAACATTATTTTGTACCAGAAGTAAAAAACAGCCGTGTGGTCCGTACAGCAAAGACAGAGCTGTGTGGTCCGTACAGCAAAGACAGAGCTGTGTGGTCCATACAGCAAAGACAGAGCTGTGTGGTCCATACAGCAAAGACAGAGCTGTGTGGTCCGTACAGCAAAGACAGAGCTGTGTGGTCCGTACAGCAAAGACAGAGCTGTGTGGTCCGTACAGCAAAGACAGAGCTGTGTGGTCCGTACAGCAAAGACAGAGCTGTGTGGTCCGTACAGCAAAGACAGAGCTGTGTGGTCCGTACAGCAAAGACAGAGCTGTGTGGTCCGTACAGCAAAGACAGAGCCGTGTGGTCCGTACAGCAAAGACAGAGCCGTGTGGTCCGTACAGCAAAGACAGAGCCGTGTGGTCCGTACAGCAAAGACAGAGCCGTGTGGTCCGTACAGCAAAGACAGAGCTGTGTGGTCCGTACAGCAAAGACAGAGCTGTGTGGTCCGTGCAGCAAAGACAGAGCTGTGTGGTCCGTGCAGCAAAGACAGAGCCGTGTGGTCCGTGCAGCAAAGACAGAGCCGTGTGGTCCGTGCAGCAAAGACAGAGCCGTGTGGTCCGTGCAGCAAAGACAGAGCCGTGTGGTCCGTACAGCAAAGACAGAGCCGTGTGGTCCGTACAGCAAAGACAGAGCCGTGTGGTCCGTACAGCAAAGACAGAGCCGTGTGGTCCGTGCAGCAAAGACAGAGCCGTGTGGTCCGTGCAGCAAAGACAGAGCCGTGTGGTCCGTACAGCAAAGACAGAGCCGTGGTCCGTGCAGCAAAGACAGAGCCGTGTGGTCCGTACAGCAAAGACAGAGCTGTGTGGTCCGTGCAGCAAAGACAGAGCCGTGTGGTCCGTGCAGCAAAGACAGAGCTGTGTGGTCCGTACAGCAAAGACAGAGCCGTGTGGTCCGTGCAGCAAAGACAGAGCCGTGTGGTCCGTACAGCAAAGACAGAGCCGTGTGGTCCGTACAGCAAAGACAGAGCCGTGTGGTCCGTACAGCAAAGACAGAGCCGTGTGGTCCGTACAGCAAAGACAGAGCTGTGTGGTCCGTACAGCAAAGACAGCTTCCCATACAAACCTCAAAATTCATTAAGACATATGGCCACGCCTATTTAACTTTCAATCCCTTATTTCGGTAAAAAGCATTATGAATTAAAATTTGATAAAAGATTCTTCAAGTGTGAAATTCTATTTTACCTCGAATATTAAGATGAATGAAGATAAAGAATAAGAGCCTACCCTCCTGATCATATTTCTGAAGCAATGATGGGATGCCCCCACACCCATTTTTTCTTCAGAATGTACATCTTTTGTATTGTATTTTTTTTTATCAACACCTGATTTCCCCAACACTGTTAATTTCTCCCCTATTTTGACATAGCCATGGGAGAGGGAGGAGAAGGGGGACCTTACTTTTTGAGAAAAATTTCGAAAAATGGGATAATTTATTTATATACATTTTTTGCTTTAAAAAAACAAAATTGCCTAGAAGTTGGCTAAATTTGAACAATTATCTTACTTATCTCATGCTAGCTATGCCACTGCCCCTCCCCTTTCCCCACACTTTCAATCCAAAATCAGTTTTATTTTTTCACATTGAAAGGCATCATTATTAGGCCTATGAGGGTCGCTGAAAGAATAACGAGGCCCGCAAAAAACTTACATTTGGGTTCCTTTATATCTTAAAATAATTTAAGGGCAAAGAATTAAGGCATTCTTTGTCCAATTTATACCATTTTTGCCAATGTTAATCTTTTTTAGAGATCTCCTGATCATCATAAATTATACTCATGTACATTTGGATTTTCCCGAGGCCAAGGCCTCCTCTTGGCGGCACCGATTATTTAAGAGGGTGGGTCATGTGTCGGGGAAATATGCCGCATTTCCTGTAACCCTTTTTAACCGATGTAATTCTTGCAAATAATCAGTGCATCACAATAGGTTGTTACCAAATTTCTTATGAACGAAGACTTGTTAGTTCCATCAATTTCTTATCAAGAATGGTGTCATATTACAAGTGTGAACCGCTACGCATAGCTACAAGCACTGTTCTTTCTGTCTTTGTTTTCATGGAACTAATTATTTACGCATCAGCTCATATTTTTCAAGTTTGACTGCAGATTTTCGTGAAAATAATGAAAATGAAAATTACTCTATTTTGGGTATGCAAACAGTAAATGAAAAACTGAATACATCCCACCCCATGTGGAGATTTTCATGGTCTTCAATCCTGCCAAATTTCACACATTTCTGGCCCAAACCCTCTGACTACATACATTGTAAACATGGGCGACACAAATTAACAGACTTATCCCACTTTATAACCTCAACGACATAGTCGCCGTTAAGTCAAAAATTAAGCTGAAAAAGGCAGACACAAAAAAAAGTTGTGCTGTTTTGCAATATGCCAGAAGCATATAGCACACACATACCTAAGCTAATTAAAATCTTTCACAGGCAATGGTGGCTGGTGCTCATAAGGCTGGTACTTACCCATAGTTCATGTGGTGTAAGCAGATGAGAATCTATGACTCTCCCTGGACAGGACACCAGTCCTTCACAGGTTCAATCCCAAGCAATGCTGGTACACATTTTACAGATGAGTGGACTGGAACAAGTAGTGTAAAGTGTCTTGCTTAAGGACACAATACAGCGCTCCCAGTGGGAATCGAACCCAGTGCCTTTAAATACGGCTTTGACTCTCAACCACTGAGCCACTGCCCTTCATACCTAATCTAGTTTACATGAATTTTTATCTCCAAGTTGTATAAGAAATTCACATCAAGAAGTCACATTCTTCAAACATCTTTGTGTGTTTGATTGAGATTCTTTTCACCATTCTTCAGCTTCCAGTTTTATTTTCTTCAATTTTTTGGACCTAAACTTCCCCAAAAAACAAAACTGGTAAATTAACAACCAATTTTGCATTTATTTTGGGGATTTATAAGATTTCACAACTCAATAATATTGTCCTTAAATCGCCTTACAAGAAAAAATTTCTGACAAACCTTGAGACTGATTTTGATGATCCCTGTCAAAACTGAGACTCGAGAAAACTCTACACTGCTGAAAATTTCAATCCTTTCTGAAAAGAGCTTCTGGATGTTGCTCATGAGGCTTGTGTCAAAGGTTGTGCTATAAATGAGATCAAGGAAATGAAATGTAATGAAAGTTTCTTCACTGATTCAGATAGTAAAATTCTTTTCTTTTTAATATCTATATAAATTGCATTAAGATAATGATACATCTTGGAAAAATATTATTCACTTGCTTGAAAATTGGGACAAAATATCAAAAAAGGAAACATTGTAGTTAGGCAATAATCCCATCAAATAAAACTGACAATTATTTTCTGTCTTAAACCCTCTCATACAATCTCATTCCAACCCATATTTCAAAACTTTAAGATATACACACATACATTGGAGCAAGATTTACCATACCATACCATGTTTAACATGCTATTAGCTGTTCCATAAATTGATTTTACTTGACATGTAAATTTTGTTGCTACACTATTAATATACATGCTATAGGTCAAAACCTATTCTTCATTTGTTTAGATTCTTTTTGTTAGAGATGGGTGGGGGAATGGGGCTTTTTCAAAAATAAAGTTATCCAGGTCCCTTAGACCCCCACTTTTTGGACCTTGACAATACAATTCAAGGCTGGACCCTACCCTCACTTTTTGTAAGTTGGCTGTCACTGTCTACAGCCACAGTCCCACATTCAAAACAAGAACTTACCTTGGTGTATAACTCCTTGCCATGCTTTGCTGTTTCCGTGCCCCAGAATAACTCTGGAATGTGCGCTTACTGGAGTCACTGCTGTGTGCTTTACGGATCCCCTCCTCATACAGCATACCCACCTGGCTGTCCATGAACGTGATATCCTCCACGACTCGCTTCATGACTGCTCGTACGTTGCGAGGCTCGATGGTGTTCAACCAATCTCTTGTTTCAACACTTTTACGAAGCATCTGAAAGATTATAATCTATCATTTCAGTCTTCTTTGTACAAAATTATTGGCGCACAGGAACTTGGGCTTGATTGGGTCAGGATGGGCAAGGACAGGAAGTGAATGAATACAGCGTTTTCATGCTTCTCTTCTCTAATAGTTTTCTGAGAGCCAGGCAAGGTGTGACTGTCCTACCATTGTCCCCTCCATATGGTGTGTCACTCAACCATTGCCACTTCTTTTAATAGCTGAATGGATGCAAACGACGTACTTTAGATTTGATGTTCGGTGTATCTGTCTGCATAGCTGGGAAAGCCGGTTTAGACCATTCCAAGGCTTGGTCTCAGTCATGCGCTCTACCAACTGAGCTACCTAACTCCTGGCAGTTGTGCACTCTACCAACTGAGCTACCTAACTCCTGGCAGTTGTGCACTCTACCAACTGAGCTACCTAACTCCTCGCAGTCGTGCACTCTACCAACTGAGCTACCTAACTCCTAGCAGTCGTGCGCTCTACCAACTGAGCTACCTAACTCCTAGCAGTCGTGTGCTCTACCAACTGAGCTACCTAACTCCTAGCAGTCTTGCGCTCTACCAACTGAGCTACCTAACTCCTAGCAGTCGTGCGCTCTACCAACTGAGCTACCTAACTCCTAGCAGTCGTGCGCTCTACCAACTGAGCTACCTAACTCCTAGCAGTCGTGCGCTCTACCAACTGAGCTACCCGACTCCTAGCAGTCGTGCGCTCTACCAACTGAGCTACCTAACTTCTAGCAGTGGTGCGCTCTACCAACTGAGCTACCTAACTCTTAGCAGTCGTGCGCTCTACCAACTGAGCTACCTAACTCCTAGCAGTTGTGCGCTCTACCAATTAAGCTACCTAACTCCTAGCAGTTGTGCACTCTACCAACTGAGCTACCTGACTCCTAGCAGTCGTGCGCTCTACCAACTGAGCTACCTAACTCCTAGCAGTCGTGCGCTCTACCAACTGAGCTACCTAACTTCTAGCAGTGGTGCGCTCTACCAACTGAGCTACCTGACTCCTAGCAGTCGTGCGCTCTACCAAATGAGCTACCTAACTCCTAGCAGTCGTGCGCTCTACCAACTGAGCTACCTGACTCCTAGCAGTCGTGCGCTCTACCAACTGAGCTACCTAACTCCTAGCAGTCGTGCGCTCTACCAACTGAGCTACCTAACTCCTAGCAGTCGTGCGCTCTACCAACTGAGCTACCTAACTCCTAGCAGTCGTGCGCTCCACCAACTGAGCTACCTGACTCCTAGCAGTCATGCACTCTACCAGCTGAGCTACCTGACTCCTAGCAGTCGTGCGCTCTACCAACTGAGCTACCTGACTCCTAGCAGTCATGCGCTCTACCAACTGAGCTACCTAACTCCTAGCAGTCGTGCGCTCTACCAACTGAGCTACCTAACTCCTAGCAGTCGTGCACTCTACCAACTGAGCTACCTCACTCCTAGAATTGGGACCCAACACAGCATTTAATGTATATGTTGCTTTGTAGCACATCAACAGCTCTGGTAAATTGTGCAAGAAAATTCAACTAGAATCTACCTTAGCTGAAAGTACAAATGGAATGAGAAAGAGTGTAAAAAGTGCAGTAGAAATCCAGGAGAATTAGTTTATAGGGTGAGAGAGTCTGGTGTTTCTCTTCTGTGTGAAGCTGTCATGCCAAGAATTTTACAATGAATACTAATAAAGGTGACAAAATCAATCCCTGTGTTAAACAATCTCTCAAGAATTAAACTTAGAAAACACATATTCAAGAACTATTATGTTTATGAAAGTATTGAATCTCCTCACTGTACCTGGGATATCTGCTGCCCTTGAACTTTGACATAGTGATTGACCATCTTCTGGGCTGTATCTCTGGCCTCTTGGCACAAACTGGACGCAGTGGTCTGGACTTGACCTGGGTCAATCACGAACTGTTCATTCACTTGACTTATCTATAAAACAAAAAATGGAGGTATTCTTTCATACAGAATATTAGATCTTCAGATTTTTAAAGTTCATTCTGCAACATTTTATTATTTTAATTTAATTCATTTGCATAGTGCTCTGTTGCTGAGGCCCTAGTCACAATATACATAACCAAAAACATAATTACAAGAGGACATAACAACAAAGAAATATCTAACTCATAAATGTCACAAAATACAGCATATAATTATATCAGAACAGAGCAATATTGCCTATATGAGATAGGATTACAACATATTTTGTCAATCTCTCAAAACAAATTTAACATAACAAGCAAGGGAATGATAAAGAGATTTTGAATTAGAGGCAAACAAAAACCTTAACCGTCAACTTGAGAAAATATTATCATTTAAGAAATAATCTGAGAAACAATTGTTTTGTAAGCTATTGTGAAAGAAACAAGTGAATAAAAAATGAACTTGGCAGTCAATTCCTATGTTACAAAAAACGCAAATTCTTTTAAGGCAGCAATCTTTATTCTGCCCTGGTGGACTGTTTGATCGTTCTTTATCAAATAAGACTGATATACTTTTTTCGCCATTTCATTTCTATTATTGGCCTGTGTCATACATAAGATGGACATGCATGACCACTGAACTTTAATCGGAATATAAATTTGAATGCTTTCCTTCCCATTTAATTCCTTTGCGTGTTTCAATCCTTTCCTTGTCTCAAACTTTATATATATATTTATATATATATATATATATATATATATATATATATATGTATATATATATATATATATATATATATATATATATATATATATATATATATATATATATATATATATTTATATTTATATATATATATATATATATATATATATATATTATATATATATATATATATATATATATATATATATATATATATATATATATATATATATATATATATATATATATATATATATATATATATATATATATATATATATATATATATCTATATAGGTTTATATATATATATATACAAACATATATATATACATACATATGTATATATATATATATATGTGTATATTTGATAATATCTTTAATTCCATTGATGTGCGTTGGTGTGTAGATGTATAATGGAATATCTATAGATATTTATATCTATGTATATCAGACCGAAAATTTTTTATTTTTATATAGTAAAGTATATTAAACCTTAGAGAGATCGTATATCTCATCATTTTTATGTTAAGCCTAACACACGCACAAGCCAAGGATATATATATATATATATATATATATATATATATATATATATATATATATATATATATATATATATATATATACAAACATATATATATACATACATATGTATATATATATATATATATATATATATATAGATATATAGATGTATATATATATATATATATATATATATATATATATATATATATATATATATATATATATATATATATATATATATATATATATATATATATATATATATATATATATATATATATATATATATATATATATATATATATATATATATATATATACATATATATATATATATATATACATATATATATACATACATATAATATATATATATATATATATATACATATATATATATAGATACATATATATACATACAAACAGAAAACATTTGAAAAATCAAAACTAAAAACTTAAAATAATTGACGTTTCGGGAGATAAACTTGCCTTTTTGAGGTCTAAAAATGCTAGTGAATCTAAAAGCTTATATACACTCACCTAACAGTCAAAAGTGAAAAAGCGGGAGTTTAATGCCTATTGGTTTTTTTTATGATAATGCCCTTTGAAGAAAATGTCTCTAATTATTGGATCCAGTACAAGCTTCTCTTTGAGATTTGTTTAAGTTAGGCACTGCTTGAATGGCTGTTAGTTCAAAGATTTTCCAAGATGTGTTGAAATGTTTTCCTAATGGAGTTAATCCTTTTTTGAACTCTTGTCTGTGCCCTCTATGTCTTTGGTGGACTTCATCAAATATTAAATATATATATATATATATTATAATATATATATATATTATTAATATATTATAATATATATATATATATATATCATAATATATATATATATATATATATATATATATATATATATATATATATATATTTATATATATATATATACACACACAAACATAAATACACCCATACATACATACA
This sequence comes from Chiridota heheva, assembly GCA_020152595.1. NCBI lineage: Eukaryota > Metazoa > Echinodermata > Holothuroidea > Apodida > Chiridotidae > Chiridota > Chiridota heheva. The sequence goes on along the minus strand of JAIGNY010001437.1, from coordinate 880,071 downwards.
TATATATATATACATTTATACATATATTGATACATATATATATATTTATATATGCATGACCATTAACAAATATTGCAATAATTTTTTTTGAATGCTATCTTGACCAATCTGCTCCTTTTGTTTTAACCATCTGAATACGACTATTTGTACACCACTTTCTAAACTGTTTTGTTCCACTCATATTCTCGCTCACATATGATGGGCAAACAGGACTACTTAATTTATTGGAGAAACACTTTTGAATACCTTCTTCACCACTTTGTTCCTTCCATCGTCCATATGACAGACATGCATTTATTGAAAGTTTTTCTTGTAATATATTTTCTACCCTGTGTTTCCCTCTTATATCCTCATTGATATAGGATGGGCATGCAAGACTGCTTAATTTATATAAGAACATTTTTTTCTCAACTTTCTTCACCACTTTTGTTCCTTAACTATACTCTTTCACAGAGTTTGTTTGTTTGATGAGGGCTTAACGGCACCACGACAACGAGAGTCAAATTGTGCTTGAGAGGTCAGATCATTCTAGAGGTAGAGAGGAAAGGAAACAGGGGGAGAGTGATAAGAGAAATTCAAGAACAAAAGGTCAGAAAGCTGTGATCGAGAGGGTAGGTGCATGGTTAAAACAAAAACAAAGTAGAGAGGGGTGGAAGAGGAGAATTAAATATGGTTGTAAAGGGAAGCATGATGAAGGAAGGAGATAATTTTATCCGGAGGATTTTTCTGAAAGAACTTAGCAATTGAGTTGTGGGGAGCGAGGGAAGCTTTGGGAAGGTTGTACAGGGGGCCAGCAAGGAGAATGTGATGGATTGTGAGGGTGCAATGGCCATTGTTGCAGAGGGGTTGGGGGGGGGAGCCAATAAGGAGGTGGGAGTGAGTGAGGTGGGTGTGACCAATTCTAAGACGGGTAATATGAACGTTGTCGATACGAGAGAGGTTGTTGATGGTGGATTTGATCGGAATTGTGGGCTGGATGACTTAGAGTTTGTTATCAATTTGGGAGTTCCATGATGTTTGCCAGCGGTCACGAACAAGGGAAGCGATAAGCGGTTTGATGTCAGAGAAAGTTTTGGGAAAAGGGGTAGGGAGAAGGTTGAGGGCAAGCTTAGCGGCTGCATCAGCCCTGTCATTGCCAGGGATGCCAACATGGCTGGGTATCTAGAAGAAAAGAATACTTTTCCTGCAGAGGGTGGGAGAAAGGAGTTTCCGGAGGAGGAGGTGGCATGTGAGGTTATCCCATTTAAGATTGAGTAAAGAAGTAAGAACAGCCTTTGAGTCGGAGAAAATGGCAAAGTGGCTGAGCGGAGAGTACTCAATAAAATTGAGGGCGAAGAGAATGGCCATAGCCTCTCGGCTAAAAAGATGGATGAGTAGTCGGGAAGTCTGCTACTGAGTGTGATGTCTTGGATGACGGCAGCAGCAGCTGTCTTGTTGCCTTCCTTGGAGCCATTAGTATAGATGGAGGTGTAATTGTAGAGTTGGTCTTTGATTTGGTTGTGGAGATTGATGAAGAGGTTAGGGTGGGTTTGAGTTTTGTCATGAGTGTAGAGGCCCAGGTGGACAGAAGGGAGGGGGGTGGCCCAAGGAGGAAAATTGGGCCAGGAGAAGGTGCCGAGAGTAGCGGGGTTGATGCCGAGATGGAAGAGGTCTGATTTAATGCATAAGCTGAAGGGCGGGGATAGGGTTTTAGTCCTATCAAAGAGGGTGGAGAAATTAGGGTACCTAATGAGGTGGTAAACAGGGTTCTGGGTGTTGGTGAGGATGCTAAAAACATAGGAGAGGCTAAGCTTTCTACATCGAAGTAGAAAAGGGGGTTCGTTGGCTTTAACATAGAGGCTGGTGATTAAGGAGGTCCTGTAGGCACCTAGACAAAACCTGAGGGCTTCATTTTGGATGGTGTTGATGTGGTTGAGGTATGAGTTGTGAGCGACACAGTAGACAATATTGCCGTAGTCAAGCTTGGCATGTATGGTTAACCTGAAAATTTTGAGGAGAGCATAGGGGTTCGCGCCCCAAGTGGTGTTGGAGAGGAGTTGGAGAAATTTGAGGGAGCTATTGCATTTTAGTTTCACAGAGATGTAGGAAGGGTCACATTTCAGGGTGCACAAAACCAAATTTGCTGGTTATAAGTGGAAACTTTTGCTAATAAGTTAAGTTTTGATCAAATGTTGTTGTAGGAAAACTGCACCTTGGGGGAGCAGCACCCCCCCCCCACCCCACCCCCCTTCCATATGCCTGTCTTGTCATAAACGATGTCTGCCCACTAACTAATTCTTCAAGCTTACCAGTTGGTTGACAGTACTAGCCTCAAGATCAAGGAAAAATCTGGACAAGATTAGAATGAGAGCTGCTGGGGCTGAGCCCTTTTCATGGCTTCCCTCGCACAAATCCTGGGAAAACAGGAGAGAAAAAACTAATCATTAAAGGTCTCATGTGCTTTGAAAAGTCATCAAGTTAGCAAAAACTTACACACAAACCCACCAAAGATTGATGAACTTATTGACCAATTACAAATTGACTGAAAACTTTAAACTAGATCAATTTGTCATGTATTAGCCTGAAGTCTCTAACACAATATTTTAATATCCTTATATCATCTCATAAAGCTTCCATACCAACAACATGCCCTTGTGCTACTTGTTTTATGATATGGAAAGCATCCCTTGGGGAAGTTTTGTCAAACAATCTATTAGTCATCAAGTTATCAATAAACTATGGTAGTAAAAATGTGAGCTTTTCAAATGATTAGTTACACATACACTTACTTGTATAGACATATGAATAAATTATTCTGTATATATTCAGTTGGAATAACCTGCATAACCCTAGTTTCAATATAGCTACCTATTTCTTTGGAATACGGTGGTCTCTTGTTTCAACTTCAACACTCCATCACTGACCAGGATTAGAGTGAAGTTCAGTAGATTTTATTCATAGGGGAAAACTGTCATAGCTTTACATTTGAGTTGAAGTGGTAGGGATATATGATTAAACTTTTTGATTTGCATTAAAACAACATATATCTGCATTACATGATTCCTTTGTGGTTTATCATGCAGTGATCCATAGCAGCTCCTACAAGGACTAAGTTTACTAAGTGGTGAAAAATTAAGAAAAAGGCTCTTCTTTCATTTGACCTTTGTCAAAAATTAATGTAAAAGTATCAAAACAGACAAGAAAATTCCTTTTTCCCTTAGAATTGTTCTATAAGTTAATGATTGGCAACCTAACTGAAGCTAATTAGTGTGCACACACACCCCCCCCCCTCCATAGTCATGTTTATATGAACAGTACCCATGTCCTCTACACCTGTGCCAAGTTACATGATTTTACACCATTCATAACTGAAGTTATGCACTTATGAATGTTAAACATTTTGCACGAAAGTCTATTGTTATGCAAATACCCTAATTAATCCCCACATCCACTTTGATTTAAGAGATATCATAGATACAAATATTTTCTTTGTTTTGCAAATATGCTAATTATTATGCACACACAACCCCTAATTGTGCTCACTTGAACAGTACCCCTATGCCAAGTTACATGAATGTATACTATTCATAACTTAAGTCATGAAAACTTTAACCAAAACTTTAACCTAACAAATATTTTCATTGTTATGCAAATAAGCTAATTAGTATGCACACACAATCATGCTCATTTAAACAGTACCCATGTCCTCTACCCCTATGCTAAGTAACATTAATGTACACCATTCATAAGTTATGAAAACTTCAACCAAAAACTTTAACCTGAGAAATATTTTCATTGTTATGCAAATAAGCTAATTAGTATGCACACACGACCCTCCAATCACGCTCATTTAATCGGTACCCATATCCTATACTCCTATGCCAAATTAAATGTACACCATTCATAACTTAAGTTATAAAGACTTTAACCAAACACTTCAACCAAAACTATAACCTGACAAATATGTTCATTGTTATGCATTTAAGCTAATTACTATGCACACACAATCATGCTCGTTTTTTAAACAGTACCCATGTCCTCTACCTCTACTCCAAGTTAAATGTACACCATTCATAACGTAAATTTTGAAAATCTTAACCAAAACTTTAACCAGACACCAACGCTGCCGACGGCACTGACGCCGACGCCGACATCGGGGGTAGTAGAATAGCTCTACTATTCTTCAAATAGTCAAGCTAAAAAACCTTGCACTACAATAACATAATCTGCATGGATTGGATTATTTTGTTCCAGGTAAACATTTTGCAGTAAGTCGCATATAATTTGAAGACACATGTAAATTTGGAATGGCTGTCCTACATTTAAGCCAGTCCTGCACAGGGCATTCAATTTGTAAGTACACATTAATAAAGTTAGTTAATTCCATACTCTAGCCATGAAGGACCATCTAACCGTGAAGGACCATCTAGCCATGAAGGACCATCTGGCTATGAAGGACTATCTAGCCATAAAGGACCATCTAGCCATGACGGACCATCTGGCCATGACGGACCATCTAGCCATGAAGGACCATCTAGCCATTAAGGACCATCTAGCCATTAAGGACCATCTAGCCATGATGGACGATCTAGCCAAGAAGGACCATCTAGTCATGAAGGACCATCTAGTCATGAAGGACCATCTAGCCATGACGGACCATCTAGCCACAACGGACCATCTAGCCATAATGGACCATCTGGCTATGAAGGACCATTTAGCCATGAAGGACCATCTAGCCATGAAGGAACATTTAGCCATGACGGACCATCTAGCCATGACGGACCATCAGGCCTGTGTTTATCCCCGGTTTCCTTAACGTAGGCAGATGAGAGCACACGACCCCCTGGACAGGACACCAGTCCATTGCAGGTCAATTACCCAGCAGTGCTGGTACTCATTTACATCTAAGTGGACTGGAGCAAGTTGAGTAAAGTGTCTTGCTCAAGGAAACATTACCGCAACCATGAGGTGAATCACAATCGGTATCTTTCGCACAGGAGCATGATAAACACATGATGCCTACACATTAATCTTTACATGATGACATGATATGTTATACACTCAAATACTTCCTTCTTTTGGGTTGAATTAGCCAAGGCTGTGTGATGCATAATCTGATACTTACACAAGCCGATGAAAATAGATACTTGAGAAAACCAACAACAAGCTCCTCCCTCACGACATCATAACAGAAGGATCCTTGGAAGAACGGTGTGTGAGAAAATGTGATGTTATTGGAGATAAATGCCTGGATAGGAGGAAACAAAATATCATTGGTTGGCATAGTGCTTTGAATGCTCACCATGAATGTGATGAAGCTTAGAACAGGGGTAGAAAGAAAACTTTACTTTCTGGGACCATAGCAAATCTTGACAAAATAATTATATGAGCTAATATACATACCGCAAGAATTATCACAAAACAGAATGCCTTATTCCAACAGCAAATATAAATCTAATCTGAAAGAACCAATAGTTATGAGAGCAGATGTACTTCAGCAGCTCAAGACTACCAAAGTGCCACAAGAAAATAACGATCAGAAATTTGTAGTAAGATCAATTGGGATCAAAAGTGCTTGGAAAATCACTGAAGTCAAAACATTGATAGTACATGTTAGTATTTCAGGCAAACAACAGTTTGAGATTCTAACTTTCTATCCTGTTTTTCATCAATGCAATTTTCAGGAAACAACTTTCCAATTGTGCTGTGTAAACGGCTGAAATATTGACATATTAGTTTTAAATGAAATGATGACAATTTTTACCGTGAGGTTAGTGAGAACTGTTCTGACTTGATCCACCAAGGATGAATGCATAGTGGTCAATAGTTCCAACAGATTTATCTTCTCCTGCTTTCCAGCGATCTTTGGAGCACAAAGAACTTGTCGTATATCTGTCAAACACTCTATTTGCAAGACAAAAATTGGAAGAAAATGTTTTGATTGAATTCATGTTGACTTAAAGGAGCTGCCAGCCGGAAAGTGTGGGCATATTTTTACACACTCTCTTTACATGTGATCTTTGATATGAATGTTCAAATTAACCAAAATGATTTCTTATGAATAGTTATTTTTCAAAGATGCGAGTGTCATAAATTAGACCTGTGCTATTTGAACATTCCTGTGACTGTGCATAGCATAGCAAGGTTTAACGTCCCGAAGCATCCAGTGCTGGACATTATATTAAGACGGCCACGGCCTTTGATAACCAGTTGTGAACTCACTGGTTGCAGACCCACCGGGACTTGAAGCCCTCATGACCATAGAGCTGCTTTAAGAAGTAGCTAGTGGTGGGTAGTTTATCTTGTGAGAAGGTGGACACAAAAAAACAGGTATGGGAAGAAAGTACTTATTTCTAGCACCAAAGTACAACTCCAAGATGAAACAATTAAAGTTGCAAATACAGAGCTGGAATATGTTGATGGTTTTGTCCATCTCGGTGCAACACTGGCCAAAGAAGGAGGCACTGATGAAGACATAAAACGCAGAATTGGGCTGGCACAGGCAACTTGACAAGATTTGGAAATCAAACATCTACCAGATAAAAACTAAACTGAAAATGTTTCAATCAAATGTAATGTCAGTGCTCCTCTATGGATGTGAAACCTGGAAGCTGACAAAAAATGAGAAGAAACTAGATGTGTTCTAAAGGAGAAGCCTTAGAATTATTTTAAAAATTAGATGGCCAGTGAAAGTCATTAATGAAGAACTATATGAGAGAACAAGCACAGTGGAGATAAGCAAGGAGATATTTAAGAGAAGATAAAGATGGTTGGGCCATGTATTAAGAAAGGACAAAGAAAACTATGTCAGAAATGTCAGAAGAGCCATCACTTGGACACCAGAAGGTTGAAGGAAGAAAGGGAGACATAAGACTACATGGAGAAGAGTGGCAGAGAAGGAGAGAAACAGTTTTGGGTGGAACAGCTGGGGAGAAGCTGCAGTAGTAGCAAGAGACAGAAAGAGATGGAAGAATTGCTTAGAGAAGCCTCAATCTCCATACCCAGGAGAAGGGAGCAGTAAGGTAAGGAAAACAAGTACACAACACACCAATGTGCTACACTGCACAATAACATTACTTGAAACTCACTTCACAGCTGCCATAATGTGGACAAACCATCCCTTGGCAAATGGAATAATTCCGACCCTCAAAAAAATCTTGCACAGCATTTTATACTCAAATTTCCCACTTAAAACACCCCCCCTGTCCCAGACGAAGAGCTGCATGCACTATGAATAAATTACATACCAAGGAATCCACTTCCTAAGCACAACAATAATAAGTACAAGTAACCTATGTGAACTAGATTAGAGGGGAAATACAACAAATTCAGCCTCCTTGTGACAAATATCTTGTTCTGTTCACAAGATATCAGATTTAAAACATGTTTTTTCAGATATTTGTTTGTCAAAGGCTGAGATCACAACTCTCTTTCATCAAAATTGGTATGTATTTCACTTTTATAGTTATGTATTTCACTTCTATTGTTATATATTTCACTTCTATTGATATGCATTTCACTTGTATTGTTATGCAATTCACTTCTATTGTTATGCAATTCACTTCTAGTTATGCATTTCACTTCAATTTTATGTATTTCACTTCTATTGTTATGTATTTCACTTCAATTGTTATGTATTTCACTTCTATTTTATGTACTTCACTTCTATTTTATGTATTTCACTTCTATTGTTATGTATTTCACTTCTATTGTTATGTATTTCACTTCTATTGTTATGTATTTCACTTCTATTGTTATGTATTTTACTTCTATTGTTATGTATTTCACTTCTATTGTTATGCATTTCACTTTTATTGTTATGTATTTTATTTCTATGTATTGTTATGTATTTCACTTTTATTGTTATGTTTTTCACTTCTATTGTTATGTATTTTACTTCTATTGTTATGTATTTTACTCCTATTGTTATGTATTTTACTTCTATAGTTATGTATTTCATTTCTATGTATTGTTACGTATTTCACTTCTATTGTTATGTATTTCACTTCTATTGTTATGTATTTCACTTCTATTGTTATGCATTTCACTTCTATTGTTATGCATTTCACTTCTATTGTTATGTATTTTACTTCTATTGTTATGCATTTCACTTCTATTGTGATGCATTTCACTTCTATTGTTATGTATTTCACTTCTATTGTTATGTATTTCACTTCTATTGTGATGCATTTCACTTCTATTGTTATGCATTTCACTTCTATTGTTATGTATTTTACTTCTATTGTTATGCATTTCACTTCTATTGTGATGCATTTCACTTCTATTGTTATGTATTTCACTTCTATTGTTATGTATTTCACTTCTATTGTGATGCATTTCACTTCTATTGTGATGCATTTCACTTCTATTGTTATGTATTTCACTTCTATTGTTATGTATTTCACTTCTATTGTGATGCATTTCACTTCTATTGTTATGCATTTCACTTCTATTGTTATGTATTTTACTTCTATTGTTATGCATTTCACTTCTATTGTGATGCATTTCACTTCTATTGTTATGTATTTCACTTCTATTGTGATGCATTTCACTTCTATTGTGATGCATTTCACTTCTATTGTTATGTATTTCACTTCTATTGTTATGTATTTCACTTCTATTGTGATGCATTTCACTTCTATTGTTATGCATTTCACTTCTATTGTGATGCATTTCACTTCTATTGTGATGCATTTCACTTCTATTGTTATGCATTTCACTTCTATTGTTATGCAATTAATTTCTTGACTTTCTTTCACTGAAAACAAATTCACAATTCTCTACTAACTTTCTTTACATTCTTTACTTCTGTCTAAAATTCTTTTATGGTATAACACAGTGAGGGTATCTGGACTGTATTTTAGTCTTCCCCTGAAATATCCAATGGTTGTGAGTCACAGCATCACATTTCAATTAAGTATGCATAGAATTTTAATGAATGTGAAGGCTGTGATTTCACTTCTACTCTTATTTCAGGCTTTTCTCCAAAAATGTGAATAAACTTGAATAACTCCTTAGATAAATTAAGGGTTTGTTAAATATCTGCACCAATTTATTCCTTCTCTTTCATCTAAGGTGCCAGTGCTCAAATGCTCGATACATTGCAGCCCTAATGTTTGTTTTGCTTCCCCTCTCACTTATATATCATGTTTTTGGTGAAGAGAAAGCTAAGACACAGAACTATTATTGCACCTTCATATTTACGTCTAGAGCAGTGATGCGTCTCCCAAAATTTGTCAAAGCCATCAATATAAATAACAGAAATATCAAACTAATCATAGAAAGCAGAGAAATTAATTGACATTTTTCATTCGCATCAACTGAATTATCATTATTTTTGGACTGAAAATCTTCCAGCTTTCATCAAAAATCTTCAATTATGGACCAAACATATACAAATTTGGACCAGAAATCTTCATTTTTGTACCACAAATTTTAGAGATTGGATCAAAATCTACAACTTAGGACCAGAATCTACAATTTAGGACCAAAAATTTTGGACTAAATTAGGGAGGAGAACATCTTAATCAGATGTATTTTTAGTGCCTAAGTCCTCCCTTCATTCCCAGCAAAGAAAAATAACAAATGTTTGTCACACCCCTGTTCTAGAGCCCTTTTAAACAGGAAATAGGCATGGATAAATTTGTCCTTAAAGAAACATACCCCCAAAATGCTTCCTTAACCCTTCGTTATAATATTGCACTCTTTCTTTTGCGCATATGCTGACAATGTTTGCCCCTCTTTCTAGTATCCTCAGGTCTGGAAGTAATCGATGCACCGACTGGAGTCTTCTATAGAACCTGTCAAGAGCTCGTACCAGCATTGAGTTGTCCACTGTATTTTTCTGAGAAAGAAACGGAATCATAAAATGATTTAAACTGTCTACCATTGCATTATTCCGAAAGTCCCCAAATAATAAGAAAAACAAAACCCCAAAACTAACTTAGTAAACAATTTTCAAAATAAATAAAAACTGTTCTTGTCTTTTTTTATAAAATGAAATTATACAAAACAACGTTAGAAGTTGTTCACTATAAATAGAATCACAAAAAGATGAGCTGACTGTCCACTTCAAGTTGTGCATTAAATTTGTGTATTATCTTGAAAATTTGATCGGCTGTAGAATATAAACTCTTGCTACTATATTGAATTTCAGGCATGATGTTCTATACAGAACTTAAAGCTGGTTTTTAAAATTACCCACAAGTCTCCTTTAATATGATTTTAATAGCAGCTTTGTAATCTTGATAATTTCCAATTAAGCTTAAATCAAGGAAGAAAATTCACAGAGTTTGTGACAGAAACAAATCGTATTTGAATAATTTCAGTATTTAATAATGATAATAACAATAATAATAATAATAATAATAATAATAATAATAATAATAATAATAATAATAATAATAATAATAATAATAATAATAATAATAATAATAATAATAATAATAATAATAATAATAATAATAATAATAATAATAATAATAATAATAATAATAATAATAATAATAATAATAATAATAATAATAATAATAATGATAATAATAATAATAATAATAATAATATAAATAATAATAATATTAATATTAATAATAATAATAATATACAGTCCTTATAAAGCGCAACACACTAAAGTCTCATTGCGCTGAAAAAACAAATAAAATATAAGAGGGGGAAAATAGGAAAACAACTTATAGAAGTGAGAAAAGATGTGTTTTTAACAATGATTTAAAGTTGGTTACAGTTTGAGCCTCTTTGATATGTGTTGGTAGATTTATGGGCTACCATACCTCAGCTTGAATCCTTTCTTCCACACACTGGAAGTATTGGTCCATTCTCATCAACACAAAATCTCCAAGCTTGTTATTGGCCACCTCTTCCAATTTCTTCTGCTCCGTTTTGTTAAGACTGCAAATATAAACACGTCATGCACTTAAATATAAACATGTCACGCACTTAAATATAAACATATCATGCACTTAAATATAAACATGTCATGCACTTATATATAAACAAGTTATGCACTTGCTTAAATATAGACATGTTATGTAAACATGATATAAAAACATTTTATTCAAATATGTTATACATAAACATGTCATGTACTTAAATATGAATAAATTATGCACTTCAATATGACCATAATATGTAGTCCGTGAGTTAAGGGTCTAAAAATGGCTGATCGCACCATTTTTGCGCACCAAACTTTTTTAACTTTTCGGGGTTAAGGCATTTCTAAACCCATGAACCACTTTGCTAGACCTCTCAGTAGGGTAGCTGGGCCCCAGAATGAGGATTTTTCTAAGTAAACATAGAGTATGAATAGGCTTGAGGTAGAGCTATAATTTAACTTGAAGGTAGCATAGGAAGAAATCAATTTTAGATCATTTTTTTTAGATCAGGATATATCTGTGAATGATATATCAGTTTTCAGACCTCTCAATATATAAAGTGAGCCCTCAAATGGGGGTCAATTTTGATGAAGTATGTTATAAAATAGAATATGAAGTGAACTATAGGGCGGAAATTTAATTTTGTCGGGAAGTCATTTTAGGTGATAACATTTTCCTTATCGAGACAGTTTAAGTATCTTAAATCGTATATCTAGCCCCTTCGGGAGAGTAGCTTAACCCCAAAATGGGGCTAATGCAATATGCATAATACATTCTGTTGCATGAAATACAGCAAAGCCAATATACATGTCTTTGAGCCAAGGACCTAAACAGGCCTATACTTCTGTGTACTACAGTTTTATTCCTTAATTTCATGATACATGTATGTATGTGGATCATGACTCATTTTGGTAGACTTCCCAGGTGAGTAGCTAAGCCTACAAATGGGATTTCTTTGTAGTTGATTAGCTGAGCCCCGAACAAGGAACGTTAGCTAAAACATCATCTAATGTAGATAAGTTTGTACTAAGTGTTTAAGTATAATTCTAACATTAGAGGGAAATAACTGGGTTGGATTTTAGCAAAGTACCTGAGCCCCAGAATGGGGGATGTTTTAATAAAATATCATACAGCGTAAAACTTTGCTTCAATGGCCATTTACTTTAGTATAACGACTAAGGTATCTTTGATATTGATATGTCTTTTCTAGAGCTGTAGGTTGAAAGCTGAACAGTAAAATGATGCTAAATTCGATGCATTATATAGTCAACTATAAACCATTTTTGTGGCAAAAAAACTTAAGCTAGAAATGATAAATTTACACGTTAAACTATCTAAGGCTAACAATTATTACAATACTTCGTTTGTACACACAAAATACCAAATTTGTTCACGTATGGCTGTAGATCATAATGCATTTTGTCAGATTCTCTATAATCTGTATTGTTAATTCTCCCTAATATGACCTAAAGAAACACTCAAAAATATTTTGCCAGACATTATCTACTATAATCAAAGCTTCGATTGAAACTGTTAGTGAGGTCACAATACATTTTGCATCAGCGACCTTTGATCGAACAAAAGTAATCAATTCTGTTTTTCGATTCGGTATGTTCATGTAGTTACCAACAAATGCTATAAACTGGTTTAAAATTTGCATAAGTAAAATGATAATGGTAAAAACGTCAAGGAAATATGCTAACATATCCAAATCCCTATCGGACAGGCTGGCTACACCCCTGGTATCATATCACAACATATATCTTATAATTACGTAAACAAATTAACAGCATATACATCTATATGCCTGTTCACTTGCTACTGAAAGTTGTGATAAGAACTCCTTGAATACATGATCTGTCATACCACTTACATTTAATTGTATCTAAAATGCTGGATATTTGTTGTTGTCCCTTCAGATTTATAAATAAATTCTTTAAAGACGGAATCTTGTCATCTGTAGCTTTATCGTTCTTTGCATCTCATGAAGTGATGTATATATTCCCTGCAGCGTTTACAACCAGTGGAACACTCAAGTGCATGCCTCCATTATTAACATTGTCTTGTTCCACATCCCATCTTACAGCTGCACCTCACCACCTCCAACCATCAGCTGAGGCTGGTCGTTTGTTGGTCAGCAATGGGAGCAGCTTTTCATCAATGTGGATACCACCCTCAGTTCTCTGGCTTAAATGAGTGGAGGTCCCCCTTGGCAGCCTACTGAGGACAATGAACCTTCTACCCCATAGCTCGGGACGTTCATGTGGGTGAAGGAAGAGATGGCAGCAGGTTTGACCCCAGTACCCCCAAAAAGGATGGCTTGTCGGGGAGCCTGGGGACATTTGCAAGGGTGTGTGTAGAAATCACGTCGGGGTCCTGGGGACTTTGGACAATCCAGGAGGATTATCGTCTGGAGTTCGCCTCCCCACCCAGTGAGGGAGTCTTCTGTCCGACTTCCACACCACAAAATCAAACACCCAAATGGCTCCTCCGAGAAGAAATCTTGACCCAAGAAAAACAGCAAATGGAGGCTTATCTTGAATCTGTGGCCCTAGAATAAGTTCATCGGGCCAAAACACTTCAAAGTGGAGGCCTGTCATTCCATTCATAGATCTCTTTTCTTCACATCCCACTCCACTGGGACCTTAGGTGCTTTCTGGCGTTCCTCTTCGAGGACCAATATAACACCTTAAGAGCCCTGCCATTCAGTCTCTGCACAGCTTCCCATTTTTTCACGAGGGTGACGAGTGTTTGCTGCGTCCCTAAGGAAAACGGCATCATGATCTTTATGTACCGTAACAACTGGCTAATAGTTGGTGGCGGATGACCCGGGGAGACCCTAACCATCCAGGCCCTCAACCTTATGCGTCGTTCAGGCTAGAGTGGTCTTTCCACAGAAGTCAGACCCAGCATGGAACTCAGACCCCTCACTTACTTGGCCGATTTAAGACATTCACGGGCTGATCAGAGAATGGCAATTAGCCGTCCAGGTCAGGCAGACTTTATGTTGGGAAACCCAGTGTTACACGTGAGAGCGTGGCTGGTGTTTGTAGGGTATCTAATGCGCCTTGTTTCGCATGAGGGATCTGCAGCTTCATGCCATTGATGAGGGATTTCTCTACCCCTGTCCCACTCAGTCATCCCATCCATAGACCTACCACATTGGTCTGACGGCCTGCCCCTATCCCTCCATCGCTTTGGTGATGGATGCCGGCTAGAAAGCAAACCTCGAACAAGATGAAGTGGAGCCAGTGGCACATTTATATGTTGCAGCACTTTGGCACATTAGTGACATACAAATCCAAGTTGAATCATTCAGACAACAAAATGGTAGGTCCAAGGACCTGTGGTTCCTCACTTAACTGTTGGAGTGTTGCTTGCCCATAAGGTAACCCTATACAAGGCTATCACCTGCCCAGGGAGCCCAGCACGATAGCAAACTCCTATCGCACCTCAAAGGCAGATTGGTCCTCCTCCCGGGGAAAAAGACACAAAGCCTTTTGCGCCCTGATCATGGCAACAGGGTCTGTTCACGATACAGTGGACCTCACTTGTGGATTGTGCGCTCCCTCAGGCCAATGTCAGGTCACCTTAATCACTCCCAACGGGACAGGCCAAGCGTGGTTCCCAACTCTACTGCAGCTGGTACAAGGTTTCTTGTATGAGTTACCTCTACGGGATGACCTGCTGGCAATCCCAGAGACAGGACTATTACACCCCAGCCCACAGTAACTACTTTTGACTGTGTGGCCTTCCTCCACGCATCTTTTATTGAGAAGAGTTTTTCGCACAAGGCTTCCGAAATGGCAGCCCACAACAGGTACAAGGCTACGCATAGGATGTATTTTGCATTACTCTTTCATTCGAAGACTTACAATCCCGGGCTAGCACCACCATGGCCCATGCGGTTGGTGCTAGAAACACTGGCTAAACCACTGTTGAAACGATTGCTACCGGCTCTATCAAAGAGCTCTCCATATATTCTTTCTTTTGGCTGCGACCTCCAGGAGCTGCCGGATTGTCATTCATGCCCTATCTCGCAGGGAGGGTCACATATGGTTCTAGTCCGGACCCTCCTTTTGATAGACTTTATTTTCTGTCATTCGTGAGCCTTTCTTGAGCAGTTTGGCGGTAAAATCAATACTATTTGTGGGTTAGGCCCAACTTTGACTTACAATGCCCGGACTATTGTTTTACGTATTGGCTTTACTGTGTTTCATGCAACAACGTGTATCATGCATAATGTATAAGCCCCATTCTGGGGTTAAGCTACTCTTCCATGAGGGCTAGATATATGATTTATGATACTTAAACTGTCTCAATAAGGAAAATAATCACCTCGAATGACTACGTGACAAATTTGAATTTCTGCCCTTTAGTTAGCTTCATATTCTATTTGATGACATACTACATCAAAATTGAGCCCCAGTCGAGGGCTCACTTAATGTATTGAGATGTTTGAAAAATGAGATATCATCCACAGACATATGTCGATCTAAGAAAATGTTATAAAATTGATTTCTTCCAATGCTACTTTCGAGTTAAATTTTGGCTCCTACTTTAAGCCTATTTATACTCTAAATGTTTGCTTAAAAAAACCTCCATTTTGGGGCCCAGCTAAGCTACTGAAATGTCTAGCAAAGTGATTCATGACACCCAAATATGCCTGAACCCCAAAAACGTTGAAAAAGTTTGGTGTGCAAAAATGGGATCGATCAACCCCGTAGCTCACAGACTAATGTGCTTAAATATAAACATGTTAAGTGCTTAATTATAAACATGTTACAAACTTAAATATAAAAGTGGTATGTGCTTAATATATAAACATGATATGCATTTAATACAAACATGTTTAAGGTAAACAGTGTTTACTGTTACATGTATTAGTATGGTTCAGGATAGTGTTATGTTGGAATTCAAAATCATTTTCTTTCTTCAGGCTCTTGTTAAAGTGAATCTTAATTTTCCCCGACACATATGACTCCTTTGGACAAGAAACAATAAATACCTAATTCAACATAATAAGTGCCTGTGGTGCTTACAAAAATAGAATTGCACCACTTTTTAGGCCCAAAGTTTATTCCTAATAAGTGCCCATGCTCAGAGGCCACGAACAGTGTGCTATTCAAATTACATTGTGTAAACTGGTTCTATAATAGCAACACAAAAACATAGTGAGCATCAGACGCAGCATGAGCAAATAATGAGAACAAAACCTATTTCAAGTCTTCAAGTTAATCAAATAAATTATGTTATCAGTCAAAAAATGTTGGATGGGCGCTTATTATAGCAGGGGCGCTTATTATAGCAGGGGCGCTTATTAGAGCAGGGGGCACTTATCAGAGCAGGGGGCGCTTATTGGAGCAGGGGCGCTTATTAGAGCAGGCGTGCTTATTAGAGCAGGGGCGCTTATTAGAGCAGGGGCGCTTATTAGAGCAGGGGCGCTTATTAGAGCAGGGGCACTTATTAGAGCAGGGGTGCTTATTAGAGCAGGGGCGCTTATTAGAGCAGGGGCACTTATTAGAGCAGGGGATGCTTATTAGAGCAGGGGCGCTTATTAGAGCAGGGGCGCTTATTAGAGCAGGGCGCTTATTAGAGCAGGGGCGCTTATTAAAGCAGGGGCGCTTATTAAAGCAGGGGCGCTTATTAGAGCAGAGGCGCTTATTAGAGCAGAGACGCTTATTAAAGCAGGGGGCTCTTATTAGAGCAGGGGCTTATTAGAGCAGGGGCGCTTAATACGTTGAATACAGTATATATCTTTAGTAATACATCCTCTCTAAGCAAGCCTGGAATATCTTGCCTCCATTATATCTGCCATCCACCCAAATAGAACGAAGACTTAACTTATGTATGAATTCATGTCTTTGCACTTTCAATATGGGGCTTTTATGAAACTATGCATACAGATTAGTTGTTTGACTTCTTGCAGTTCCAAATACTGAAAATATGACTGCAAGTAAAATACAAGACTTTTCTTCATTCTCCAAAGTTTTGCAGCTCTTCTGGCAAGCTAAGCTTACTAATGAATTAACAATAATAATATTATGTAGTTCTTGTATAGCGCCTTACATCGCAGTATGCATGCTCAAAGCGCTTTACAATAGAAAACCCTGCTCTGATCCTTATACTGAGCACCAAGCGCGAGGTCCCATATTTGTAGATCTTTGTTATTACTTGGCCGGGGATTGAACCCATGACCTTCCAGCTGGAGAGTGGTTGCTCTACCAATTGAGCTAACCAGTCGGTTTTGAATAATTAAACAGATTCAAATATATAGGAATAATTCCTGATGTTTTGTACATCATTATCCACTTCTAGATCTATATTTTGATAAGTAAACCTTCCTCAAATAAGAAAAGCAAACTGAAAAACACTACTGTCTTATCTTTAAAGATATATAAGCAGAGATACTATATTCCCCAGATAGAGCTTTAGCTTCCCAACAAAGTCGTCTCAAAATTACATCTAGAGCAATTGTAGTGTCCGAGTTCTGGCTGATCAAAGTTTGAAGAGTGTTTAATGTATGCAAAAGTTATGATGTATACCAGTACACAGCTCAAAATCTTGAATGTTTTTCTTTAAATTGTCACAGAAAATTGTCAGACTGATATCTCCTACTAAATATTGATTTGGGGTAATTTTAACCAATTTTGATGGAACTTTTATTTTGCTATTTTCATGGTTTATTGCATATTTTTTCCAATTAAGCTCAAGTTGTTGCTACCTTTCCATAGATCTATATTCAATAAGAATGAAAAAGTATCTGACACTCACTCAACAGCCATTCTATCAACAAAGAGCTCTTTGTATGATCCAATCACCAGACATATGTTGCTAAGGAAACCATTACAGCTACTGTCAACAAACTCAAGAATATCCTGCAATAAAAGCACAAAGAATGCAAAACTTTCAATGAATAGGTTTTATAAAATCATTGCAAAATTGTTTATGGTGCATAATAATTTGATTTCTGTCATCACTATTTGAATATTCAAATATAAAAAACCCTGAGTTTACTTTTAGGTAACCACAGTACCTGATGTGTACCAGATTGATAAAACTTACCACAGTACCTGATGTGTATCAGATTGATGAAACTTGTCCAAAAATCAATGTAGACATGAAGAAAAGAGTTCAATCAATCTGATTCCATGGATTTTTTATTTAGTATTTATTATCATTTTTTGAATTTTGAGGGGGAGAGTGAGAGAGGGGGAGGGGGAGGCGGTTAATTTTGAGAGAGTAGATTTAGAAAAAAATTGAATTTAGTTTATTTGTTTCTTCGAGGTTTATAACATCATGACATACTTCCATTTGAGTATTACATCAAGACACCCACTGCTCTAAAGGATTAGTTCAGTGGTCAAGTAAGCTTATATAGTCTATTATGAAACAGGACATCAATAGAAACAAAATGGTGAAGAAAACATTCCAAAATCCTATTTCAATAAAGAGATCTTTAAGTGTAAAGTTCTGCATCATACATGTAAAAATGCCTTAAATCAGACTAGTTGTTACATTACAGCCTCAGATTCCTCAAAGTCTGTATGCATTCTATCATCATTTTTCCTGCAATTTTGTGGTTTAACAATCAGGAAAGCAGTAAAACAGAATGTAGTAAGGGTAATTATAATTTACCACAAGAAGAAAGTTTGAGTAAAATAATACAAATAGTAAAAAAAAGTTTTAAAAAATTATATAGAATACATGACAAGTTCTAAGAAACTGAGGATGAGGGCACCAACCTTCCATAGTAGACTTACTACACCAGTCACTTGAACTGCAGAACTTCCAACTTGAGCATCTCCATAACGGAATAAGGTATTGAAGTAGTTTCTTTACCATTAAGTCCTCTTTCATATAAGATGAACTCCTTTAACCACTGAACTGATCCTTTAAAAACCTGTTGTGGAGCATTCAATGTTTTGGGGTCTTTGATCAATTTTATAGTTAAGATTAAGAGGATAATTTAGATAATATCATCTATTGCTGTTATGACAAAATAATGAGAGATGGATTGTGCAGGGGAGTGTTTAGGGAAGAGTCCTAATACTGAATAAGATTTAATCTTGATGTAATAAAATGAAGAAGCAAACTTATGGTACCACTGGAATGCTCTTGATGAACTTCTCTGATGGAGTTTCCTCCATCTTGCTCTCTTGCTCCTGTTGACCCTCGGGCTTGTTTAGGATCTTAATCTGGCCCTGAATCTCATCCAAATTCTCATCTAACTTTTGAGATGCGCTAAAAACAGCAAGGAAATAAACACATATCAGTCTAAAAAAGCATTAGGTTTAATCATAAAATGAACAACCACAAATAAGTTCATTTTACCTCCAAGCTACGTATAGTACAGTGTTACTCAATTTTAGGTTAAGTTAAATTTCATCAAGTCTTAGAGGGCTTATAGAGCCAGTGCTTATACCTGTTTTCATGGTACTAAGAAGATGAAAGTATACTTCACCTGCCCTAGATGGGACACCAGTCCATCGTGGGTTAACTCCCTAGCCAAAACTGGTACCCATTTCACAGCTGAGTGAAATGTTGCAAATAGAGAAATGTGTCTTGCTCAAAGACACGACACAGTTGAGATTTGATCCCGGTACTTTTTGAGCACGAGACGGACAGACAAACCACTGGGCTACTACACCTCACCAATTTTAGGTGATAGAGGACAAAATGACAAAGTGAACCCTGAAGAAACTGCTTTCCTATGATCTCAATATCTCTTCTGAAAAATATCAAGGTGCAACAATCTTAATAATAATAATATAAGTTCTAAGTTATCGCTCCTATGTCCTTTTGTTTCTACAAAGTCATATGGTCATCATCAATCCTTCAATCTTCAGCTGCTTTTCTCTGGAACAATCTACCAACACATATCAAAGAGGCTCAAACTGTAACTAACTTTAAATGATTGTTAAAAACACATCTTTTCTCACTTCTATAAGTTGTTTCCCTATTTTTTCCCACTTTCATTTTATTTGTTTTTTCACTGCAATGAGACTTTTGTGTGTTGCGCTTTATAAGAACTGTATGTTATATATATATATATATATATATATATACTTACTGAGAAAGAAACTCATCACAAAGCTGATCCGGAGGTTCTTTCAATTGAAGCAGCAAATCCACACATTCTGCTAACTCCCGAGGACTTGACTGGAGAAATGATAACAGTTTTTTTGTTTTAATTTAATGCTTGATTTCATTGCTCAGTTTAGCACTTGGCTAATCTTAACAGAGGTCCCTGTACAACAGTTCACAAATAGGTAGTAGAAAAGATAAGAATATAAATACACATTTGAAAGGTATAATAAAATAAAGATTAACAACAAAAGAAACACATAGAACACAAAAACGCTAAAACATGTTTTCAATGTTTTTATTTGGATTAGTACCAGGGTGGTCAATGGTGCCAGAAAGGTTACACTAAACTAAAAGCTAAAAACAAAGGAGCTAAATCCATCCAAGCCATCAAGCTCATAAGGCCGGTACTTATCTCCGGTTTCCATGGTGAAAGCGGATGAGAGTACATGACCCCCCCTGAATGGGACGCCAGTCCACCACAGATTAACTCCCCAGCAGTGCTGGTACTCATTTTACACCTGAGTCGACTGAAGCAAGTGAAGTGTTTTGCTCAAGGACAAAATGCAGTGCTCATGATGGGAATCGAATCCGGTACCTTTCGAATACCAGCATGACTCCTTAACCACTGAGCCACAGCACCTCTTTAAACAAAAGGTAACGTAATTCTAAGATTACAGATAAAAAGAATTAAAAGAAAGGTGAATTAAAGGGAAAAAAAGAGTTAATGTTTTTTTTTTATAGTTGAGAAAAGGGAGGAGGGTTCAAATATTGTTGGGGTAGATGATGTCTTATAGATAAGAGTAGATGTTTTTTTTGTGTAAAAGAGTTCAGTGATTTAGTTGGAGGGTGAAATGAGATTTCTCCAGGGGCAAAGCGTGAGAAAACATCAATCAAAATAGATCAAATGTACAAAAGGAAATAAATACCAGAAAAAATGATCAGATTTTTGTAGTTTGTTGGTGGTCTATCAGAGTCAAAAAAAAAAGCAGCTATTTTTTCCATTATTATCATTTATCATTGTACAACTTTATATCGCTCTTACATTTTCTTGAAGTGAAATCCACAACAATTTAGCACACAATGCATTGTAAAATATTCCATTTTGAATATTGCAATTTTCTCAGACACCACCACAGCTACAATCTTGGACACAACTTGTTGGAACATATCATGGAAGTTTGTACTGTTTTTAAGAGCCTCCATTTCTATTCTTTATTATTCAACATTAATACATCATAAATGGTAGCAATAGTTCTCAGTGGTTTTTAATCCTTATTCTCTCATTTTTAAGTAGTAACTTTTTCATTCTTAGGACAGCGGCATAATTTTCTTGATGCCCATAGTGTCCCCTACCCTACCTTACTATCTCAATCCTACCCATCCCTCCCCCACCCCATTCAATGTTTACCATTGTAAGTGGATTTTTTCCAGATTATGTAAAAAAATAAAATAAAAAATCCAACATCAGGGAGATACAAATTGAGGAAGGAAATAATCACAAGATTTGACACTAAGTACATATTGCTGCATTGTTTCACCAGTTTTGTCCACAACTGTTGACCTCTAACATATATTTTGATAAGCAAAAGCTTTTCCATGCATATCATCAAACAGGTCTTGTTTCATCTTCATGGCTCACTCAATCCATTCAACTAAGATCTTGCTATACACTGCTATTGGCAGAATATCAATCTAATTAAACCAAACCATATCAGTTATCATTAATTTCTTATGCGTTCTTCTTTTACCTCTTTATTTCTAAACTTTTCCCTCAGCTTGTCCTTCAGTTCTTGAACTATGACCTGGCATTCTCCACGGATACTGCTGAACGATGACATATGTTGGTATTGCTCCAGCACTGCCCTGGTTTTAACGTAGTACCTATGGAAATGAAGGCAAGACTGCATACTACTAAGAATAATTACTGAATGACTAAGAATTTACATTTTCTTTGTTTAATACTAAAACTGATCATTTTCCTATTTTTTAAATTTCTTACCTTCTGTGATTTTTCACCAAAATTAACCTATTTGAGTTAGATGATTGACAGCTTTTTCAACCTATCACCACATGAATTTGCCTAGCTGCAAAATCTGTGTAATAAAGTGTGGCAAACATCCTACACGGTACTGGTACAGTACAGCTAGCTAGCAGCACACGCTCATGTAGTCAATGCAATTTACTGCAGAAAACAAATTTATGCACACACAAACTGAATAACAGCAAAATGGTGAACAAAAAGTGCACTTATGGGCCCTCTGCGGACTTTGTAAATCTGATTGCTCTTACCCAGAACAATTAGCAAACTGAATTTTGTTTATCCCTTTTGCTAAAAACTCTAAAGATCTGAAGAAGTGCCATAAATGGATCAAAACTTTCGGCAGACCACATTAACATCTAAATGTCAATGCACTCCTAGTTACCATGTTGCTATGGTAGACGTGGCCTATTTCGTAACCTGGAAAGGTTATTTATATCTTTAACTTAAAAAGAGTACAACCACTCCATCTCTCAACTTGCCCAAAAGTGAAGATCCATTATTTTGGGCTCCTTCAAAAGTACAATGTGCTTTTCTTGCAGGTAGCAAGTATACTTCATAATAATTAAACACAAAATTTCCCTATATTTAGGAAAAAATATTTTTAAAAACACATAAAAAGTGGAGCTATGACATCACACTGTTGAATTTACGTTCTGCACGTCACTTTTCAACACACTGAGAGAATCTTGGAAATGTGATCAATCCTAATTTGTTTCTTTAAAGGATTAGTTGTGGTCAAACATGTCCATCTCATATGAAAGAGGACTTCAAAAAACAGAATTGTAAAAAAAAAATTATATTCCATTAAGGAGATATTCAGCTTAAAGCTCTGTCTTATCTGTGTAGAAATGACTGGTGCAGTAAATCTACTATAGGATGTTGGCATCTTCATCCTCACATTCTTTAACAATTGTTAATGTATTTTAAAGAAAGTTTATTTAATTTTTTCACTATTTAAATATTTTTTTTCTTTCTCAAACTCTTTTCAGGTGGTATATAGTTTTACAACTTTTTTTGACATATTCCATAGTTAAGTCACAAAATATGATATAATACATAAAAACTTTGAGGAATAAAGTTTGAGGAATCTGAGGCTATGACATCACAACTAGTCAGATTTTAGTCAAATGATACCAAACTTGAAACGTAGATATCTAGCTCCTTAAAGGATTAGTTCAGGGGTCAAGCAAATCTATCTTATATGAAAGACTTCAAAAGAAACAAAATGGTAAAATATTCCTTCAAAAATCTTGTTTAATTTACCACCTGAAGAAAATTTGAGGGAAAATAATTGAAATATTCCTGAACTATTCCTTTAATTGTCCTCTTTCATATAAATTCACATCAAAGATGGGAATATTCCTTGCATGTTTTCTGTTACACTTAATATATTAGGAGCAAATAATGACTTGTGAGTAAGGTTATCTATTAACAAGTAAAGGCTACAATGTCTTATATTTTTTTGAATATCTAATTGAAAACCACAAAAACTGAACAAAAAGTGGTTAAACCTTGGCATTTCTTGTTATTCTTAGGATATACTATATCAGTTATTGTGCAAATAAATGTGTGATGAAAGACTTGGCAGACTGCTTTATTCCTATGAGCACTTGTCAATACAACTTTCATAATATTCAAAGAAAGAAAACACCCTAATAGTGATTAAAGCTAAACTGTCTCTCTATAATATATGCAAAAATATATATTAATTTCAAAAAGAAAAACTCTTTGCTAAAAACTTTGGCCTACACAGTTGCTCACCCTAGTGATGCCCTTATTTTAGGATTGGAACCCAAATGTGAACACTATAAATAACATTACCTCACCGCCTGGCTGTAGGCTTTCATTGAAATACACTTTTTAAGTCTCGCAGGTAGTTCAAACAAGAACTGAAGCTGTGGAAGATTTCAAAATGGTAAAGTGCTACCTTCAGCTTATTGTGTGCAACCATTATACTGAAAAAAATCATTTCAAGGTGTAGGTTTGTTTATTACATTGAAATTAACAACCGGTTTGAGCAAGCAATCATATTCATAGACAGTTCAAGAGATATTTATATATATATATATATATATATATATATATATATATATATATATATATATATATATATATATATATATATATATATATATATATATATATATATATATATATATATATATCTATATCTATATATATATATATATATATATATATATATATATATTTATATATATATATATATATATATATATATATATATATATATATATATATATATATATTAATATATATATATATATATATATATATATATATATATATATATATATATATATATATATATATATATATATATATATATATATATATATATATTTATATATATATATATAAATAATATAAATATATATATATATATTACATATATATATTATATATATTTATATATGTGTGAAAAGCAGACTGGAGGATATGATTTACAACCAATTTCAAACAAGCATATGCCGAAAAGTTTCTCTTTAAGCCTACCTGCACCCGACACCTAAGTTAATACTGAAAACTCAGGTGTGGCAATTACCAACCCGACTTCCTGTTCAGTGTATTGTGTTTCACTCCAAATAATGTTTGTTTATCTGCCATTTCCATGCACACCACAGCCAAGTAGCCCAGGGTTATTTGTGTGTATATGATTACAGACAACAGTGCTGAGTATTTGGGGCACTTTTGTGATTGAAATCACTCATCCATGTTAAGTGTCTTAGTAGGAGAAATTTGTTTGCAAACTGGTGATAAAAATAGTTGTGTATTATTATCCTGGAGGTAATGTGTGCAATAACTGTGAATGATTGACAGACCATTTCTCCTAAGGAAAGATATTGCTTCATGCAGATATAATAAAGCATGATAAAAATTTCAATTCAACAAAGATATTCATCAGAAACTGAAAAATATTAAATATCAATTTCCTTAGAAATCTTCTTCATTGAAGTGTATAAATAATGAATGTTCCAAACTTGAATACACACTGCTAAAGGCATGGCAACATAATTAAAATCATGTGCTATCATAGCCGAGGAAAAACCTCTTTTGCTTTGATGAAAAGAATTCTGCTTTGATTAATAAAATACTGAATGTGTATATTTGGCAGAAATCCAAACCCCATATGGATAAAATCATAGAAGTTTTGGGGGAACTTAGCCTCCTTTGTTCATATTTAGGGGGACTCAGGGGGCTCAAATTTAAAGACTCTTTGAAAGATCTATTGGAAATGAAAGGAAAGTAACAAAACTGTAATTATTCCAAAAAAATATTAAATTTGTGATGTGATCAAAAAGAAAGCTTTTAATCTGTTATGAGAATCGATAACTTATTTTCATGATCTTCAATAAATTTTCACACAAGCTAGCTCATGTCACTTTCAAGAAATCCATAAAGTTACTTCCAAGATTCTTTAAAGATTTTAAGCATAGGTTTGAACTCCAGTAAAAAGCAAGCCAAATGAGAATGGTTGGTTGGTTGGTTGGTAAGGTTGAGTCTGGTACCCATAGCCCTGGTAAAAAATATCGGGTACAGGTCAGGTACCAGAAAAAAAAAAAAAAACATTTCAAAACATTTTTGTATGTATATTTTTTGTGGAACTGGTATGTTATTAGACTTAAAATTACGATAATCTTACACAGATCAAAAAATAAGCTCAAAAATTTCACTTATTTTTTTAGGGTATGAGCTTAGTGCTTGTATGTATGTATGCTTGTATGTATGTATGCTTGTATGTATGTATGCTTGTATGTATGTATGCTTGTATGTATGTATGCTTGTATGTATGTATGTATGTATGTATGTTTGAAGAATGAATAGTTTACTTTCTTTAGCAGATAGAATAGCTTTCTTACTTTCTTTAGCAATGCATGAGTGCTACTCAGTTGAGAGATCTGCTTCTCGTCTCTCCTGAAGGGTGCAGCTGATTTTGGCACTGAAGTCGGCAATGGTGTCCATGTTTGCAGCAAGACTGTCCATTTCCTCCTCCATCTTCTTGAAATCACTCTTCATCTGAAGGTGTAGACAGGAAGGCAAGGCATATGGGATGACAAAACAAGAGATTAATGCAAATTATAAAAAAAAAAATGTGAAAACTTTTTCCAGGACAGCAGATGGCAAAAGAAAAATCGAATGCAAATAATGAAAAAGATGTTACTGCCTTTCTCAGGATAGTAGATCTTAAGTGAAGTTTAAGCAAATATCCTCTAACTCTAGATAATCAGCTGCTTTGTTAAAGAAAGTTTGTTTGTTTTGTTTTTTGTGGTGGAGAGGGTGGAGGGACGAGAGGGATTGGGGGTACAGTGTTTTGCATGATTTCATATTATTCCCTTCTTCAAAACCCAAATGCTTTTATCACAGACCTATTACATTAGATCTACAGTAACCAACCTCAGTAGTCTGCCTACTAATATATCACAAATTTGTAAAATATATGAAATAGCCACTTTTCACCAACTTGCCATTTTTTGTTGGTTCTTGACAGATTTTGAACTTTATGCTAACAATTAAGACCTGGCATTTCAAAAATCAGTAAAATTATCACATTTTCACTCATTTTATTGAAAATGTCAGCTTCACCTTTTATCACATTTTGTCTTTGCATATGAATGTTTTTCTTTTCTTTGATCAATTTTATCATCTTCGTGTAAATGATATTTATTTATGTCATATACATCATCCAGATTTTCAATTAAAAATTTCTGGCAGAACAAAATATGAACTCGTACTTTTCAAAAATATACATGCAATAGAAACAATACAAGAGAACATAATATGGATTTAGCTTGATGATGATAATTTAAATACACCAATTTTGAAAGAAACTTTTGGAAGTAATAACCTCAGCTTTTTGATCATAAAATGATATTTGTATACACAATTGAAAATTTGAATGAAAAGAAAAAAATCGTTACTCAACAAAATGCATTCATTGAGGATCATAAAATGAGAGTTTTTGTCTAAAAGGTGCAGATTGGTCGTTTTGTGTGGTGGGTTTTGTTATCCAATCAATTGATCTGTTACAGAATAGATTCTCTATGCAACCCAATCTTCTGTTGTAGAATACAGATATGGTAGAAGTTAGTTAAATAAATGCAGCACAATATGTGTGCAATGGTACGAGAGACAGGAAAAGAAAAGATAACATTTTATCAAGGAATTGAAAGAGGCAATATGAAATCGAATCCAAACTTTAAATGAAGAAAATGATCAGCTCGTTGTCTGGAGATAATCTTGAACTCATTGTGACTCTCTTGCAACCAGTCTTTTATTGATCTGATTAAATCTGATCAAATGTAACACTAAGTTTTTAGTGAAAATGGAATGAAGAATAGCCAGTAAATACCTTAACAACCATTTTCAGTGATATATAGATACTAACAAGTGACAACGAAATATCAAGCAGCGGAAATTTAATATCTCTTATGGCGGAAATGTTAATTGTACTAGGACAAGAGACTTCTACTTTCATATAACGAATGACAAATGAAGACTGCCTTACAGAAATAGTTGATGGTAACCTACAAACAGCAGTCAGTATAAATCTTAAGAAAATGATCACAAGAGGAAAAATTACCAGACAGGAGAAATATTAAGAACACAATTCAAGAGTGAATTTACAAGACCCATCAGTAAGAATATGAACATCAGCCATCTGTGGAAATCTGAAGAGCACCATCTTTACATACAGTAGTGTGAGGGAAAATCTCAAGAATACCAGAAAGTGAAAACTATACTATGTTAAGATTATCCAGAAGAATTGTAAACAAACACCAGTCAATTAGAAATTAAATAGTTGTCAGCGGAAAATTTATCATATTCATTGGCTTGAAATGTGATAAATGTGAGTGTAACTTCAATCCTAGCTATTTTTAGGAAATGTGAAAAACACAAGTTAGTAAGGAATCAAGACACAAGACTAATTTTCAAGAGATATTAGTTGAGTTTACACTTTTAGACACATGCCAAGGAAAGCACATGTAAGTCACCTTTGACCTGCTTTCAGTGTGGACCCAAGGAATTTTCCAGGATGGGAAGTCGATGAACACCAAGTTAACACCCTGCTCTTTCGAAAAGTGTTCACGAGAACCAGGCAGGGGCTAAAACTACTACCATTGGGACCGACAACTTTATGTCCCGTCCGAAGGATGATGAGTGCCACCCAATCAATGGCTACTTTTTCAGGAAGATCGGGTGGCTAAGAAGGTGTAGGATGCAAAAGACAAACCTCTGCGCTTGATATCAACGTATCGTTCTGCATATCTGCGAAAATAGTGCTGGTTGAATCTCCATTGGACTCAAACCTGGGACCTCTAGCATCTGACTAAGCAGCCTGCCTATCTTTATATTCACAAGGGCATTCAATTAATGTGGTTAAGCAAAAACAAAGGAATGGAGAGAGATAACTTCACATGTGGCAAGCCACTGACAAGCCATGTCTCACTAACAGTATTTTACAGTGTGGTTACAATAGCTGGGTATTTGGGAAATATCACCCTATTGTTTGTGATAGTCAAACTTCATATAATGCAAAATGTAACAAATGTTTACTTGACACAGCTAGCCATCTCTGATTTACTCTGCCTTACATGGAATATTGCATTGTATTTCATGGGTGAAATGTACGACGATGGAACTTTTGGTATTCGTCCTTTCACCTTCTCACTTCTAGACTGCATCATCATGAGTACAGGATGGGCCATGTCTTTGAATATCTCATTTGCCATAGTTACTGCCCTTACAACTGAGCGCTATTTAGCCATTTGTAAACCTGTTTATCACCGAAAAGTAAGTGGAAAATCTCGCACCATCAGAATTATTACTGGTATATGGGCAACTTTTAGTGGATATGAAATTCTTATTCAGGCTTTACAAAATCAAACATATCTTCTTAAACACTGCCAACATCAAGGAGAGAATGTCCTGATTGGGACTTGCTTATTGAGCAAAACAATATTTATATTGAACCACAGTTTGATTTTTTTTGTCACCATTCCTGTTACTTTGATAAACTTCTGTTTGTTTTATACCACCATAAAATGCTTAAAAGAACAAATAAAATCAGAAAAGATGCAGAGAAAGAATGGCACCACTGATCTGACCGCTACTACCACCAAGAAAATACAACAGAAAGAAAAGGTTATCTGCACATTGATGATCAATACAGGAGTAATGGTATGTTGTGTGCTACCGAACCAATTATTTTGGTTATGGATAGCTATTACCCTTGATAAAAATAACAATCCGCAACTACCTGGATGGGTCCACGGGCTACTATTAATTTTCTTGATTTTGCCTGTTATCAATTCCGCGATCAATCCTTATATATATATTTCAACTAATGGTCATTATCGCAAGATGTTTAGGAAAGTGCTTTGGCGGCAGAAAGGTGGGAGCAGAGTGGGTCCACAAAGAGTACAAATCTCACTATGACAATGGTAAACAGCTCTAGAGCGTAAGACCAAAATAAAACATAAGTATGTTCCTGTTGCCGGCTGACGTCAGACAAAAGAACTAGTCACTGTAAAATTATTGCCTTTTTCAAAGGAATAATTGAAAGAGCCATTTTCGAGGGGAAAAATACTGGAGAAGTTTGCTTTCATGTTGTCCTAAAACTTAATGGATGAAAATCTAAGCAAGGTTGGAAAAAATATACAGTTCTTGCAGTTATAAAATATATAGGCTTTTTCATTTAAAGTATGTACTTTCTACATTTTGTATCACAAAGTTTGCATATCTTACAAAATCCTCAAAATTTGATTTGTAATTTCTTCAATATCAGCCAAAATTTCAAACTTTAGAGACTGTCTGTTTCCCTGAGAATTAATTGCTGATTTTAATATGTAATCAAATAGAAAACCTTTGAAACTGTGCATAGACCTTTGATTGTTTGAAATAAATTTGAAGTCCACACTGTATAGTTCTATGGCAAGTATTGCATTTGCTGTGCAAATTTATTTATGCAATTACCTGTTATACATTATCATCAATTTCAAACTTTAAAGACTATGTTTGTTTAAAATGAGTGTGAAGTTGACACTGTAAATTATGTACGGCAAATATTGCATTTGTCATTATCTATTTCGTCTGTAATGATCCATTCTCAATTATATCTGGAAAAAGGTTGCTATGGCAATGAAACAACAAACACATAATTGGAAATATGGCTTTGTTAAAAAATTGTCTCTTTGCAATTGGAAATGAGCAATACCTTTTTGACATAAGAGTCTTTTCCAAACACAAAAAGTACCTAATTTGATCCTCTGCCACATCAGGAAATCAAAATTACTATTCTTTGGCAAAATATGCATGCCACTTTGCATAATATCACATACCTAACAATGAATTTTGAAATAATAATTTCTTTGTAATCATATGACTGGCAATAAACCAATATTGCTTTGCATTTCTAAAATTTTGTTGAAAATGGCTGTATTTCCTGTCTTCATATAAAATTCAAAAATGAAAGCTTTTCATGCAATCAACCAACAATTTTAAAAGATGAAATTATGTGAGAAGCAATAAAGGAATAAATGATCTCATCTGTAAACACATACTGCTTTGCATCTTTAAAATCTTTGTTGAAATGACCATATTGCCTGTCCTCATAAAAAACACACAGGTGAAAGCACTGAATGCACTGAACAGAAAATTACGGAAGGTGAAATTATGAGAAAAGCAATGAACTAATAAATGATCATCTCATTTGATGCACCTTCAACATAATTCATAAAACTGATTATTTGATAAAAAATCTGGGGCGCTGACAGTGATAGGCCTGCTGCTATCACTCAATATTTCCCATTCTTCCTTGTATATATTAAAATCTATTTTTGATCTATTTCATTTTTAGTTCGTGTGTATATTAATTTATCCTTGCTTTCATTTTTTTAATTTCGCTTGATATTTGCAAGAATTAATCTTTTGGTTTTAGTCATTTGAGGTTTTAGTTTTTAAGGACTTAGTTCTTAATTGCACTTTTATTGTACGTTTTTTTACTTTTGTTTTATACAATTTATCTCTGTACAGCAACATAGCTTATGTTTTTACATATATGTTTGTTTGATGAGGGCTTTATGGCACCACAACAACAAGGGTCAAATTGTGCCTGAGAGGTCAGATTATTCTAGAGGTAGGAAGGAAATGAAACAGGGGGAGAATGAGAGAAATTCAAGAACAAAAAGTCACAAAGCTGTGATCGAGAGGAGAGGTGCATGGGTGAAACAAAAACAAAGTAAAGAGGGGGTGGAAGAGGAGAATCAAAAATGGTTGTAGAGGGAAGCATGATGAAGAAAGGAGGTAATTTTATTCGCAGGATGTTTCTGGAAGAACTCAGCAATTGAGTTGTTGGGAGCAAGGGAAGCTCTGGGAAGGTTGTACAGGGGGCAAGCAAGGAGAGCGTGATGGATTGTGAGGGTGCAATGGCAATTGTTGCAGAGGGGTTGGGGGGAGCCAATAAGGAGGTGGGAGTGAGTGAGGTCTGTGTGACCAATTCTAAGACAGGTAATATGAACATTGTCGATACGAGAGAGATTGTTGATGGTGGGTTTGATCGAAATGGTGGGCTGGATGACGTGGAGTTTGTTATCAATTTGGGAGTTCCATGAGGTTTGCCAGCAGTCATGACCAAGGGAAAGTGATAAGCAGTTTGATATCAGAGAGGGTTTTGGGAAAAGGGGTATATATGTGTGCTTTATAAATGTTTAAATAATAATAATAAATATTATATATTAATACAGTGTGTAATAATTCAAAGTCAAAGTCAGAAAACAAAATAATTTGGGCATAAATTGAGAGCTGGTTGTCATAGATACACTTAATCAACTTCTCTTTAATATGTTCACCATACTTGTTTTGAGAGAGTGTAGAGACTCATGTGACCATGGATTGACCCCCGTATTTTGGTGTCCTTCTGCATGGGATACTCTATTCAGGTTGTATATATGTAAGGAAAAGGTTAATATGAACAATTACAGATTGAGTACGTGGGTAAGCTTGGTAGCACATTGATCCATTAAGATAGTGGTAATTCCCTATCGCTGTTGTTAAAACATTTTTGTGTTAAAACCCCGACTTACTGCAGGTGTGAAACCTTGTTGCTTTTATTTTCCTCCTTCATATTACATGAATGGTTTGTTTGATGAGGGCTTAATGGCACCACGACAGCAAGGGTCAAACTGTGCCTGACAACTTAACTACTGCACTAACATCATTTGAGTCATAACATTCCTTCCACCTGATGTGTTTGCTTACCTTTCTAATAGTATCAGTGGCACTAATGAACTTATTGTAATTCTCATACACTAACGTCTGCATATCACTGTCCAAAGATCTAATTTCTGGCAAAATGAAAAAGAAAAAAGTTGAGATATAGTTACCAAGATTACCCTGAAGTATATCTGCGAGTTAAATCAATTAGACATTTAAATTATGGACTTGTTGCAACTAACGAAACATGTGCTAGGTAAATGTTCCAAGTTAATTTACATCTATGTTATATTAAAGGTCTATGGACATGTACTGTAGCAATTTCTACATTAGTTAAAAGAGCATTGAAATCTGAGCAGATCAGCTTTTAAATAGCACCATAGGCTTGTAACAATAGTAAATGCTACTAACTTATTCAGCTACAACCACTATGTAGAAACCAGAATGGTGGTTTGATGAAACTCTATGCCCGCTCTGAGCATTGCTAGACGTTGTTATTTTGCTTCAGTTTATCCAATAATAAGTTTTCCATACATATATATAATATATATATATATATACACACATACGTACATACATACATACATACATACATACATACATAAATGCATGTATGCATACATACATACATATATCCATACATACATACATACAAACATACATACATACATTCACATACATACATACATACATACATACATACATACATACATACATACATACATTTATATATATATATAATATACCATACATACATACATTTATATATATATATATAATATACATACAAATTTGTCTTTGATAAGTTGGAACACGTGTACGTCAAAAGAAAAATTACATATATGTTGCACAAGGTCCTGCAAGGACTAAGACCAGCTTAAAAAAAAATTGCTTCCTTTTTATAAAACAGTTTATATATAAGATAAAATATTTCTTTATACAGAAAACAGAGGGGGTAGTTGCACAACGCATAAACCTGCAGAAGAATGCATATTGCTGTATACTACAGCAAACATGGCTGGTCAAAGTTTGATGAGGTTTATATTCATGCCAAATGTGTGCTGTATCACTGGGCAGCTGAAACTGCGAATTCTTTAACTGTCTTTGCTAAATCTTAGTCACTGAAAGTGATGGAAAAGCCTCTTCCTGCTAGAATTTGATTGGGGCATGGCAAAGACTCAAACAAGTTTGGTTAGAACTTGCTGCACCACTTCAAAGAATTATAATAGATATTTAGAAAACAAAGGATTTACAAAACAAAATACCAAGGTCGCCTAGTAATCATCACTGAAATTTGTACGGAATGTGCACATTGATGCCCAAGGTTTTAAACTAAAGGTTTTGTTGTTAATAGATTTAAATGCAATTTAGCTAATCTTGCCTCTACACGTCCCTATACCTTTAACTGAACTAAAAACGCATGATTTTAAAGAAATTTTGAGGCAAAGATTTGCAAAGAGACTTACGTTTCACCATATCAGATTCTTTATCAATAAGATCATTTAGCCTCCTCTCTCTCATCAGCTTAGCCAGATAGATCTCTGGGTCAAAGTTTGCCCCATTGATGTCTGTTGGATCGCTACTGCCCTCTGCAGCTTGAAAGCCCTCGTCAATACCATAGTACATCTTCAGCATACCATGGCGTGACCTCCTCTTTGGGCTCCCATCAGAGGAGTCCTCCATTTTTTTAATTCCTGGAGAGGCAACAAGAGAATAAAATGATCACGACGATCATTTTGTGATTTCTCATAAAAATGTTGTTTATAAATCTATACCACATACCGGTATATACCATTTGTACAACGTTACTGATAGTCTTAGCTGGTTTATCCATCAACAAAGACCCTTTTGATGATGAATTTTACTTTATTAGTTCAGGTGTGAAGGGTTTTTGGGAACAGATATGAGGGTGGGTTAGGGGTAGGGATGATTTGGGGGTGTTTCTTTTTTCATAAGCACATGACAGCTTAAAATGATTGTCCCTGTTTTTATAATTTTGTCTGATACATTTAGATATTTGTGTTATCTTGGGGTCCTCACACTCACAAGTTATTCTAAGCTTTTGTAGAGTCTCCTCAAGGCTCAATCTTTTTTAATTTCATAAACAAACTTAAATTATCTAACAGTTGTTAAAATATTGCATTACATATGAATTGAATTGGTTGCAAATAAAATGAAGAAACTATTAGAATTAATAAAAGGATTATATCAACAATAATTTGTTTCTGTATTAACGTATAAGATAATGACATCAAGTATGTTCTTTCTCAAACAGGCCCAGAAACAATAGTTTATTCATAATGCAAAAGTAGTTACACACTTTGATTGTAATTACAGTACCTCTTTCTTTTATTTCATATTGAGTCAACTTTCAACTTTGAATGCTATTCTTTCCAGAAATAGAAATAACATTTTCTCAACCATTAACTGATGCAGTAAGTACAATGCTGACAAATCTTAATAAAAATAGTGTACACAAATGTTAATTTATTGATGATTATAACTGAAAAACACAAATTCCTATATTATAATAATAAGATCATGCCATGGTAGTGGCTAGTGCATTAGCCTAAACATCTGTGCTTACATTGTGATCATAAAAGTAATTTGAAACAGAAAAATATGCTGTGTTCATTAATGGCAGATTGACAAATTCAATTGTATGTATGCTATTGTACTCATACTCACAATACAGGCTCAGTAGTTTCTAGTTCTGGAAGCTGTAGGAAATGCTAAACATGGAAATGTAGGACTTTCTGAAAAGTCAAACTAGCTATCCCAAGCCAATTGCCATAATGGGAAATGGGATGGGCTCGCCTTTGACTTACTGGTCTCTATTGAACCATTGCATGCCATTTTAATATAAAACAACAACCCTACTGTACAAGTAAAACTACAAAATATTTGAATTTTAAAGAGGCAGTGAAGGGAGTATAGTCCTATGTTGCAAAATCTAGCCTATGATCAGTAAAATCCTAGAGTAGCTGTATTTGCACTTGTTAACTGTGTGACTAACCCATACACCCCCCCACCATCCTACCTTGGTGAAGCTGTGTATAAGAATGTCTGGTCTCAGTGATCATGACATAATGTTTCTATAAATAAACACCCGTGCACTATAACACAAACCAATCCGCTGCAAAATTCTCCTGTGGAAGCTAATTGAACAAATTCGCTCTGATGTCAGCACATGGACAGGGAACTTCACCACACCAAACTCCACTTCAACACCAGTCGAGCTCATTGCCAACAACATAAACAATGGCTTAACAAAGAGTCATAATAACGCCCCAACCAAGGTCAGCACTGCCAGGTTTAGCCAATGCTGGATCTCCATGTCAACTAAACGCATGTGCCATAAGAAAACCAGAGATTTAAAAAAACCAGATGCACTAGGAAAGCCAGAGAATGGAATGATACCTCAATATAAAAGTCTGAGACACAGAAGATTTGTTGCCAGGCCTACAACAAGTATCTTTTCGACACCATAAGTAGTGACCTAAAGGGAAACAAGAAACTTGGTGCCCTGATCAAGTCCAAACGACAAGACCAAACAGGTGTTGCACTAAAGGACAAAAGTTTCCTATACTGTGACCCTAAGCAAAAAGCCAATATTCTTAATCGGCAGTTCTCCTCAGTGTTTACTGACAACTCCAATGCCTCGCTGCCTGATCTGAGGCCAAGCCCCTAC
This sequence comes from Chiridota heheva, assembly GCA_020152595.1. Taxonomy (NCBI): domain Eukaryota; kingdom Metazoa; phylum Echinodermata; class Holothuroidea; order Apodida; family Chiridotidae; genus Chiridota; species Chiridota heheva. The sequence goes on along the minus strand of JAIGNY010001437.1, from coordinate 844,151 downwards.
CCCTACCCAACCATAAATAGCATCACTGTCAGCTGTGACAGAGTGACTAAGCTTCTTAGAAACCTCAAGTCACACAAGGCAATTGGCCCAGACAGTATCCCCCTTCTAAAAGAGACAGTAGAACAGATTTCACCTGCAGTGAATCCTGCTTTTCCAACCTCCTGAATCAAGGCAACATACCATCCTCTTAGAGAAAGGCATGTATTGTACCCATCTTCAAAAAGGGTTGCAAGTCATCTGCTTTCAATTACCAACCAATCTCCTTGACAGCATTCCTTTGTAAGCTCTGTGAGCATATCTTACATTGTGCCATCATGCATAACTTGATCAACCACAACATAATCTTAAATGCACAACATGGGCTTCAGAAAATGCCAATCCTGTGAGACCCATCTGATTCTTGCAATGAATGACCTTGCCAGAGGACTTGAAGATAAAAGCCAGAAAGACATCATACTCCTGAACTTCCCAAGGCTTTCAATAAAGTCTCATTTCGAGGACTCTTGCTAAAAGCTGAGCATTATGGTATACCTGGTTGTACCATGGAGTGGATCAAGAACTTCCTCAGTAACCGCTCTAACCAGGTTATGATAGATGGCCATCTCAGCAGCCAAGCAAATGTTACATCTGGGGTACCACAAGGTACTGGGGCCACTTCTCTTCTTCATCTTCATCAATGATCTTCCTGACTGTATATTAAGCTTCACCCTTGCCTCTTCGCTGATGATTGCATCCTTTTTATCGGTGCGTCACTTGTAACCAAGACTGTTACAAACTACAAGAGGACTTGAACAAGCTCCAGCAATGGGAAAAGAAATGGCTAATGGAGTTCCAACCATCTAAATGCCAGGCTCTACACATAACCAACAAATGGAAACCCATACTTGGAACTTACAACATCCATAGTCATGCCCTCGAAATGGTCAACTCAGCCAAATATCTGGGCGTACATATTGACTCAAAATTCAACTTCAACACACACAAAAATGCCACAGTGAAGAAGGCAAACTCCACCCATGCCTTTCTTAGCAGAAACCTTGGTCGTTGTGACTGCAAGATCAAACAAGCTGCCTACACTACTTACTGTACATCCAACCAATTGTGGAATAAGCTGCAACAGTTTGGGATCCCAACACTAAACACAACAAGATGGAAATGGTTCAACACAGATGTGCTTCATACGCTACTGGTAACTACGATCACACCAGTAGTGTCACTGCCATACTGAGTGATGTTCAATGGCCAACACTTTAAATTAGACGTCTTCATAGCCATCTTGCCATGATGTACCGGATATGCTTCAGCCTTGTGGACATCGATTAGCACTCTTATATTACCAAAATTTCATCCTGCACCAGAGGACATAGGTCCTGCGTCTTTGATTGATTAATGAGGGCTTAACAGCACCATGACGACGGGGGTCAAATTGTGCCTGAGAGGTCAGATCATTCTAGAGGTAGGAAGGAAATGAAACAGAGGGAGAATGAGAGAAATATAAGAACAAAAAGTCAGAAAGCTGGGATTGAGAGTGGAGGTGAATGGGTGAAAAAAACAAAGTAGAGAGGGGGTGGAAGAGGAGAACTGAATATGGTTGTAGAGGGAAGCATGATGAAGGAAGGATATAATTTGATCCAGAGGGTTTTTCTGGAAAACTCAGCAATTGAGTTGTGGTGAGCAAGGGAAGCTCTGGGAAGGTTGTACAGGGGGCAAGCAAGAAGAACGTGGTGGACTGTGAGGGTGCAATGGCAATTGTTGCAGAGGCATTGGGGGGAGCCAATAAGGAGGTGGGAGTGAGTAAGGTGGGTGTGACCTATTCTAAGATGGGTCATTTAAACGTTGTGGATACGAGAGAGGTTGTTGATGGTGGGTTTGATCGGAATGGTGGGCTGGATGACGTGGAGTTTGTTATCAATTTGGGAGTTCCATGAGGTTTGTCAGCGGTCACGAACAAGGGAAGCGATAAGCAGTTTGATGTCAGAAAGGGTTTTGTTAAAAGGGATTGGGGGAGGTTGAAGGCAAGTTTAGCGGCTGCATCAGCCTTGTCATTGCCAGGGATGACAAGATGGCTGGGTATCCAGAAGAAAAGAATACTTTTTCTGCAGTGGGTGGGCGAAAGGGTTTTTTGGAGGAGGTGGGATGTAAAGTTATCCCATTTAAGATTGAGTAAAGAAGTAAGAACAGCCTTGGAGTCAGAGAAAATGGCAAAGTGGTAGAGCGGAAATTACTCCATAAAGTTGAGGGCGAGGAGGATGGCCTTTGCCTCGGCTGAAAAGATGGACGAGTAGTCGGGAAGTATGCTACTGAGGGTGAAATCTTGGATTATGGCAGCAGCAGCTGTCTTGTTGCCTTCCTTGGAGCCATCAGTATAGATGGAGGTGCAGTTTGAGAGTTGGTCTTTGATTTGGTTGTGGAGATTGAAGAAGAGGATAGGGTAGGTTTGGGTTTTGTGATGAGTGGAGAGGCCCAGGTGGATAGAAGGGAGGGGGTGGCCCAAGGAGGAAAAGTGGGCCAGGAGAAGGTGCTGAGAGTGGCGGGGTTGATGCTGAGATGGAGGAGGTCTGATTAAATGCGTAAGCTAAAAGGAGGGAATAGGGTTTTAGTCCTATCAAAGAGGGTGGAGAAATTGGGGTACCCAATGAGGTTGTTGTAAACAGGATTCTGGGTTTTGATGAGGACTCTAAAAGCATAGGAGAGGCTAAGCTTTCTACATCTAAGTAGAAAGGGGGGTTCGTTGGCCTTAACATGAAGGCTGGTGATTGGGGAGGTCCTGTTGTCCCATCCTGTACCAACCAGGTGTTTGCTTCATCTTTCTTTCCCCACTTCTGCAGAGACTGGAATAACCACTCCTTTAATCCAGCTGATGCACCTTGACGCCTTCACGAAAGTGTTGGGGGGTTTCATTGCATAGACTCATGTTTGCATCCTGTTTTTACTTGCACTATTTGTATATATACTAGCACCTTTACTTTTGGCTGTTCCTTGATCCACACACCCACAGATGCGTTTATCTGTAGCTTTTGAAGCTGCACTTTATTGGAAGAAGAAATTTGTTAACAATCTGCCCCCTACAAACAATTCAAAAAGTTACATCCTTGGGTGCAAAATCAGGGGAAATTTGACACACTTATTGAGGCTCTAAATGAAATTCCAGTTGTTTGTTATTAGCAAATTCAATTCAGTTCAAACTTTTTTTCATTTGATCATGAACAAATCTTAAATTTGAAGGTGTTTCCTATGCAGCCTAATGCACTTGTCAATCATGTGATTCACACAAGACAAGGTGGGTCACTGCACAAGGTGGGTGGGTCACTGCACCAAGGTGGGTGGGTCACTGCACCAAGGTGAGTGGGTCACTGCACCAAGGTGAGTGACCAAAACATGTGTAAAGGGTATAAGTAATATACATTGTATACATGAAGCTTTAAGATTAGGATGTTTGTTCTAGTGACTTAGGTTATTACATAAATGATAGACACTTTTTTCTTCTCCCCCCCCCCCCTCCTCCCACCTTCCCCTATCTTTGGTTACTTTTACTCAAATTATTGCAGTATACTTTTGAACAAAAATCTGACCATGCTCTACTTATGATTGTTTTTGTCTGAGGATGCCTTCCAATTTCATCTCAGTCATATACCACAAATATTTCAGTGTTGAATAGTTCTTTGTTTCTTGTGAGTCACAGAGAGAGTTACATCTATTTTTTATTTTTACTTGGGATGAACTGTAAGCATTGTCCCATTCAAGAACATTCTGGAATATGCCCATAAAGGACTGATTTTATGTGCTACACCACACCCTGACCATTTGATTGTTGCTCTTTGACCAATTGACGATGCCACCAGAATATGTTCATGAATATTCATACAGGAAGTATGTTTCCCTCCCAGCATTTTCTGCCTCCACATGGCAAGGTCTGGATCCAGATGGGGATAACAAAAGCATGGTTAGACATGTTGGACATAGTATTACACCATAACAGAAATTAATGGAGAATATTTGAGTTATTTTGTTCCATGGAGAATATCTTGCTTATTGTGACTTATGCAGGATGTTTGAACTATTTTGACAATTAAAGAATAATCTACCCTCTGATGGAGAAATTATTAATTTAACCAACATGCAATTCACCCAGTTTGAAGCCTTGAATTTACTTTTCTACAGAGACAAACCCATTTGTTTTGGGTCAAATATATAGTGAGACTCTTTAATCATAAAATTTGATATGGACATTTAAAGTCAATATTTTTCATTTTCAGTGTCGCAAGACAACTACAAGTTGTTCATGTTAGATGTGGATTGCAGAAACTTTCTGGACTGACTTGTATTTGTGATATCATGCAAGGAACCTTTGCCACCATCACCATCTTGATTTAGCAGGAAACAATTCTTCTTGTCCTGTCACTGTGCACAAACAGATCCCGGGATCTACTAGGAACATTCAAGTATACCTGTATAATATCGTATATTGGGTTGATCCATGGACTAAACTGTATTTTGTTTTTCTTGTGTAAAACAAGAAGTGATTCGTGTTTAATATTTATAATTCATGGATTCTAGTGTTTGTTGTTGTTGAGGACTTTAAGTTTAATGCTACTGTAGAACCCTTCTGGAATTTATTGATTTATTGTACAGTATCCTAAGAACCGCTAAATATGTAGTATGTTCCAATTTGTTCTCTTACGTTAAGTGTTTTCCCCTGAAATGGTTAGGTTTACTGTAAATTAATTTGGACCCTGTAAACTTAAAGCATACCTTCAGCTTTTAATTGTATTTTGTAAAGTAGCCTATTGGCTCAGAGATAATTAAGGTCTACAACATGTGTGTAAACCATAATTGACCATTTATACTTGTTTCTTCTTGTTTGTGTTTTGTCTCTCTAGCTTAGTCACTAACTAGGAGAGCACCCTTTACCATCATTAAGTACATTTTTGGTTGTTTGTGTTGCCCAGCGGCTTACACATGTACATTGACACAACCCTCAGTCAATAAATGACTGACATTTTTTCTAAAATGACTTACCCCCAATCACTCATCTCTGTACAAGGTCAATAGGTCTGAAGTACTTTGACTCACCCCAGAGTCACTCTGGTGACTGACAATTTGACTGTAACTGACTCATGGAAGTTGGACATTTCCATAATGATATGCAATGTCAAATGGTCACAGAAACTTCTGACAAATGTCTGGATGTACATAGAAACGTAATACAGTACAACTGTACTGAAAGGGAATTGTGTGTAGTGTAGGTAGGCCTAGAGCAGAAATTCTACCATTAATTATTAATGGTTGGTGTACAGGCAGACAGGAAGTTCATTGGGTCGCTAAAAATACCAAACAAATGATCAAACACGCCTACACAGAGCCAAAAATACCAAAGTTTTGTCATTACGATTGAACGGAACAGATTGAGTGCATAAAGAGCTGTGTCTTTTTCATTGTAACCCTGAGGTGCGAAAAAAATAAAAATAAAGTGCATTTTGAAATGTTTGTAGGGGGCAGATTGTTAACAAATTTCTTCTTCCAAGAAAGTGCAGCTTCAAAAACTCAAGATAAACGTACTGCGGCTATATAGGAATGTGGAGCCAAGGAACAGCTAAATGTAAAGGTGCTAGTATATATACAATGATGCTAGTAAAAACAAGATGAAAACATGAGTCTATGCTATAAAGCCCCTCAACACTGAAGGCATCAAGGGAGGGTGCATCAGCTGGGTTCAAGGAGTGGTTATTCCAGTCTCTGCAGGTGTTAGGAAAGAAAGATGAAGCAAACACCTGGTTGGTACAGGATGGGACAAAGAGGCAGGAACTAGGGTACAACTAAAACAAATGACAATATACATTACACACAAACAGTCCAAAGAATCTGAATGACAGTTCATTCGTTTTTAAAAGCGAATGACAATTGAGTTAGCCTAACATTACTCTAGTTATTATATACATCCCCAGTACAGGTTGACATTGGGATTGCCGTTCGAGGGTTGTTATAGATTATGTGTAATTCATTTTTTTTTTTTATTCACACGTTCTAGAAAATTGATTACTGATAAATAACTTACTTTTTGGATATTCTTATATCAAGTAGTCTAAATAATACACTTTTCCACAAAAAAAATCAAAAATCTTTACCTATTTAGCACCAAGACAGGACAAAGTTATCCAAGATTTATATTTTGGTCGCCATTTTCTTAGTCACTGCACGTTTGTGATTAATTATTCAGTGTCTGCCAAATAAGTTTTAGAATGTTCCACTAAACTGCAAGTCAATTTTTCGCTGACAACATTTTTTTTTTTTCATTTAATTTTAATGAATAGTTTTTATAAATTACTGTGTGTGAAAACATAGATAAAACATCAAGAAATGTTTAGATTATATTACTACAATTATTGTACTTTATAAGTATTATCTAAATTCTTTCCTCAAATAATGTAAAGCATATTACCCCTGCTAAAATGTTATAGCCCCTATGGCAGTGTTTTGAACTTTGACCGTACTCTGGAGAGCTCGTCCGACAATTTTTACAGAAAGAAAAGTAGTTTAAAATATTTTGATAAAAGTAACTAAAATCACCATAAAAACAGTTTTTAACATGGATGGGCTTCAAACATTGATTCTAATAATTGTGGGCAAAAAAAAAAAGGAAAATGGTTTAGTTTTCATAAAGATCTTAAAATTGAGATTTTCCTATACTTTTAACACCTCGCTTAAACAGTACAGGAGGATATAGGATTTTGCAGCACCCTCGGACAGCCAGCCATCATCAACGGCAGCCATACTAACACGGCTGGCATCAGTCCAATGGAACTACGGGAAGTACTAACGTTTCTCTCCCAAGAAAACGAATGACAAAATAGTGTTAGGGTTTAGGTTAGCGTTATGCACTTGTCAATTGTGTGACTCACCCCTACACCCCCGGAAAAGGTGAGTCATTGCATCAAAGTGGGTGGACAAAACTTGTAAATGTACATTGATGCACCCCTCAGTCACTTACTGTCAGTCAGTGACTGACTTTTGTTGTAAAATGACTTACCCCAAATGAATCGCCTCTATGCAAAGTCAATGGGTCTGACATAAATTGATCCACCCCAGAGTCACTCTGGTGACTAAAAATTTGATACAATTACACACATGTCATTCACTATTTCATATGTCAATGACTAACCTTTCACTGACATTGCCAGGGGTAGTAGGGGTTAGTCATACAACTGACAAGTGCATTTGGTTAAAGGATTAGTTCAGGGGTCAAGCATGTCCATCTTATGAAAGAGGACTTCAAAAGAAACAAAATGGTGAATAAACTATTTAAAAATCTTATTCCGTTGAGGAGATATTTAAGTTTAAAGTTTGGTATCATTTCTGTAAAACGACTGAAATCAGACTAGTTGTGATGTCATAGCCTCAATTTCTTAAAGTCTGTATGTATTCTTATCATATTTTGTCCTGCAATTTTGTAGCTAAAAAGCATGGGATATGTCAAAAAGTAGTAAACTGAATCTAGGAAGTGTATTTAAAATATATCACCTGAAGAAAGTTTTGAGGAAAAATAATTCAAATAGTGAACAAATTAAATAAACTTTCTATAAAATACATAAAGACTTTGAGGAATCTGAGTCTGTGACATCACAACTAGTCTGATATCAGTGGTTTGTACAGAAATGATACCAAACATTAAACTTGAATATCTTCTTAACAGAATAAGATTTTTGAATGCTTTCTTCACCATTTTGTTTCTTTTGAAGTCCTCTTTTATATACCATGGACTTGCTTGACCACTGAACTAATCCTTTAAACTGTCATTTATTTTAGAAGGACCATCGTTGTCATTCGAAATAGTGTTTTCACCTTCTTTTTTTTTTTGGTGTAGAAAAAGTATTGTCATTTGCACTGTACAAGTAGCCTTAGGCTAAGTTGTGATTCGTTTTTGGGACCGGAGCTGGGAACTAGCCTATGTCTATTAAATGCACTTATCAATTGTGTGACTAACCCGCAGTCGACAGAATCTTCAACAGAGTGTCTTTTTATGACGTCATAGCAGAGTAGACGCTTTTAGAACAATGACGTAATATTTTTTAATATTCTCGTAATATTGAACAATGACAGAATGAACACTCGCGCGGCTTGTAAACACACGTTGGTCTGTGGTCAATTGAGAGACGACTACGGGAGGTGAAGGCTGAACTTAGTGAATTAGTGTAAAATAGAACTAATTATTCTCAATATTGAAAGCGATGATGAAAGAGTCAAGTTTGGATCCTTTTTGTACCAGAATGTTATAGATTTGGGATCTTTTGTGATGTTTTCTAAAAAAACCCATCTAATATCTCTCGGATGAGGGTACTTTCGATAGGGGGTCACCAGCGGTTTTGGTCTTTTTTCTTTTAGGCCGATGTGAAGAAGTGTTGTACATAAGGACATCTTAATAATTTCATTGACACCGTCAGTGTCCCCCTCCCCTAACTCACTATAATAATTGTCCTCCCCCTCCCCATTCAATATTGGCTATTGCTACTGTTTTCCCTGGAAATTTACGTTAAGAAAGGAATAAATTTAACATTGAAAGGGAGGATAGGGGGTTACAATTCTCGGAAAAATATTAAAGAAACATAACACTATAACATATGAAGTTCTTAAAAAGCTGAAGTGTTCCAGCCGTTTTGTCCAAGATTGTAGGCCTAGGCCTACTCTCAATAAAACATATATCCCATAATATTTCCTTCAACTTATGATGATCTGCAAGAATTTAAACTGCAGTCACAAAAGCTAAATTAACCCTGTTAACGGTAGGTAAGGAAGTTTTGGCATTATACGGAACCCCCCACCCGAATCCTATCACTCCCCCCCCCCCCTGAATCCCAAATCCTATCATCCCCCCGATTCCCAAATCAGTCCCCCCTCACCCAAATCACGAACCCCAAATTACGAACTACCCTTAATACCAAAACCATGTCACTGACCCCCATTCACCCCCACCCCGTGGGGTGGGGACTAATTATTAAGTATAGGGGCTAATTATTAAGTATAGCCTAATCTTAGACCCCAGATAGTCTAGGCCATTCTACTTCCATTTAACAACTTGGAAGTTCCAAGCACTTGTATGACACCTGATGAAATCACTCCACCTATTCAGAGCTGTCATGCAAAATAAATAACACACTATCCATTTAATAGTACCTCAGACTCCATAACAAACGCTATTTAGAATTAGCTATCAGTCATAGTTGTATAGTAAGCTTGCTGCCTATAAATACAACTACCTGGCCAACGCTCGTGTTACTGCTGTTAACCTGCGTGGGACCCGGGAAACAAACATTTAGTTATTAACAAAGTAAAAAGTTTCAGGATATCCTGCGGGAAGTTTACAAAAACTTTAATCAGGTGATGTACACGACGGTGTGCGCAGAATCATAGTGGCGTTTGCGTTATAATTTGCAACTTTAATATGACATCACTTGCCAGTGCGCCACAACTGGTTATCAAACGCCGTGGACATTGACTTGGTTGTCGATGTTATGTCTGTCCGTATGTCGTACCTGTGTTCTCGTCCGAGTCGTATTAAGTGTTTTGTGATAGCATTGTTACCATCATAAGCGATTACGCAGGTGACGACCCCGTCATTGTAATTGTGTGTTCACTCGTCGTCGTCGATGGCATCACTCTGTGTAAGCTGCCGTAACAAGATATGACGTCAAAAAGCCATAAAGAGAAATGATGTCAAAATGACGTCATAAAAAGACACCCAGTAGAAGATTCTGCCGATTGCGACTAACCCCTACACCCCCGGACAAGGTGAGTAATTTGCACCAAGGTGGGTGGTCAAAACTTGTACATTGACGCACCCTTCAGTCACTTGGGTGAATGACATTTCTTGTGCAAATGACTTAGGCCTAGCCTTCCCAAAATCACTAATCTCTGTATAAAGTCAATAGGTCTGAAGTAAATTGACTCACCCCAGAGTCACTCTGGTGACTGACAATTTGGTACAATGACGCACATGTGAGTCACTCTTTTATATGTCAATGACCCACCTTTTTAATACTCACATAATTTGTCGGAGGTAGTACTAGCCTAGTAGGGGTGAGTCATAGAACTGACAAATGCATAAACCTCAAGTACGTTAGGCTAGTGCAGGATGAAATTTTGGTAAGCCCTAGGCCTAATTTTGGTGAAATAGTATGACAAATCGGACAATAATTACATTTCTGGGAATTTTCAGTTCAGGTATGTGTTATTTTGGTCGGATTCACAAAAAAAATGGTTTTTCCATTGACCGTAACGATATTTAAAGATTGAGTTTCGAATGAAGTTTTCGCTTAATTGGTATGCGCCTTTCATTGTGTCTTAGCCTACCTAGTATTATTTGAGTATGTCCAGACAAATCTACCTGCTTATGTTACTTAAATCCCGCATTAATTACAAAGGAAAGAAAAGTGCCAGATCTTTTTTTTTTTTTTTTATACCTAATACTAACGAAAGAGTCGCAACTTACGGATCTTCTAAGCTGATCACGTAAACGATCAACTTTGGTTGTCGTTATCGAATTGCAAGAAACCAAACCTTGAATGCTGCTGGTGTACACCTGCACCGACGCTGCTTGCCAGCGTTTACTACAACCACAACACGTGCCTTACTGAGGGGATGAGATATTGTAGTCACTTTGCTGTATATAGGCCTAATAGGTAAATTACTTAATATTAGGATAAGGGAGGGGAGGTTGGATGGGGGGGTTGGATGGGGAGGGGGGATGTGGAGGGGGTGGATGGGGAGGGGGTGGATGTGGAGGGGGGTGGATGTGGGGGTGGATGGGGAGGGGTGGATGGGGAGGGGGTGGATGGGGAGGGGTGGATGGGGAGGGGTGGATGGGGAGGGGGTAGATGGGGAGGGGTGGATGGGGAGGGGTGGATGGGGAGGGGGTGGATGGGGAGGGGTGGATGGGGAGGGGTGGATGGGAAGGGGGTGGATGGGGAGGGGGAGGGGTGGATGGGGAGGGGTGGATGGGGAGGGGTGGATAGGGAGGGGTGGATGGGGAGGGGTGGATGGGGAGGGGTGGATGGGGAGGGGTGGATGGGGAGGGGGATGGATGGGGAGGGGTGGCGTAGGGGAAGGCTGATGGGTACCAGCCTTAATATGAGGTCATATGATGACCTCATATTAGGGGTTTGAAGGTAATACATTTTTTTGGAACAGGACAAAATTTCGTGATTTTTGCGTCTGTCTGTGTGTTGTGTGTGTGTTGTGTGTGTGTGTGTGTGTGTGTGTGTGTGTGGGTGCACGCGCGTGTGTGCATGTGCAATAATTAATTTTGTGTCGCCTATAACTCAAAAAACTGTAATACACACATGAACCAAAATTGGTGGACGGGCACCCCTGGTCCGGAACTTTTGTCTCCAAGGTTTTGGGATACGAAGGTCACAGGTGAAATGGAACAATTTTTTTGTGATGGCTGTATCTTTTAAAGGAATTACTTGGTATCTTTACAAATTGCATAGGTGGGTAGGGTTAACATTCTAGCATTTTTTTAATAAATAATTGGATGTCAAAAGTCATGGGTCAAAGGGCAAATAAGTGTTTTATATGCAAATTTTGCGGCATTTTATACTTAAAAAGTACAAGACCTATACCAACTAATGGTGTACCTTGATACCTTAGTACATGAATTTGTGTCCCATAGACTCTGGGGTCAAAAAGTCAAAGGTCACAGAGCTATTGACCACTTTTTACCAGCATAATGGAATGGTAAGTGTGACATGAGCGTGAATGGTGTCATACAGTATGGTACGATAAATGTGAAAAATTTCCGACTTGTTTCAGGGATTAGGGTCAGAGGTCAAATATGTGATTTTAGGGGTAATTATGTACTAATTTGTACATTTTTGTGCCAAAAGTCACAGAGCTATAGTGACCCTGTTAGATATTTTCCCCACTATGCTATATGCTTAAGGTGATGAGATCAGCAACTCCATTGATTGTTTTCTTGTTTATTTTTTATATTTTTTTTAGTTTCGTTTTGAAATGAGAGACAAATTAGAGCAAAAATGTTGAAATTTTCTAATGACTCCAATGATAAACGTCCTACTATTTGACCTGTAAGTTCACAAGCGTTGCTTATTGCACACTAATTTTTACAAGATCATTGTGTTCTACCAGTGTGTTTCTTTTTTATATTTTTTTTTATACATATTTGAGTTTAAGTGGAGGATTAAAGCCTCAACCGCCGCAAATTACAAGCAGGGATATCAGAGGAAACTCGGGGCAAAGTAATTAAGAGGCACTTTCATTTTCAAAAAGGGGCACTTTTGTCAGTTTTCTGAAAAGGGGCACATGCCCTTTGACCTCGGTTCTTACACATATGGTTTGAGCATAGGTGGGATTTGGAGGGGAGGGAGAATGGAAACCTTCCCCCTCCCCCACTTGTTTCCAAGTGTGTATTTTTGTATGGTGATTTGTTGTATCTAATCCCCCCACTTTTGTGACTGGGGCTAAGTAAAAGCATAACAAAGGAAATTGACAAAGTTCTATAGTACGATTTTTTCAGTAGTAAGACTATTTCTAGCACATCCTAGCAAAAATTATAAGCGGGGAAAATAAAGATTGGCAGAATCGAATGTTTTGCGTTTTGGTCTAATATACAGATGCAGGTTTTTGTAAAAAGGTCCAATGTACAGATGTAGGTTTTTGTTTGGCCCAGCGTAACTTTTGCAAGTGTAGGGCATGTACCCAAAGTGTTCATCGGTTCCGTCACCTCATTTAGTGTTAAATACCTGCATGGGTAGCTCTAAACTATATGAACAATTATTCCTTACTAATAACTTTTCTAAAAGGTTTTCTCTTGCCCCAACTCCCTCCATTATTCAAGGGCAAGGAGGCAGTGGCCCTTATGCCTCCGAAATTGCTTTTTATCTTAGCAAATCAATAATTGTTCTGCACAAATCTCAGAAAATATTTCAATGAAATACACAAACAGACAACGACTTGAGAAATGTTATGTCGCTTCTCGCCGGGTTTCAGTCTTTTCTGCATAATTCTGTAAGATATTTCAAGACCATTGTGTGTGTGTGTGTTTTTTTTTCTGTTTTTTTTCTTTGGTGTTCTCTGGAAAATTCAGTCAATATTTGAAAAATCTCTTTTAATCTTTGAGAAATTTCCTTTATTTTCGTGCAATTTTCGGAATATTTTCTTCATTTTGGACTTATATTTCATCCATTTATGATAAGATTTCATCCATTGTCGGTAAATTTCCTTTAATGTTTGGAAATGTTTTTCAATTTTAGGCGATTTCCTAAATTCCCGTGCAGTTTTCTTGAATTTTCGGACTATTTACTTTACTTTGTGGCAAAATATATTATTTGGGGTTAATTTTCTTCAATTTTTGTAAAATTTCCTTTAATGTTTGGAAAAACTTCTCTTCATTTTTCTTAAATTGGGCCAATTTTCCTTAAACTTTCGGGAAATTTCATTCAATTTTTGTAAAATACAAATCTCTGAGAAATTTCCTTCATTCTCGTGCAACTTTGGAAAAGTTTCTTCATTCTGGAGCAATTTTTATTCAATTTTAGGTAAGTTTTTTCAATTTTTGATAAATTTTCTTCTGTTTGGGATATCTCTTTCAATTTTTGGAAAATTTCTTTCATTCTCGTGTCATCTTCTTCAATTTTCGGAAAATTTCTTCATTTTTGACGCAATTTTCCTTCGATTTTTGGTAAATTTTTATCAATTATTGGGAAATGTTGCCAAATTGTATTAAGATTTTTAATGATTTCACCAAAACATTTCTTCAAGTTTCTATTAAAATTTCCCAATTTTCCCTATCTAGAGAAAACCTTTCAGGGGAACATTTTTCTTTGCTTCCCGCTTATAAGACCATGCACCCTTGTTCCAATATGTTCCATTAATCGTGTCAAAACTGCTAATAAAACACGTTATCACATCATCTTTGGTTTGGTTGGCTTGCCCCACCCCCGAAATTTTGTCATGGCTACGCTCCTGGGTGGGGATCGTTTTTTCCCTAAACTTTTGTCTTAAACTGTTAAAGCTGTTCCGAAGCTGAATTTTACTGACTGACTGAAGGGCAGGCAACAAAAAAGAATGTTTTGTGGTTCCGATGCATTATTTCATTGTGGGTTGATTTTCAAGTTTTATACTAACTGGCATTGCATATGAAATATGCGAAATAATATATTAATCAAAGATTATTTTATTTAAGCCCCGGCTCCCCTACCCAACTTACCAATATGCATGACATCATCATCAAAAACAAAGGCACACAACCAGACAATGGGTTGTACCACTGAGTTTTACTATGTGTTTACTTGGCTCTTTTCAGCAAAACCATATTCAGCCGCACCCCAAGCGCGTAGCCAGAGGGGGGCCTGGGGCCTAGGCCCCCTCCCTTCGCAAAAAAAAAAAAAAAGAGTTTTCGCTCACTACGGAAATACCTTTAAAAGAAGAAATACCCCCTCCCTCTCCAAGTAACAAACTCGAGATCTAATCTAAACACCAGTAATGTAATCTCAGGAGGACTTTCATTTTGAAAAAAAAATTGTATGTTAGTTGGTGGTGTCATCGATTTGCCAGACAGTCAGTGTGAAAGTCTTTTTTTTAATCTTATATCTATTTGTCCTCCCAGCAAAATCCGTGGTGTGACTTTCATATATTTCCAAAATAAAATGCTTTTATCATAGTGAGTATCAGAACAGTGTTTTAATCGTCAGATCGTAAATAAAGGAACAAAGAAAAACATGGAACATTTTGTAATTTGTTTTCAGTATATCAAATAGGTATTTGTGCGAAACAGTTATGTTTATAACCATGAACATTGACGACTGTGGATGTATGTGACGTCACTCTTCATTGTTTTCATGCCCCAGGTTCCAAATATTAACATCATTGCCATGATTGCCTCCTACATCTATAATCATACATGTCATAAGACGCATCCTAGCGGCCTCATGATCCCCCGCACACAATTTGCGGTATATACTATAAAACAGGAATTAATTTTCTCTCTGAAAATGGGTCGATGGTCCATGCAGGCCTACCGCCCGATAGAAAAAATTCCTGGGTACGCGCCTGCGCGTAGCGTAGTTACAGGAGAACCTTGGAGTAAATACCCCCAGACTTTCATGCACACTTGTCTGAAAGATGAAAAAATCACTTCCTTTGTTATTGAGTTTTGTTTTTTATTTCTAAGGAAAAATGCGAGAACAAGGGGACTTAAATCGATCATTTCGTCATTGGAGAGGGTAAAGGAACCTTCATCAGGGGAAACTGACTAAAATTGAAGAAAATATTGTCACTTTCTCCCATTTTGGGGGGCACTTTCTGCAAGTCTAGGGGGCGTTTTTCAAAAGTTACACGCCAACCCATAGTGGTGCGTACGTAGCGCAGTTACAATAGGGCAAACTTCACCAAGAGCTGATGGTCTAGGCCCCCCCGTTAAAAAAATCCTGGCTACGCGCCTGCCGCACCCACTATGTGTATTATTGATATTCAACAATTGTATACCTTGAATATGTATACACTTACTAACAACATAAATATACCAAGTATGAATCAAAACAGACATGTAGCTAATAAAATATGAGCGTTTAAACATTTGTTGTAAATATTAAGCCCGCCTCATTAATACGCATGACATCACCACCAAAAACTAATAAGGTACATCTACATACCATGGGCTATCTGTGTACCAAATATTTACATGAATACAGTGTATCGTTCTTGAGATACTGTGTTAACAAGCTCTTTTCAGCAAAATCATATTAAGCTCCGCCCACTATGCATATTAATGAATTTCAACGTTTTTATATCATGAACAAGTACACACTAGCTGACATACTTCTAACAAATATGAAACAAAACATGATTAAGATGATTAAAATATGAGCATTTCAAGATTTTTACTTTGAGCCCCGCCTAATCATTAATATGCGTGATATCACCACCAAAAACAATAGGGCACATCTACAGACCATGTCTATTTGTGCACCAAATTTGACATAAATTCAGTGTATTACACTTAAGATACTGTGTTAGCAAGCTCTTTTCAGCAAAATCATATTAAGCCCCGCCCACTATGCATATTAATGAATTTCAACGTTTCTATATCATGAACAAGTACACACTAGCTAACATACTTCTAACAAATATAAAACAAAACATAAATAAGATGATTAAAATATGAGCATTTCAAGATTTTTATATTAAGCCTCGCTTACTCATTAATATACATGACATCACCACCAAAAACAAAAGGGCACATCTACAGATCATTGGCTATCTGTGTTTTACCTATGACATGAATTCAGTGTATCGTTCTTGAGATATCGTTTTAACAAGCTTGCTGTTACACACACATCCACCCCGCACGCACGCACGCACGCGCGCACATACATACATACATACACACACACGTCAGCGTGACTGCATATGTTCCTTATGCTATTAACATCGGACATGTCGGACCAAAAGAAAAACAACAAAAAGTTAACTTTTATATTTCATGTTTAAATGTTTGCAATAAATACATGAAAGCACCAACAAATAAGACTGGTTAAACATCATATATAAACTGGAACATGCGACCTCGAGCAAAGGAAATCAGTACGATGGCATTTAACCCCCTCCTCCAGTGCCCTGCCCCAGTGCCCTGCCCAGTGAAATTACATCAGATCAATATTTTTTGTGAGAAATATAATACCCTTTTTCATCAGTTATTGCTGTCTTGAGACAAATCTGAATAAAATGAAGATGCAAATAACGGAATGGTTGGTAAGGTTTTTTAATGGGTATATAATATGAAGAATGAAAACCATTTTTTCAACTGTTCAATAATAATTAGAGTAATAATAGGGTCACCTGTCACAGAAATTTCGAGAGATAGAAAGTGATAATTTCGACAAACAAAATTCAATAGACCCAAATATCGAAAATTTCCCGTTTTCTTACCTTTTACTAAATTGCGTCCAAAATTGTAACGATCGTTCAAGTTTGGGTATAGTCAGATATGAAAAGATAATGATTCGAAAGGTCGGAAAGGATGAAAGGGGACGTTATCAAATTGAAAAGGTGAAAAAATCTATAACCACGCCGGTGATACTTTGTTTTTCTATCTTGGATATCATTTAAGAGAAAAAACGATATAAGAATAAAAGTACAAACTATCAGATCAATATTAAATGGGCAGATTAATATTAACAGATTAATTGAATATAACAAGCACTTTGTAGTTTATCAGGTGTGTACTGAAAAGAAACATGCAAAACTATTGCTTCCAACTTTTATTTCAAGAATATTTAACAATGTAATGAATACCCAGAACAGTCGTGTATGGCAATACTGCTTGCAAACTAAGGTCTTCTAGAGGAAAAATTACAATGCTAAAATTACCCCACATCCATTATTTAAGGCTTATGGACATCACAATTCGCATATTGATACCTAAATTAGAAAACGCTGTAAAATGGTCAGTTTTTACCTGATTTTGATTAAAATTGTGCATCAATTCACGAATATAAAGCTTATTTAGCTTTACCGTACACGTCTATATACATTTAACAGAGATGCAATTTACATCATATGAAGTTTTAACCACGTGAGCATGGATATATGATGCTTACAGTGTGCATGGAGGCTAATCATGTACCTCCATGGTGTAAAGGCAGTTACTAGCACATTACCGTCATTAAAACATCGTGGCGTGCATTTTATTCCAAAGCAATTATTCATTGGTTTACCTTGATAAGTGATAATTGAACCATTGTATTCTGGCCAATTAAAACACACGAATATCTCCATTTTACAGACAATGAATTAAGTAGCATTTCAGGCATACATTAATTTCAACCATTAAGGCCGTTACACACCGAACGCGACGCGGCGAGCGATTTTTTAAACAAAATTGAATAAAACAAAGGAAAAGAAACATTTTGAACTCTTGTTTTCAGAGAAGCACTGCCATCGCATGGCTATTCACATTTTAAGTGAAAATTGATTGAAAGGGCCTTTCTACGCTCATTAAAGCAAAATTCGCGTCGCGACAGAAAATCGCACCCCACTAAAGCGAATTTCTCCACAGTTTGAACAAAAAAGAATTTCTAACAAATTTTCCAGTATCATCAGAATGCCTCAATTGTAAACGTCATCGTGTGTAAGGAAAAAGTCAAAGCATCTTATAAAATTTGTTTCCTGTATGACTATCTAAAAAATCGCTCGCTGCGTCGCGTTCGGTGTGTTACGGCCTTTAGCCTTGGAACAAGTAAACTCCCATAGAGAGAGAGAGAGAGAGTTGAACACACAATTACAATGACGGGGTCGTCGCCTGCGTATTCGGTTATGATAGTACAAATGCTATCACGAGAAGCTTAATACGACCCGGACGAAAACACAGGTACGACGTACGGACAGACATAACATCGACAACCAAGTCAATGTCCACGGCTTTTGATAACCAGTTGTGGTGCACTGGCGTGTCTACCCACCTCAGGATTGAACCCGGGGCCTCGTGGTCTGTAGACAGGTATGATAACCGCTACACCACAGTAGGTAGACAAACTCCCACATCGAAAGTGAACCCAATCTATATGTTTCTGCTATGCCCTTCATACATTTCGACCGAGTGCTCCTGAAGAAAACATAAAGTTGAATTCCTTTGTCATATATCCGTGATCCGCCCTGACCATATAGGCTAGCAGCATTTATGCCATGTATAAGTATCCTCATCTGTCCGTATCTTCACCTGTGTCTGGAGGTTTCGGACTGCCGGAACATTGGAGGTTTTGAAACAGATCTATAGATCCGTTCTTAAATTAAAGAAAAGCGCTCTCGACGAGAGCCCGCCAATGGATCTTTCCGTTCGACGACGCTTGATACCCACAGTTAGATGGTGAGTTGACGCTCGCTTTCACGCAGTAGGAAAAAGACAATAGGTATAGGACACCACTGTAAGAGAAGAGAGTTACTATCCGACTATCCTTGGAAAGAGTATTAAACTGCTGATTATGGAAGACACCTGGTTACGGTCCTCGTTCATAATTCGGTGACATTAATTGCGCTACCAGCGACTGCATACTGAAAAGAACAAATTCAAAATAGATTAAAACCTGTACAAAAAATACAATGCAATGGGTGTAGTCGTGTGAAGGAGAGGAGGAGGGGAGGAGGAGGGGAGGGGGTGTTCGGGGTAACATGGTGCAGAAATATTGCTAAAATGTTAAGAAATTTTGTTAAAGGTCAAGATTTTGAGGCAATGATGAACTGCTTTTGGCTCATCAGTCAAATTTATCCTTCGAGCAGTTTAAAGATCGCTATTTTGACACAATTTTTTACGTCATCAGCATTTTTTTAGTTGTACGACCCTAATCCAAATGACAGACTATACACGTTGATGCTCAAAAGCCGCCCACTTATAACAATAATGGCTGCCACAAAGTGTTGGTACTGAGTGGTACACTTGTTGGTGTGACACTTGGCAGCTTGGTATAGCATAGCATAGCATAATTTAACGTCCCGGAAGCATCCGTGCTGGACATTATAACAAGACGGCCACGGCATTTGATAACCAGTTGTAAACTCACTGGCTGCAGACCGATCGGGATTCGAACCCGGGACGTGCGGGTGAGAGGACAAAGCACTAATCACTACACCACGGAGATCTGTATGATGACTCGTTTGAGTGGAAATTAAAGGATAAGTTCAAGGGTCAATCAGGTTTGTCTTTTATAAAAGAAGACTTGAAAAGAAACAAAATGGTAAAGAAATAATATTCAAAAATCTTCTTCCGTTAAGGAAATATTCCAGTTTAAAGCTCTGTGTTACCTATGTGGAAATGACTGGTATGGTAAGTTTACTATGGAAGGTTGGCGTCTTGATCTTCACATTCTTAACAATTGTTTACATATTTCAAAGATAACTTATTTAGCTTTTTGGTATTTGAATTATTTTTCTTCTTTCTTCAGGTGGTAAATTATAATTACCCTTACTAGATTCTGTTTTACTAGTGTCTTTCCTGCATAGGCGTACGGAAGGGATGCGAGGGCTGCTCCCCCCTTCCCATCCCCCCCCCCCCCAGCAATTTTTTGACATTTATTTGATGGATAGACAAATCAATCAGAAACAGGAGACTTGAAAAATTCAGATTTTATCTTTGCGTTTTTGATTCACTTTTTAAAGGCCAGTTATCGTGCATTACGGACGTTAAAATATATTTGTATCCGTGTGTTTTAATTGATTGAATACCACATAGATCAGGTTACACCTACGCAGATGAGCAAATCAGTAACCGTCTTGGTTCAAACTATTGTGTGTTGGAATAAAATGTACGCCGCCACGATAAATTCACAACAAATGGCCTTTAAAAATAGTAAATGAAATTATGTTGGCCAGATGTGTTCCTATTTATCACTATCGACAAGTTTTATTTCATGATTATGCATGCGGAATACTAAATTGTTAAAAAAATTATTTGCTGACAGCATTGACCATTTCAGTAATACGTGCGAATTATCTGATAAGGAAGTAATAAGAGCCTGGGGCGGAGCCAGAATAAAATGTCGGGAGAGGAGGGGGGGAAGGGGGCTGGTGGGGCATGCCGAACCAGGAATGATGTGATAACGTGTTTTATGCATATTTTGTCATTAATGGAACATTTTTGCATATTGGGACAAGAGTGCACAGTCTTCTGGTCTTAGGAAGCGGGGAGCAGGGGGAAAGGTACTCGTTGAAAGGATTTCACCTTCCCTATTGCATGCTTTCTTGTGGTTGGGAAATTGTTAAAATATTATTTGAAGGAAAATTTAGTCAAGTCATTGCAATATTTACCAAGTATTGCCCAAAATAACAAACATTTCCCAAAACTTGACTTGTACGAATATGAGGGAAATGACCAAACATCGGAAATCTTTCTTCAAATATTGAGAATTTTTTTCTCCCCAAAACCCAAAGAAAAATTGCTCAAAAGTTTCCGAAAATTGCTCGAGAATGAAAAAAAATTCCTCGAAATTGAAAAAGATTTCCCAAAAATGAAGAAAGTGTTCCAAAAATTGAAGAAAAATTTACCAGATTTCCCGAAAAGGAAATTTCCTAAAAACTGAAGGAAACTTTTCAAAGTCGAAGGAAAATTGCCCCAAAATGAAGAAAAATTTAGGAAAATTCTGGATTTTTTTCAAAGATTGAAAGAGAATCCCAAAATTGACCAAGTATTTCCCCAAAAAGGAGTTAATTTCCCCAAAATTGAACAAAAGCTTACCAAAATCAAAGAAAAATTGCCTAAAAATGAAGAAAAATTGCACGAGAATGAAAGAAACAAACATTGAATACATTTTCCAGAAAATTTACATAAACGTAGTAACTAACAGGACTAAGATTTATCTCATTGAAAAATCTAACGCCATGCCCCCCCCCCCCTCCCTTTCTTTTCCCCCACCCAGTCTGAACCCGCTCCTTAGTAAACGGAACCACGAAATTTAAGCTACAGTTTTGCATGCATGTACAAACATAATTCCTTTATGGAAATTTTCGGGCAAAAGTGCTCAGCCGCCTCCCCCCAGCCCCCATTGAAAATAGTCCCGTACGCCTATACTTTCCTGACATATCTAATGGTTTTTAAACCACAAAATCGCAGGAAAAAATATAATAAAATACATAAAGACTGAGGATCTGCTGTCACAACTAACTGACTAATCTGATATCAGTCGATTCTACACAAATAAAACCAAACGTTAAACGTCTCCTTAACGCAATAAGATTTCATGCTTTCTTCACCATTTTGTTTCTTTTGATATCCTCTTTCATATAACTGTATAAGATGGACTTGCTTGATCCCTGAACTAATATCCGTCACGTATCGTCGCATGACGTATGTTTTAGGATAAAAGTTGAAGACATTGTTAGAGACCCCTTCAGGTACACGCTGCGTATGAGGAAAAGATGCATACGAATAGTCTGGAATTGTTTTTAAATGTTTAAATTCACCCGATTCTCGATCTCACCTCTATTATCTTTTCAAATCAGGCTCTATGAATTCCCCATCCGCAATACAATCTACATTAAAAATCACCAAGTTTTGTTCTCAAAGAAACGCTTTCTCATACGCATGCTTATTTGCATTCTAAACAATTCAGGATTATCTTCAGACCGATTTTTCATATCATATCATTAAGCGTTCATTGTTGAATTCCTTTCAGACAAGATTTACATTCCGTCATTTTCTTTTCATGCCAGAATACAATTGTTTTTATTTTCGTTGATACAAGAAACCACTTGATTTGATTTTCTTAAAGAGTCAGGGCATTGTGCAGCACATTCCATTGGAAAGCTCCACAGATCTCACCCTAAAACATCTCTCCCCTTCCTCTGTTATAATATGTTCCGATTTGAAAGTTGAATCACATCTCCCTTGAGCAATAATAAAAAGATATGTTGATTACAAACAAACAAGCAAAGATAAGCGAAAGCAAAATTTTATCAAACTTCGTTAGCGGCGGAGGTAATAACAAGCAGAATGTATTATTATATACACTATAAACTTTTAAAACTTGGAAAAGAAAAATACGGGGAGAGGAAGGATAAATTAGCAAAAAGTGAAGACTGAAAAAGCTGGCAAAATGGTTCTTTTTTATGCATCCTTATCGAATATTGTTCTGCTTCATGTACACCTACATAACCTATACCCCTGACCTATATCCCAGTAAATATATTGTCCAGCAAATACATTTTCCCGATTTGCTGTCGAGGAAAAACATGCCGTTTGTCGGGAAAATTCTTCCAGTTTTTGAAGTTCAAGGTATAAAGTACGTCTCGTCGAGGGGCCTGTCGGTATCCGCACGGTTTGTCGGGAAGGTATTACAGCAATGTCATTCTTAAGTAAAATAGAACTGGTTGTGTGAATGTAAAAGTGAAAGTTTTAGCACAGACAAACTCGGCATAACGGTTTCACAAAATACAACAACAGATGATAGTTTGGATGATCTAATGCTTTTAATTTTGTAAGCGCGGTTTATGTGACCAAAGGCAGTGGCGTGGTGGGTCATGTTTCACTGGGGGAAGAGCGTTTTGGCGCCCCCCCCCCAAAAAAAAAACCTCTAATGCTTATAAGGGTAAAACGTTGGGCACATAGAATTGGCATGCACCGTTTAGATGGCAGATAAATTCATTAACCAGTTGTGTCAATTATTTGACGATAGTAAATTCAAGATTTTCCTTGTAGACAGCCATTAGGGGCACCCGGGAAGCCCTGTTTTTCTCGTGATTTTGGTAGCAGGAAGTTGCTTAAAATCAGTGTTTTAAATCTATGGGCGAAGCCCTGTTAGGGGTCGGGTGAAGCCTTGCGCTTTTGACTGTTTGATAGCAAAAAATGACAATTGTTTTAAAACTAAGGCGAAGCCCTTGTAGGGGCCCAGGGGGTGAAGCCAAGGGGCCCTGCGCTCTCAAATTCTCGTGATTTTGGTAGCAAAATAATGTTTAAAATTGTGTCAAATCATTGGGGCGAAGCCCTGGTAGAGGCCCAAGGGCCAAACCCTGCAAGACCTATATGATTCTCGTGATTTTGATAGTAGAAAACTTGTTTTAAAATGACATTAAAATGAGTCAAATCTAGGCATCGGAAACCCTGCATTTCTCGCGATATTGAATCGCAGATAATTGCTAAATAATGTGTTAAATCCAGCTGTCTAGGGTCGAAGTCTTGAGAAAACCCAGAAAGCCCAGAATGCTGAGCGTTTTTCACACTAAAGTTAGTTAGAACAAATGTACTTCTAAATTAGATTTTACTTTGTATGCAGATGATACTAACATTATTTGCACCCATGCTGATGTCAAAAATATAATTGAAACTGTTAATACTGAAATGCCTAAAGTTGTAGAATGGTTTAAAACAAATAAGCTACATCTGAATTAAAAAAAATCAACTGTTATTTTATTTAGACCCAAACAATGGCGAAAAGACACCTCAAACTTACGCATTTCTATAAATAGAATGCCAGTCTCCTTTTCTAACAATACAACATTTCTTGGTGTAACTATTGATGAATGCTTGTCTTGGAACTCTCATATTGATTTAATTACTAATAAAGTAGCAAAGAGTATTGGTATCATCAGTAGATTAAAATATATTTTACCTGTTCATATTCTATATAGATTATAATATGTGCTTATCATACCTTATTTCATGTATTGCTGTATAATATGGGGTAATAATTATAAAACTAAGTTTCATAAATTATGTATTTTACAAAAAAAGAGTTATCAGGTTTCTAACAAACTCTCCAAGGTACGCTCACACCAGCCCCTTATTTAAAGATAGCAACATTCTTTCCTTCTTTGACATTATTCATTTTCAAAATGCCGTTTTCATGTATCAGTTTTACAATAACTGATTGCCGCCTACTTTTGCTAACTTCTTCATAGGCAACTCTTTAATTTACAAAAATGATACAAGACATGCCACCCAACTTAGAAGCTTCACTAAAAGTCAGTACCACTTAAAATACCAAAGCGTACAAATTCGGAATTCATTACCAATGTCTGTTAAAAGCTGCCCCAGCATTACTTGCTCCAAATCCAAACTTAAGAACTATTTCCTCAGATTAATCTCGAATTCTTCCCATCATCTTACTTAGACCATTTCTATATTGTTGATAATCTGTATTGTTAGCCAAGTGTATTTTGAAGGCGGGTATTATCACTAGTATTTGTTATGTAACTTTCTCTTTTTCTTTCCTTTTGTTGGCGACGACGACGAGTAAACACACAATTACAATGACGGGGTCGTCGCCTGCGTATTCGGTTATGATAGTAACAATGCTATCACGAAACGCTTAATACGACCCGGACGAGAACACAGGTACGACGTACGGACAGACATAATATCGACAACCAAGTCAATGTCCACGACCTTTGATAACCAGCTTGTGGTGCACTGGCGTGTCTACCCAACCCAGGCTTGAAGTTGAAGCCAGGGCCTCGTGGTCTGTAGACAGATATGATAACCGCTACGCCACACATAGTGGACAAAGCTGAACGACGACGAGTGATTGTTGATAATCTGTATTGTTAAGCCAAGTGTATTTTGAAGGCGGATATTGTCACTAGTATTTGTTATGTAACTTTCTCTTTTTCTTTCCTTTTGCTTAAATTCTATCCTATTATATATGTTCAAAGTAAATGTCCCTTGTGGGAAACCTTTAATCACAAGCTTTTAGTAGTTTTCTGAAGGTTCTCCTCTTTCTTTTCAACATAACTGACAATCTGTGCTATTTAATTGAATTTGTTGTGGTGCCGTTAAGCCTTCATCAAACAAACAAGCTATTTAATCAAAATAAAACAAAGTTTGAACAACAACAACAAATATACAATCCCATTGACTACACTACTGTGACTGAAGTTGGGGTCCAGGGATGATTTTCATGTAAGAATACAATTTTTACATTTACAACATTTTGTTTTGCAAATGATACAGCTTGCAGAAGTTGAGAATGAAAATATGTACAAATACATTCTCAGGACAACTTTTGCGTCACTCTGAGCATTCGGCGCCGTCTCAGCACCACGCCACTGGGAGGTGGGGGGTCCTACAGGCTGTAGACTGTCGGGTAAATTCTTGTTCGCCCGGTTTGTCGGGAAGAAATTAGCAGTATCGTCAGATCATTCTACTGTAAAACTCTTTTTAACAGTTAAACTGTTAAATCACAACAGTTACTGACGACTGATTTTCCGAAAATTTTGTCGGAAAAAGCTTGTAATGTGTCCACATGGCTGGATTTAACTTAGTCTCTCATTATTTTTGTTTCTATATTATATGCAACATGTCGCTATGATTTTTTAATGGAGTTATCTAAATTCGACCAATTGCATTAGTTAAATTGTTTCCGTCTCATTCACAAATAATTTTTTGAAACATATTTTCTTAATATAAAGACATCAGTTACATTTAGATCACTTTATGTACGCAGCCATATAACATGTATAAGAACAAGAACAGTGGCGTGTATAAGGGGCCTTAGCCCTCTAAAAAATGCCGTAGGCCCCCCCCCAAAAAAAAAAAAAAAAAAAAAAAAAAAAAAAAATGTCAAAGCAATAAATAGTGAAAGGAAAATAACTATGAAGTGAAATATCAAATTAATCATAAAAAAGAGAGATGTTGGCATTTTGTATTCGCATCGACTGAATTTTTGTTTTTTTTGGACTAAAACTCTTCCAGATTGCACCAGAAACCCTTAATTTTGGACCGAGCACCTTCAGTTTTGGACCAAAATTCTTCAATTTTGGACCCAAAATCTCAAATTTTGGAACAGGTTTCCATTTCAAGATCCGCCCTTTAGTCAAGCTCGATTCCTGTTTTCGCAGATTGCGGCATTTTATTAATAGAACAAAGGATAAGGTGACAAAATGACCAGTCCTCGTAAAGCTTATCGAGTCCGTTATCCATTTTGCAGTTTTATCTGTATTGGCTTTAAAATTAGTACACGTGGCATTACACACGCTACCTTTGGAAAGTAGTGCTCTGGTTGCCAGTGGCATACAGACTGACAGAGTCCCGTGGTCGAAGGGTGGATCTTGAAATGCATGGAAAGCAAAGATCTTCAAGTGTGGACCAAAACGTTTGGATTAAAATTCTCCAGTTTTGGGTCAAAAATCTTCAATTTTTTGAACAAAAATCATCAAGTTTTGTATTAGCTAGCGCACGCCCCAAAACTTTTCTGGTTACAATCAGAAAATTTGCAAAGGCTGACTGGTATAAATTTCCATTAAAAGCTGCTGCTAACTTTCCTTCAATTTTGGAAAACCTCCAATTTTCTTATTTTCAGAAAGTTTTTTTTAATTTATGGAAAACTTTCTAAATAATTGTAGGAAATTTACTTCAATTTTAGAAAATTTCCTATAATTTCGGGAAGCTTTCTTTAATTTTCGGGAAATTTTCTACATTTTGGGGAAAATTTGCTTCAATTTTCAGGAAATTTACTTCCATTTTGGTCAAATTTTACCACTATTTCAATAATTTTACAAAAGTTTTGCTCCATTTGAAAAATTATGTGAATAATTTCCCATTTTTCTCTCAAAGGGGCTGCTTACTCCCTACTTCCTACGTCTCTGGTTATGGCATCTGGAAATTGAGATTTTCTGTCGGAACAATCATAGATTTTAGTCAGGTGAAATATTAGAGACATAACATTAAATAAACATGGTAGAAAGTTTAGAAGTATGGATGTTGCCTGCACGATTATCATCAAAGCATTTATCAAAAGATTTTAAGTACAATCGTAATGTCAAAACCGTACCAGTGACAGCCTGCTTTACATATTATTTTATCTGGTTAGTTAGTGTATACTCGATGAGCACTGAGCGTCCAATCTGGCAATTGTCATGTTTCTAAAATGGCAATTTCATACCGTTGAAGTTTCCATTCTGCATCCAAAATCAATTACCTGATTACCTGATAATGATTTGCCAGATGTGGCGTGGAAACAGAGGTCCCCGACTGGCAGCCCATGCTAGTGCCACTCCTTAGGCTGTTTGTATTTGATCATGCTGCTGGTAGGGTCGGGTATACTGTTTACACAATTGTGTGCACTGTGCTAAATAGAGCTATCCACCTGTCCGTGCAGATCCCTGCTTGAAAGGCAATATGTGGGCCTGAATAAGACGGTGAAACCTGGGGCTAGTTATGTGTTTACTTAGGTGTCCTTATAGTTTTGTCTAAAATTTCCCTAATGACATCTTTATCAGCGTATTCCATGACCTACCTTAAAACATATATTTTTGTAGGTGAAAAGTTTGGATCACGTTATGACAAAATTTGCCTCTACCAAACTTTCAGTTTCACTTGGCTACGTCAGTGAGCAAAGCGCATAAAGTTGCTGCATTGACTAATGGGAAGAAGAAGGGACTACTTTATTTGTAATGGCTGATACTAATGAAGACAAAACACTTTCACACAGAAATATATAACGTTGTCTAAAATCTATCCTCATATATATATGTATTGCGTTATTAATGAAATTGGTAACCAGGTTAATGCAGCAATTTGTACCAAGACCTATATCTTAAACCCATCACCAAACCAATCACCAACCATTAAAGCGATTATACTGAATATAAGAAGTTAAGCTGTTTTCAGGGCCGTAATTCTCCTACACAAATGGGGAGGGGGAG
Organism: Chiridota heheva; assembly: GCA_020152595.1. Lineage (NCBI taxonomy): Eukaryota > Metazoa > Echinodermata > Holothuroidea > Apodida > Chiridotidae > Chiridota > Chiridota heheva. Next base: position 816,011 of record JAIGNY010001437.1, on the reverse strand, counting down.
GCAGTGGCATAGATATTGGGGGGAGAGAGGGCAATTGCCCCGGAAAATTTGCAAAATAGAAATTAAGTATGTTGGATTGTTTTGGTAATCCGGATGAAAGCGATCGGTCTTAATACCAGCCATTTTGGGAAAAAGGATTACAAAATTTCCACAAATCGATGTTAGGGCTACGTAGCTGTTTAGAGTTAACACATTTCTGATTTGTTCTCAAAATTCCGAAATTTTTCCGATGGGCTAATCGGTATAGGTCCTATAGGGGATAGGGATAACATGTCCCCATGTTCTCTTCTTGGGGAATTACGGCCCTTGCTGTTTTAGCTTGCAGTAAACTCTTAAATCTGACCTTGACGGATTCTAATTACAAATCAGTCGTTGGAATTAAGCCGGGAATCAAAGTATCTACGAAAGACACCATTGGGTCAGTCTGTTTTCTGTCAGATGAAATTTCAACTAGCTGCAAGTATACAAAACATGTTGTTTAACACAGTGATGCAGCATAACTTTGGCAGTGGAGTAGCCATAGGGGCCAGGGTGGGGGAAATGGCCTCTTTTATGAATTTTCCCCATTTTCGATCTTGCAACGGTTTATCACCACGTGTAATATGCCTTTGATATATTCCCTCCTGCTGAGCTGAGAGTATGTCCCTCAAATTGTGATGGGAACGCTTTGTCTTGGATATGCCTTTATGACATCGCGTTGTACACTGCAAAGTCACTTTTCAACACATTGGTGAAATCTGTGACATGCAATAACTCCTAAGCGGATAAAATAGCAACATATTTTTTACACAAATTTTCCTATAATAATATATACTTCTCTTTCATTAAATCATATAAATTAAAATGATAATTGATGGAAATTTTTCTTTAAGACTGTGGCACAGTCCAAAAACCAATTTCTGCATGGCCCCAATATTCCTACATTCTATTACCTAAATATGATGTGAATATTTATCTATACCTGTTACAATTTGAATGGGATATGGCAGTATGGTAAAGACTAAAACACATTGTACCTCTAATTTGCTGCATTCTTTCAAAGAATTGTTTTACAAAATATAAACCTAAAACCTAAAAAATACCTTTTAATATACCAGGGTTGCCCAGTCATACGTCACAAATTCACAACTTTATTGATCCTAAAAATCCAAAAAGCTGTACCCTCAATTTTGACGAAATATTTGGCTCCTTTAATGTGTTCTAATTTCAAAGCAATTCAGCTATTTTTTCTTAGACCTATAATGATATATATAAATATATTGAATTTCAATAAAATCATGCATGCTAATCATTCATACCTCATATTTCACATCTGCGGGTAATGGATTATCTGCAAAATAGAAGAAGAAAGAATTAAAACACTTTTATAATTCTTAAATAGATTTTAATTACAACGAATCTGAGCTGACCAAGACGGAGAGGCCAGGGAGGGATTTCTAACCAGTGGGAAGAAAAATAATTAATTTCTGGGACAATTTATATCATAAACATATCACAAATGATTCAATTCCAAATTTGAATGCCTCCCCCCCCCCTCCTTCCTTTTTTTTTAACGACGAGGTAAATTTAGGGAGAAGAGAACATACAATATCGTCAACTTTAACAAAAATATTAAGGAGTATTTCCCAAGTCATCATAATCGTCATATTTCATATGCCTATGTTTATGATGACTTCAGAGGGTGTACCAGAATACAAAAGTATCAAAATGCACAAGTTATACAACGACCTTAGTTTAGTGTGAATATATAATGTGCATTGCCAGTCGAAGTGAGATGGTGGGTATAGGAGGGCATAGACAAATTTTCCGTTACAATGGCCCTGACTGCATGTTCCACCAAAAAAAAAAAAATACAAGCCTGGTGTCCACTCTAATGAGAAGAGGGTGATTATGCATGAATTTCTGCTAACTTTCATGATTAGGGGAGAAAGAGGGTGGCAAAGGCAATAAATGTTCTGCATCTTAAGCCCATGATCTATTTTTCCGGTTTGTGTGACTGCAAAGTCCGAAAAACGGAAAATCGAATAAGAAACTATCTTTACAGCTTTCGACTGAATATTTCTCAAATTGGATACAAATTGTTTTACATTTCTTCCAAATATCCGGATAAGGAAAAATTTCCCCTTGTCCCTATTCCTCAAACAGCGCTATTGTATTTTAAACATAAAAACTTACTATATTTTCGTCGCTCACGACAACACACGATCAAGATGATGATGCTAACGATTATAATTACAGTTATAACCACGACGACGGCGATTAGGACACCAACCACTGTAATCTTCTTGTTAGAAGCAGTCGATGACTGATTCATTTCAGTCGATGACGTTGTTTGTAGTCTGTTGAGCTGTTCTGTTATTGGAAAAATGACAAGAAGCTAAACAAGGCGAAAAAAATTCGATGCAGTTGAAAAATCCCAAGGCACCATCTGATCAAATTATTTTGATTATTTTTTTTGAAAGGATACACTTGTAGGTACTTGAATCTGAAAAGCTGAAAGGGTCATTTTTTAGGTTTGAAAAATATTGGGGCAGGGGGAACCTATACCATCTGTACACTGCCATTTCTACATTTACCCCTAACAACAATTCATGTTGAAAGTACTAGCAGGAAAGCAATGATTAATAAGTCCTTAATTGGTCACATGATGATAGTTGATACCTAAAAGTATTTAAATTTTACCATAAACATTTAAAACTTGAAATCTGATTAATGTTTAAGTGGCGAAGCTAAGTTAAAGAGGCTGTATCGTCTCAAAACAAATCCCAATCATGACGTCAGGAAGTACATGGCATGTACTTACACACGTCACCAACGTATTACAATCGTTGGGCGCGATTCAGAGAAGCGTATATTAAAGGCGTACATTATGTGTATGAAGATTAGGTAAATTCACATATACGGAGTATGTCTGTGCAAGGATCCATCCTTGGTCTATGTGGTTACATGACACGGCTGTGCGGCTTCCTATTGACGCACAGCTTCCTATTGTCACACTGCTTCTTATTGTCACACACAAGATGCTTCCTATTGCCACACTGCTTCTTATTGTCACACACAAGATGCTTCCTATTGCCACACTGCTTCTTATTGTCACACACAAGATGCTTCTTATTGTCGCACTGCTTCTTATTGTCACACACAAGATGCTTCTTATTGTCACACTGCTTCTTATTGTCGCACACTAGATGCTTCTTATGATTTCTAATGCCACACTGCTTCTTATTGTCACACACAAGATGCTTCTTATTGTCACACATGTGCGACAATAGGAAATACATAGTGTGTGACAATAGGAAGCAGTCCAATAAGCAGATCAGACTTTTGGCCTAAATCAAATCATCATTTCACGTGAAAGTTATTTCTCTTCAGAAGGGATCATTGAATCTGCGAAAACGAAGACCTGTAAAACGAAGACCTGTAAAACGAAGACCTGTAAAACGAAGACCTGTAAAACGAAGACGTGTGAAACGAAGACCCGTAAAACGGAAACCTGTGAAACTAAGACCTGTAAAATGAAGACCTGTAAAATCAAATCGGGTGGTCATATTTGGATTTTTATTTCATTTTTTTTTTTTTTGCTTTTCAAAAGTATTCCGACACAGAGAGGCAGGGACAAAGTTTTATCAAATTTCCGACAGAAAAATTATCCTCAAAATGTGAATTCTTGTCCCCCCCCCAATATTATGACTCTAACGGCGCCGCTGATATGGGTTCCCTTGTTGTTAACGACAGGGCCCCTCCCTTAATGTTAATACTCTTTCTGCAGATTCAATGATCCCTACAGAATAGAATTAACTTTCACGTGAAATGATGATTTGATTTAGGCCAAGTCTTATCTGCTTATTGGACTGCTTCCTGTTGTTGCACACTATGTTTCCTATTGTCGCACATGTGTGACAATAAAAAACACCTAGTGTGTGACAATAAGAAGCAGTGTGACAATAAGAAGCAGTGTGACAATAAGAAGCACCTTGTGTGTGACAATAAGCAGTGTGACAATAGGAAGCACCTAGTGTGTGACAATAAGAAGCAGTGCGACAATAAGAAGTTGTGCGTCAATAGGAAGCTGAGTTGAACTGAGTTCTACCAATTCGTCGTTAGTTTAAACATGGAGCCATCAACTTTAGATTAAGTCATTTAATAGCTCCATGTTTTAATTCATGGAGAAAAGACGAAGAAAAAAATTACGCCTTGACAAGATTCAAACTAGTTACCTTTGGCACAAAAGCAAATCCGAAACCCATCACCAGTGGTTTACTTTTGATTCACAGTGAACCAAGGAAATCCGAAACGCATCACCTGTGGTTCACTTTGTGGATCATAGTGAACTATAGGTGATGAGTTTCGGATTTGCTTTTGTGCCAAACGTAATGAGTTCGAATGTCGTCAAGGCAACATTTTTTGACGAGATTCAAACTCGTTACGTTTGGCACAAAAGCAAATCCGAAACTCATCACCTTATTCATTCGGCCAGTCGGAAATCTGACCTCGTTTGACCTCAAAACTTTAAACATTGATGACGTCATACAATTTTGAATTTGGCTCGAAATTCAAATGCAATGTACTTCGAGCAAAATTTCACCATTTATAAGTCAAATTAACTAACATAATCCACATTTTATGGAGAAATATCATCAAAGCAAACACAGAACGTCCTAACTCTTATGTATACTGATATACAACTGAAAAAATAAGGTGAAGACCTACGGCGATTGAACGTATCAGCCGATGATCGAAAATTAGGCCAAAATTAACTTTTTCGAACTCCGTAAAATAATTGAATTGCTAAAATTGTAGGAAATTTACTCCTTGACACAAAAAAACAATTAACACTAGACAGCTACGCTGTAAATGGTAGTTCACAAAACGTTTGTACTGCAGCTGACAGAATCAGGTGTCTTTTTTTGACATAATAGCAGAGTAGACGCTTTTAGAACAATGACGTAATGTGTTTACATTCTCATAATACTCAACAATGACAAAATGAACATTCGCGCGGCCTTGTAACACATGTGGGCCTGCGGTCAGCTGCGAGACGACTACGGGAGGTGAATTAAAGTAGAACGGAACTAATTATTCTCCCTATTGAAAACTATGATAAAAGAATCAAGTTCAGGGTCCTTTTTTTTACCAGAATGTTATAGATTTGGGAGATATTTTGTTTTCCAAAAGCACCATCTAATATCTCTCGGATGAGAGTACTTTCGATGGGGGGTCACCAGAGGTTTTGGCCCTTTATTCAGGCCGAAGTGAAGAGGTGTTGTACACCCTCACAAAATTCTGGTATGGGTCCATGGTAAAATAGTTCCCCATATAACTTTTTCTGAAGCAGATCTCGTCAAGTTTGGATATGAATAGTCAAGACCTATCAATTATCTACTATTCCTGAAATTTGCAAATTCCCAGCTTCCTGTTGCGTGAAATGGGACCTCTGGAAAATATTTGTATTAGCCCTTTCTCTGGCTGAACTCGCAGACTTATGGAAGCATATGCCGGTCAAAACCTCAGAATTACGTGGCGTCGGAATGACGTGGCGTCGGAATGACGTGGCGTCGGAATGACGTGGCGTCGGAATGACGTGGCGTCGGAAAACGTGGCGTCGGAAAAACGTGGCGTCGGAATTACGTGGCGTCTGAATTACGTGGCGTCGGAATTACGACGCGACGTAATTACGACGCGACGTAATTACGACGCGACGTAATTACGACGCGACGTAATTACGACGCGACGTAATTACGACGCGTCGTAATTATATTTACTACGCGACCCAAACATTTACCGGCATATGCTTCCATACAGACTTGAAGTTGAAGTAACATACTGACATGTGAGGCATGTTTCAGGGATTTTTCTAAAAGCATTTATTTCCCAAAGAGACAGTAACAAATGCAAAGACACTGATTGGATTTTATCCGGACTTTCACATCGTAACTTTTGAATTAAAATTTTCCTACATAATTTGGTCTTACCAAAGTTTGGAAGCAATTTGAAAAATATTCTCTTGTCAACATATCAGTGGCCCAGCCTTAGCCTAAAGTGACCTTCGCTATCTCTTATACTTATAAGTTAGTCCTACGCCCTAAGTCTAACAACCGCTGCCACTTTCTTACTAACCTACAATGTTGAAAGAAACAGTAGGCCTACTAGGGATTGTTTTTCGAACCTACAATCTTGGATAAAACTCCTTGAAACACTTTGTGAAAATATGTGATGTTTTTCATGAAGCTACTTTTCTATTGTAAATTGTTCCACATATATAAATCAGAAATGCTGGAATTTTTTTCTGTTGCTTCTTTAATCTCTACTCGTTCAATTGTAATTAATATTTTAGAATTATAAGGAGATTTTAATGATTTCATTGACGCCGCCAGTGTCCCCCTCTCCTATCTCACTATAATAATTGTCCTCCCCTCCCCATTCAATCTTGGCCGTTGTTACTGTTTTTCCTGGAAATGACGTTAAGAAATCAATACATTTAACATTGAAAGGGAGAAGTGGGGGGAGAGGGGGAGGAGAGGGGGGAGGAGGGGGGAGGAGAGGGGGGGGGGGAAGGAGAGGGGGAGGGGTAGGGAATTGCAAAAACTGAAGTGTTCCAGCAGGTTTGTCCAAGATTGTAGGCCTAGGTCTACTCCCAATAAAATAAAAAAATCCCATAACATTTTCTTCAATTTTAGATGATCTGCAAGGATTTAAAGTTCAGTCACAAATGCTAAATTAACTCTATTCACCTAAGTATAGGTTAACGTTATACCTCAAATAGTCCTCGAGTACTAGGCCAACCTACTTCCCTTCAACAACTTGGAAGTTTCAAGCCCTTGTATGACAATATAATCTTGGTTTCTGATGAAATCACTCCACCTATCAGTGCTGTCATGCACAATAAATTATACCCTATCCATTTAATAGTACCTCAGACTCCATAGCAATCAGTGTAACAAACGCTATTTAGAACTAGCTATCAGTATCACTGTTGTATAGTTAGCTAGCTGCCTATTGATACAACTGACTAACGTTAGTGTTACTATTAAGGTTTACGTGCGTGGGTGGAACCCGGGCGCGCAACAAACATTCAGACCTTGACAAAGTAAAAAGTTTGAGGTTTTCCCCGCGGGAAATTTTAAGACACTTTAGTCAGGTGATGTGTCACATGGCGGTGTACGCGGAATCATAGTGGTGTCATCGTCATGTAACGAGTCATTTGCGACTTCAGTATGACATCATTATGTATAAGTTGCCAAAACGGGAAATGGTCACAAAAAGAAGATTCTGTCAGCTGCCGTTTGCATGCTGATTCCGAGCTTTGAACACGTGCTGGTCGCCATTTTGGGTACTGAATATTCATCATATATGACCAACGTAATTAAATATTAATCACCATTACACTAATTCTATCAGTGCAGTTGCTGGAGTAGACTGATTCCAACACTCCATATGGGAGATTTTTTTATTTGAAAACGATTGACAAGGACAAATTAAGTTGGGATAAAAAACAGTAAATCTTAAATGACATCTTCCTGGTACATTCAGCCGTTCTATTTCAGAAGTATGGTGAACATTTTACAAATAAGCCGGGCTTTTAAATATAAAAAAACCCAATACGGTTGGGTAAATTTGGGCTGGAGGTTAGTTGGTGGGGTTATTAAGACAAATTGGCAGAGATATAAAAAAAAAGACAAAACTGGGTTTAACAATTTGACGAGAAGGGGGACAGTTTATAGCTTTCCCCTGTGTTATTTGCAATTGGGCATACAATATTTATGAAGTCATGAATTCAACCAGGGGCGGATTGGTCTACTGGCCCTGGACCAGTGAGTTGAGGCGCCAGTCACCAGTCGGAGGCACTGGTCCCAACACGCTGATTAACTTTTCCTCATAACTTGAGTTTGGCCGTTGACCCATTGAACTAGTTTATATTATTTCATGAAATAAAACATTTTTTGTATGCTTCATGTGAATGAACGTATAAACATTATGACACTTATCATTTTTTGCGTGGTAAGGTCAGTCAAAGGCACCGGTCATTTCACCTAGACCGGTATATTTTTAGGTGTCAGTCAGCTCCTGGATCCGACCCCAATATATGGTACACAAATGCATTCGGGCGGTTTAGCAAGAATTATTAGATCAAAGTGGGTGTATGGAAATTAAGTCTAATTGGGGTAGGGAGTAGATATTGCTTCTAATCTCCCAGTCAATTCCTCCACAGTGTTCCGCATTTATTCATAAAACACAAAATGTTACGTCAAAGTAATCCATTCTGAAATGGTGTTGTCCCCAGTACTTGGCCGCGGGATACATCATCTTTTCCTCTAGGAGGAAGGGGGGGGGGGGGGGGGGGTGCAATTATGAGAAGGGTCGAACCATAACTTGTAATGTCAAGGTCCAGAAAGTGGGTGGTTGAAGGGAAAAGGTGGGCGCTTCACTTATTCCCAGAGTCCCTTTTAAGAGGTCGAGGGGGAAGATCCTTGTTGCAATGGTGGGAAGTGTGTGAAACAAAAGAGGGGGAAATATTACATGGCAATACTTTACACAGAACAAAAACATTCTCCCCCTAAACTTTTGCATATAGGCCCTTTGAATGCAAGGCAAAGGAGCAACAGGTACCAGTTTCTACAGTCTGTGGTACGACTTAGTTCAGGCTTGACCCTCAATCTTTGGGCTAAATAACCATCTGAAAAATCAATGAAGGAAATTTAAAAAAATAAGTTTTAAATCAGTTTAATTAGTTCCAAAAGTGTTCTTATTTTTTTCCAGTCAGTCCAACACGATGCTAAAACAGCTACAGAAAAAACTCAAAATACTTCAAAGGTGAATTCAGGATGAAGTTAACCACAATGGGTGCACTGGAAATTGGTTCAAACAATACAGAAGTAAAATTAGCAAACCAATACTTTCAATGACATAATGACCTCCATTGACCATCCTTACATCCACCTTGGGAATACGTTTAATTTACGAAAAGCAATAAATAAGACACAATGGAGACAGATTAAACAATAATAACTCTTATTATCTTCAAATGCAACAAAATAACAACAAATAAAAATACATCTTTATCAACCTGAATAAAGGGTAGTGCTTATGTAAGTTTATCAATACACAGTATAAATAAAACAGCTGGCAAAAACTTAAGTCATACAAAATTTAAAACCCAGTAACAAAGACTCCACATTAAGTGTGTATTACTATAAGTTTCTTTAATATTATTTGTTATAAATTAAACAAATTGACACTTTCATTAAATTAAAATGAATGGCACTTCCTTGTATCAGCCAGACAGCCTTAGATATATACAGTATATGTCACCCAGACAGTCTTTAATATGAAAAAACTATATGTCACCCAGACAGCCTTTAATATATACAATATGTCACCCAGACAGTCTATAATGAAAAACAATATGTCACCCAGACAGTCTTAAATATATACAGCATGTCAGTCTTTAATACAGACAGGCTTTAATATATACAATATATGTCACCCAGTCTTAGATATATACAGTATGCAGACTTGAATAAAAACAATGTCACCCAGACAGGCTTTAATATGTCACCCAGACAGTCTCTAATAAAACAATATATGTCACCCAGTCATAGATATATACAGTATATGTCACCCAGACAGTCTTTAATATAAAACAAATATGTCACCCAGACAGGCTTTAATATGTCACCCAGACAGGCTTTAATATGTCACCCAGACAGGCTTTAATATGTCACCCAGACAGGCTTTAATATGTCACCCACACAGGCTTTAATATGTCACCCACACAGGCTTTAATATGTCACCCAGACAGGCTTTATATATACAATATAATGTATTTTCTATTCCACCTTTCACAAATAGAAAACCAGACATACAAACAAAACAAAACTTTACACTGTGACTACTTTGCACAGGAAGCTTACAGGTGATAAATCATGGTACGTTTTAAAAAAATAGACACATTATCTTTTCTGAATCTTTACTGTTCATATGTACATTTATAGTTGTAAAACTGTACATAGCTAGCATATGGCAAATAATAAACTGTACAGTTCAAAGGTGCAAACATGAAGAGCACAAATATTATGCTGTTAGGCGCTACCAACACTTAAAACATACTACACAGTTTTACACAGCTTTATTTCATTTAGGCTGCATTACAAAATAACTCAAATTATTGTGACACAATTAATTACAGGTATATGGGCAGGGCAGGTCAGGTACAAAAAAATTAAAAATTGTTGTATTCTGAATTTACAGCTCTTTGTAAACAATTAAAAATCTGTCCATAAAAAAGTAATCAATTATGCCCTCTCAATGTACAAGTAAGAAAGAAAGGCATTGATTTTAACATCTTCATCACTTAAATAACATGTTTCTTTACCAGCCAATTACATTTAAAGGAACAAACATTTTTTGCTTTTCACAGCTTCTCCACAATCTAATGATAAATAATGAAGACAGCATTGCTAATCCAAACTTAATGTGAATGGCAAACAATAGTCTTTTAGGCTTACTGCTCTCCAGCACTGGTTAAATTTGTCCATGCCCACAGCCATTTGCAGGACCCATGCCACTCATTTGTAAATGCACTACCTGGACGGGTTTCAGTAAATTCACTTTCAGGATTTAAACTAGACATCACTTATCTTCAATTCTACTAACTGATCACTCAATGAAAGACAATAGCAGATGATACAATATTTTGGGGGAGAGTTGCATTCAACAAAAGCCCAGCAATGGTTAATGAAATGTTAGGCGTCATGACATTTTTACTTTTGACATACTTACCAATGGCTGCTAAAAAAATGTTCGAAAGTTTTTGGGTAAATCAAAAGAAGATTTGGTATTTAGCATCCATCCATCACTGTACCGATGCGAATGTAGCTGTGAAAATAAAAATAAATAAAAAAAATGTTTGACCAATCATGAGAAAAAAAATCAAAAAATCGTACTGTACATAAACTATTATATACTACATATATGAACCAAGCTTGAAAGTGCTCAAGGGATTGGTGGAAAGAATACAAGTCATCATTGGCACGTGAGTTACTACTTGCTGGAATGGTTAACTTGTTCTAGATATAAAGAAAACAGCAAGAAAAGACTTTGGCACCTGTAAGAATAAAGAATTAATATAATCAATGTTCTAAAATACTTAATTTTTCCAAAAGTTTTATCACACACTTATGCATTCTTTAAACAAAGAAAATTAATACACTGTACTTAAAGGCATTGGGGCAGGCATTTAGACTGGCATCAGATATGGCAAATAAAAAACATAAAATGATCTTTGGCACACATATGATATATGGTTTGGTTTGTTGAAATTTAACGGCACCGCGACAGTCATGAGTCAAATGTGCCAATAGGGTGTTAATAAATTATGGTGTAAGATTTAGGATAGTGAGGAAAGGAAGGTTTGTAAGGAAGAAAAACAGAAAGAGAAAAAGAAAGAGGTAAGTAAGGTTAGGTGTAGAAAGGGGAGGAAAAAGTTAAATGTGGTGGAAGAGGTTGTTGTTGCGGAGGAGGTTGATGATATTTGATGAAGAATTGTTTTCGAAAAGGTCAGAGATTGAGGATAGTGAGGAGAGAAGAAATCTGAATTAAGGAACAGGTTACAAAGACATGCTTGATGAAGAGAATGGTGTTACAAGTGGGGCAGAGAGAGGTAGGGGAGCCGGATAAGATATGAGAGTGAGTGGGAGAGGAGTGGCTGAGGCGGATAAGGGTGACAACGATGTCTTCTCTGCGGTTGTGACTGTGCAGAGGGATGTTGGTCCAGACTTTGGGTTTAATGGTGTGAAGTTTGTTACTGGCTTCGTGATTTCAGGAGTTTTGCGAGTTTTTTTAATGTAGTCGGAGATGGAGAGATGGGAGGTCTGAGTGTGGAATAGGAAAAGGAGAGGCAATGTTTGACAGTTTTGTTGGCGGCTCTCTCATTGTCAGGGATGCCGACATTGCTGGGAATCCAGAAGAAGATAATATTCTTTCTTAAGGAGGAGAGAGTGTGGAGTTTGTTGAGGATTTGTAGAATGAGAGGGTTGCGCCAGAGCATGTTGAGGATGCCAGTGAGGACGGACTTAGAGTCAGAGAAGATAACAAAACGGAGGCGGAAAGAGAGTTCTATGAAGTTTAAGGCTAGGAGGATGATTTTCGCCTCGGCAGAGTAGATTGAGGTGCCACCGGGTAGCCTTGAGGAGAGGGTGAGGCCGGGACAGGCGGCGGTGGCTGCAGAAGAGCCTCCCGTGTGAAGCCGTCGGTGAAGAGGAAGGAGTAGTCGTGGAAATGTCTACTGAGTTGGCAGTATTTAGAGTGGGAGAAGGCTGGGTTGTGAAGAGCTTTAGTGAAGGAGGAAAGACCAAGGTACACCTTGGGGAGGAGGGGAGGGGGTAAATAGTCCAGGTAGGTGTAGGTGGGATGGTGTATCTGGCGATCAAGAAAATGTTGATGTTGGCTTTGGAGAAGTGGAAATTCGTTGGCTTCGACATGGAGATTGGTGATAGGGAAGGTGTGAGTGGCGCCAAGGCAAAGCCTTAGGGCAGTGTTCTCAGTCACCTCCAGGTGTTTCAAGTCAAATTTACGGGCGGAGGCGAAGATGAAATTGCATAATCCAGCCTGGATCTGATGAGGGAGCGGTAAAGGTGAGCAGAGTGGGCCAGTTTGCTCTCCAGTCAGTGCTTGAGAGGACCTTCAGGAGATTGAGGATTGTGTGGCATTTTGTTTTGAGGGTGTTGATGTGGGGAAAATAGGAAAGTTTACAGTCGAGAGTGATTCTGAGGAGGCGAGAACTGTCTTTAGTGAGGATTATGGAATCTTTGAAAGGAAATTGGGGCGGAGGAAGGAGTTGCTGTTGTTAAAATGGATGAGAACAGTTTTATCTTTTGAGAAGTTGAAACCGTTGGAGTCGCTCCAGTGAGCCAGACTATCCAGACAGTGTTGTAGGTTATTTTGGAGAGTATGGAAGCATTAAGATATGAGTAGATAGTAAAATCAACGACATAGAGAGAGCTTTTAATGTTTGGGGTGAGGGTTTTGGTGATGCTGTTAATTTTGAGGATAAAGAGAGTGGATAAGAGGATGCTGCCTTGGGGGACACCCACTTGTTGGGTGTACCTTTGGGAGTAGATGTTACCGATGAGTACTCGGAAGTGGCGGGAGCGGAGGAACTTCTGAATTTAGATGGTGTCGAAGACGTTCTCGAGGTCGAAGAAGATAAAGATGGCGTGATGATTTCTGACAAAAGCTTCACAGATGAAGGTGTCGAGTTTAAGGACATGGTCCAGGCAGTTTCGGCTTTTTCTGAAGCCATTTTGAGTGGGGGAGAGGATGGACTTCCTCTCGAGGTACCAGCAGATTCTGCAGTTGACCATACGTTCCATGGTCTTACAGAGGCAGGAGGTAAGAGCAATGGGTCTGTAGTTTTTGGGGTTGGATCTGTCTTTGTTAGTTTTAGGGATTGAGGTGATGATGGCCTCTCTCTAAGTAATGGGGAAAGAGTTTTAAGGACCACAGGTAATTTTAAATCTTGAGGAGTATTTCGAGGGAGTTTCTGAGGAGATTATTGAGTAGATTGTAGTTGATGCCATCAGGGCCTTGAGAGGAGGACCGGATTTATTGAGGGCGGACGAGAGCTCAAAGTAGGTGAAAGGGAGATTGAAGTTTTCCTGATTGTTGGACTGGAAGTTAAGAGGGTTCATTTTAGCCTCGATTTTCAGTTTGCGGAAGAAGTGAGAAAGATTGTCATTTGAGGAGGTATTGGGGAACGTGGAGGCTAGCCTGGGCAGTCGGTGATGTCTTTGAGGTCGGTGATTTTGGTATTGTTGTGGATGAGGTGGGAGATTTTGTTGGAGGAGCTTTTCCTTTTTGAAGTTACGGATCATATACCAGACCTTGGAGGGGCGGTCTGGAAATCCAGGGACGAGACATAGGTTTTCCAGGAGAATGTTTTGCTGGAGTTTAATGGTCTTCCTGGCTTTGGCTCTGAGGATGCGAAAGTTGTCGAGGTTTTGGGGTGTGGGCCTCACACTGTGGGGTAGATTTTGAAGAGACGGAGGGCTTTGGCTCTGAGGATGCGAAAGTTGTTAAGGTTTTGGGGTGCGGGGTGGGTTTTGAAGAGACAGAGGGCTTTGTTCTTGAGGGAGATGGCTTTTTTTACAGTCGGTGGTGAAACAGGGTTTGAAGTTCTGTGGGGTGTAAGTGGGGATAGTAAAATTGGCAACTTCCAAGAGTTTGGAGGTGAAGAGTGAGGCGGGATGATTGGAGAGGAGAATGTCATTAGTGATGGAGATATTGCACAGAGTGGAGTAGAGGCCCCAGGTTGCATGCTGGAATCTCCAGTTGGTTGGGAAGAGGTGAGACAAGGAGGTTGGGTGGAGATGAGGATGGGAAAATGGTCACTCCCGCAGAATGAAGGATGAACCCTCCAATTTGAAATGTCAACAAAGAACGAGGGGTCGCAGATGGAGAGATTGAGGTTGGTGAAAGTGCCAGTACCTGGGTGTAAGTGGGGGAGCCGCTATTAAGGAGGCAAAGGTTGTGGTGGTTCAGGAGATTTTCAATGTGTTTCCCTCTAAACAATAAAAGTAGGTATATAAACGTAAAAGGATAGGGATCCAAAAAGTGTTAAATGTTATATAAGTCTCTAGATGTACACATTTACTGGTATGCTAAAGCTGTTAAAATAAAATAAATGCAAGTAAAAGCTTTAGCACTTGTAAATAGGAGCTTCATGGCAAATCAGAAGGAATTGATTTAAAAACAGTTAGTAAGCCTCACAATACAATGTCTAAAACAAAGCCAATGGCAACTGAAAGACAATAAAAGGCCGACAAGTACTTTTAATCTGTGCTTTCAACTTCAAAGATAAAATGATGTCTGATAGGCTCCATCTTGCATTGCCCATCATATATACACAATAACATTTTAATACAAATTCAGTACAAAAATTCATGGTTTCTATTAATCTAGCTTTTAGAAAATTGTTACCTGATACAGCAGCACTTACAGTAAATGAAATTTCAAAATGTAAACCATGAATTGCATGTACAAAATAAGCCTTCCAAAATCGAATATTTAGATCCTATATCATGGGAAATTCTTGGATGATACTGTAAAGATCACTAGAATCAATAACCATCTCAACTCCCTCTTTAAAGTTATTTTGTTCCTCGCAACCATCATTGTCAGCCATCTGATATCCCCAAAACATCATAACCTTATTCATCGGAACTGAAATAAGATTAATCTGAAGTAACTTTGAATTCATTTGAAGTAACTTAGGAATCATCTGAGAGTAAAATCTCGTGTAACTTAGTTATTATACACATCCCTAAATACGGGTTGACATTGGGATTGCCATATGGCCAGCCATCACTAACGGCAGCCATACTAACACGGCTGGCATCAGCATGACAGTACTACGAGGAGTATACCAGGTATAACCTACAGATGTTTTTTTTTCTAATTTTAAAAAACACATTGTGAAACTGAAAGTGAAACTTAGGCATACCCCTTGCTGCATGTACAGGACAAGAGATAAACAACTGCTATAGACAATTCACTACTACTGCCACTGGTAGTAATGTTATGCCCAATGGCAATGCAAAATTTGTCTAAAGAGTTAGAAATCTGTTGTAGGCCTAACGTTACTACAGCCTGGCTAAATATTAGTTGCCTAGGCCTAGCCTACTAAGTTCTATTTGTTAGGGAATAAAAACTGAATACAGAACAGAGTGATTTGGAAGAACAACAATGCTGGAAGAAGAAAAACTAGGCCCGAACGTTAGACTAACGCCATTAACTGGCATAAAATTGCATAATGGACTTCATAGGCCTACTACTTAGTATTGCACCTTCTCGAGCCTATTTAGCTCGGTACGAAAAAATAGCCTACAAGTTACAACGTTAGGTATAAGGAGCCCCAAGCCGGAAGTTCCACAAAAAAAGTATAATTTACAAGAAACAGCACACTCAACGAGTGGGAAAGTAAGATTATACTAAGTTAAACTTATGTCCGTTACATAGTATAATTATCAAGCCCATATCCGTCTGTCTATGAGAAATTCACAAAACCAGATAGGCCTAGGCCTAGTGCAGACCACAGATGTTCCTAGCGTTATGGCAACTATAGTTTATATATATAATATAGGCCCTGTATATCTTTATATATATATATATATACTTGTCATAATGCTAGGAACACATGTGGTGCAGACTCGCCACTCACCACTAAAGCCATCCCCTGGAAATGGGATTGCAGTTAAATGCGCCTGTTTGATCGCAAAAATGTGCTGAATATCCAAATTTCTGCGCCACCATATATTCAACACCTCTACTTTCCAAAGGTAGCAAATTTCGATTCGACGTCAATTTTTCTGAATATTCAGTACCAAAATACTGACTGATAATAATAGGTAGGTCTAGCTCAAAATTACATCTTCGGAGTAGTAAATGTTTAATCAACGAGCTGGCATAACGGCGATCTAGCGAGGTCAGATTTCCGACTGACGAGGCGCGAATAGTCATTGGTTGAGATTTCAATCAATCAAAAAATTAGAACTGCATGTCTTTGATGCCGATATCGTACTTTCAAGTCCAAGGCAAGAACAAGTGGTGCATGGGGATAACGTTATTTGATGGAGGTACCTCTATGGTTATTTCGTAAAAGTGGGGGTTACTTTCCCACGTGGCGCAACTACTGGATGTATGAAACACATCCTTAAAAATACATTAAACATGACGACAATTTTCCTTTATAATTTTGTATGAGGGAACTGGCGGCGTAAAAAAAAGGCTTTTTGTAGGGAGAATAATTTTTGAAGCGCCGTCCCGGTATATCTTTATCTATATCTTGCCAGTCATATTACTGCACTAAGAACATCAATCTATATTTGAAACTGCATAACGAACCGTATATAGTGTGCTCTGCTGATTGGTGATACCCAATTTCATTTTCCCCCGCACAAGAAATTTCTGTTCTGTGACTTGCATTGGCTAAAAAGAGCTGCGGGCCTCGGTGGTACTCAGTACCATTCAAGTAAATCGTGTAGTTATCTTTCGTGACCGGGGGATTCGCTGAGCATCTACAGTTGATTGTAACGTCTGTGTTTATTTCAAGCTGAAGAGAACATTTTGGTCTGTCTACATAAGAAAAGAAAATATATCATTGTCATTAATCGGGAAGAAATTATGATTGACTAATTTCCTGGTTATTTTGTTGTTACATTGAAAAGTATTGAAAATTTAAAATTATGACGTCATCAATTATGACCAATAATGACGCGGAAATAAAGCAAGCTTCGACAAAATTAGAAGATAACAGGCGTAAAGGTCAACATTTGTAGATATCAGTGTCTTTAGGTTTTGCCCGGATAAAATGTTAAAATTACAATAAAGAAACTACCTGTCCAGCATATTTTGACTGCCATCCAAATAACTGGGCATCCTTTTGCATGCATGCACAACTATCGATTTTGAACGAATTTTTAATTTTATTAAACGTGTTGGTATAGTGGCGTGGGTTTCGGTGTGTGTGTGTGGGAAGGGGGGGGGGGGAGGGGGGAGGGGTAGTTTCACTATGCTGAAGCATTTTCTTACAATCAGACCATTTTTCTTACAATCAGACCATTTTCAAAGAAAATGTCCTTCAAAAAGGATAATACTTACATAGCACATTTAATGAAGCAGTTATTGAAAACATGGCGGTTACCTCTTGTCCCTCTGCTATACAAGTTAACTTTTCATTGTCCCTACTCGCAGCGAATCTCAAAACAGAGGTAGAATTTATCAAAGAGTTTTCCGATTTGGACTTTGCATAACTTGCAATTCTCACTAGGGTATTGTCTAAATACCATTTCAAAGAAACGGTTGGTTTTGCGTTTACAGCTGAACATGTAAAATTGGTGGGGATATTCTCCCTTACATCCTGAGTAGAACAGTTTTTGCACGTCTCTCCATCTATCGAGATTTCAAGCATAGGAGGTACTGAAAAGAAAAAGATCACATGTTCAAGCCCTTTTCGAATCTAGTATTAACAAAACGAAGCTGGGAAGTCTACCCCGGGGCTGTGGGTAGATTATTGGGGCATGAGGCTTTAAGACGATTATAAGGAGCATGAAGCTCAGATCAATTACAAAGCCTCATTACCACATCACTGTTATAGAAAATCGTCACCTATCTGTCAGTCTGTCATGATATTTACCAAAAAGGAAAATGTGCCGACTGGCCGAGGGCCTCTTGCTCTCGTTGTCACTGAACAAGCTCATCGAGAGGTTTGGTGAAAAGGATCTATTTCGTAATGGTCCATATGCCTCGATGCCACTTGGATTTAATTCAATTAACTTCGACCCGTTATACATGTATAGGGCCTACATATTTGTTTTGCCTTGGAAATTTTGGGTTTGTGCATCCTGAAATTTACTTCGTGGGAAAGGGGGTGAGAGAGGCACCGGATAGACTCCACCTTAAACACCTTTCATCCCGCACCAGTTCCCCTCCCCATGTGTGGAGATGAATAACTGATAACGACTCTGATTAAGTTTACCTTCCACTGTGAGATTCGCAGTTGCCTTTTCGGTCCCAAGCTGACATGTGTACCAGCCTTCATGTGTTAAAGAAACTCTGTTAATATGCAAATCATATGCACCGTTTTGTGAATCAATACTCATGACTTGCTGATTGCCTGGTTCTTGTATGCTCCTCCCGATGAAGAGAAGAGAAGACTTTTGGCTTTGACTTGACTTGAAGGTCCACACATAACTCTCAGGATCATTTGTCCGACAAATAAAAATGGCAGGATTGTTGATTTGGACCACTTGATTTGACGGCCCGTTTAATATATCCGACCAGGAGATCGTAAAAGCTATATATGGAGAAAAAAATGACAAAATAATATTCGTATGAATGTAGACGAAAAAGCTCTCCTTTTCCTGTTTATATACCAAGGTGCATGGAGGAACCGCAACTAGTCCCTGTTAGCCTGAGTAGAAAAACGTAAGAGGCCTTGCTCCCGAAAAATCGAGAAAAACTGCAAAATCTTGACAGCTCTACACTCCTCCCGACGGGAACTTGACAGTTGGCAGCATTCTGTTGCCGAGTTTCGTGACCGCAAATTACGAGCAAAATTAACGGAACAAAATTCTAGAACACATTCTTCACCGTCTGGCCGTGGTTTTCCTGCAAGGATTGCCCTTTTTCATGGAAGATTAACTTTTTTGAACTTGTCCTTTTAACTTCATTACTATAAAATACGATGTTGAAAAACTTGAGCACTAATTATTGAGGCTCAAATTTATTTTAAGCATTCGAATCAAATCGTTCCCATTTCAATTAAACAATTGAATAAACAGGTAAAAGAAATTGAAACAAAAACTGCGAACCTTGAAACATCAAAATGAGTTGTATGTTGATCCGGTCAGGTTTCATTATTTGTGTGCAAACGGCGGCGAAATAAAAGTTGTTTGTTAAACTGAAATTAAACAAAAAACGTAAAAATTAAACATAATAAATAAAACAAAAATGATAGCAATTTCTGTAAAGAAGCTTGAAACCGAATATAAAACAAAACGCCGTTTTGAAAGCCTGGAAGATTTTACAGACGCATGCATGCATCATAAACATGGAATGGCGCACTCCATATAGGGTCCTGTGTGTTGCCAAGAGGCGGAGGTGGATCAAGGGCTTGGTGTCATAGGGGCTTGAGGCGGAGGTGGATCAAGGGCTTGGTGTCATAGGGGCTTGTAAAATTAAGAAAAGAAATGTGCATTCAAACAGAGGCCCTCAAAATTGGGCGAAAACCCATGCTTGACTGCTTGACAATGGCAAAAACGGTGTCAAATTGGAACATTTTCCGATATGGAGGCCGGATTTTAGCATGTCCCCAGGCCACGCGATCCTCTCGGCACCCCTACCCAGGGTCTATTTTAGAGTTAGCAACTTTCCTCATAATATCTGACTTTTTCCCAAAATGTCCAAAGTTTTTCCTCAAAATATCCGAGTATTTCCTCAAAATATCCGAGTATTTCCTCAAAATATCCGAGTATTTCCTCAAAATATCCGAGTATTTCCTCAAAATTTCCTGAAACTTTTTTCTCAAAATATCTGACTTTCTCAATATTTTCGAAGGTTTTGCTTAAAATACCCAAAGTTTTCCCAGAAATAAATTCAAGGAGATTATAGAAGACAATAGGATATTAGAGCATATCGTACCTTTAAATGTAATATTGCATCTCAGTTCGTGAATATAATTTCAAGCAAAGTCTTTGTAAATTTCGTTTGTCTAGCCGTCTAGTCATGAATTAAGAAATGAGCAATGGAATAATACCCCATTTAAGGAAATAATTTGTATGTTTTGTGATCTACAAACACAAAACCGCTGCCTTTCTCAATATTTACATTTTGCACCAACATCAAAAAAGGCGCGGAAAGGAAGGGGGGGCGTAAATGCTCTTGTAAATTATGTGAATGAGACGCAAATTGAAAAAGTGGTGAAATCTCTGTCAGAGTGTTTTGTGTCATTCATTTTGTCGGGGATTGTAGATTTTGTCGAAGATGAATTCAATTTCCTCTTGTTGTTTGCTCTTTCTACAAACTGACAAAGATTATAGAAACGGTTTTATCCTTACTTATTTTACAAGATTTCCTGACCAGCTGACACACAGAAGTTATCATCTATGATGCAAAATAAGAAATATTTCATTTTAAATAAGTTAGGTAGATTTATATTGAAAAACGTTAAAATTCTTTAAAAGTATTTCATTTCGGCGAGGTAAACCGCACTTATTATATTGATCGAGTTGTATTCTTACTGAGTCATGTAAACAGGTCAATATTTTCCATCAAAGTATGTATCATATGTGCTTGTTAATTATACTATATGGCAGGGGTATAGGAAGCTTTCGAAAAATAAGGGGGCACAACCTCTTAAGGGGCACTTCGAAGTCATATGCATATGACCCCCATCTGTAGATAGAATTTGTTGATCCCAAAACAACAAAGTAAACAAAAGGGGCACTTCAATTTGAGAAAGGGGCACTTTTCCAATGGGGACACATTTCCCCCGTACATGAGACTGAGAAAAGTCGCCAGTTTTCTACTATTGGGTCAGTAATTAATGGGCACTTTTCATTTTTAAAAGGGGCGCTCTTGTAATATTTATTTAAAAAGTGTGCGCACATTCTACCAATTCTTGCAGCTTAGACAGTAAATTTGGAGCACGTTTCATTTTCAAAGGGGCACTTTTGTTATTTTCAGAAATAGGGAGGGGCGACGTCCTCCATTCTCCGGGAACGCCCTCCTCTAATTCCTACACCTATCTAAGGGCCGGCGGCCAATACAAATACATTTATGTTCTTGAATATTAAAACCGAGAGCGCCATGGTATCACACCCTAATGTACCTTGTGTGATATAGGTAGCGGTGTTGGAACCACGGGGGAAACAGGGCAACTGTCCCCCCTCCTTGCCCTAGAGTAAGAGGAAAAATGGACAGAAGGTGCCCTTGTGAAAGTAGATGGCGGACCGTGAGGAGATGCCTTTTTGTTACATGAAATTATTCTAGGTCATTGTTGAAGCTTGAAAACAAATAGAAATCCACTCACTCACAAATCCTACATAGTACATACAAAATGTAACATACATTTATTTAGTATTTATTTGACACAATTAGAGCATGATCATTTACCAGGGGACCTGGCACGTCGGGAGGAAGGGGGGGGGGGGTCAAAAGTGGGTGGGAGAAAATCACGCTAAGACACACAAAATCACCACACAAAAAGTGTACAATTATATATAAAAAAGTGGATATGGGGCAAGTGCCCCCCAAATCCTGCCATGATGCTAAAACCATATGTGTAGGGGCATGTGTTCCCATTTTTTCGACAAAAGGGCCCTTTTTGAAAAAAAAAAAAAAGTCAATCACTGTCAAAAGTACCCTCACTTGATTTTAGACCACAATTTAAAACTGAGAAGTGTGGACTATACGGTCCATTCACATCACGCACAAATCGCAAGCGTATCCCCGGCCGGCGAAGTTCCAATTGGTCTGCATGGGCCCTGGACCAACGCTTTGAACTGCATGCTCAATACCAATTTCTGTAGCCGTCTTGATCGCTACGTATACTTTGCAAAAATTACGATACAAGTCAAATTCAAAGACTTACCAATTAACTCAGTCAAAGTATGGTTCCAATATTGTCAAGTGTCAGATGTCTCCTCGCAGTGCTTAATTCATTCATAGCAAATATGAAATCAGCGAATAATCCGTATCGTATGCATGATTTAACTCTTATTCATACAGCGGAGTTGAATAGCAATATCAAAAACGCCTATTTATACTAACTACTATTCCAATTTCCGCGCTCTGTAATACAGTAATAAACCACGCGATGAGGTCCGTATTACTCACACACAATTCATACCTAAAGAATGTGTTCAGGGATCACGGCCAAATGCTACCATAAATCACAGGAGTATATTTTGTGTGTTTATCCCACGATCCAGTGCATTATTTTGACATAAACCGGAGGGCAAGAAATTTAACACTTGACTGCAAATTGTGGCAGTATGAATAGAACTATTATGATGTTTCTATGGCTGAATTATGCCTTTTTATGTAGGTGATCGATATATTTGGTTGTAATGATTGGGATAATCCGAATATTTTATTAAATTGATTATCAAATGGACTTAAAGGATTAGTTCAGGGGTCAGGTAAGTTCATGGTATATGAAAGCGGACTTCAAAAGAAACAAAACAGTGCAGAAAGCATTCAAAAAATGTATTCCGTTAAGGAGACTGTTTAAAGTTTGTTATCATTTGTGTCAAAATAACTGAAATCAGACTAATTGTGATGTCATAGCCTTAGATTGCTTAAAGTATTTTTGTATTCTATCGTATTTTATTCATACTTTTTTGCTTTAAGTATTTCAGTATATATGTATATATGATTTTAGCTCTGCCAATTTGTCATTGCATAAATCTGGACCAAAGATACTCATTTTATTTATATATATATTTCCAAAGTTGATATTACGGGTAGCCCGTGGTTGTTAATTTCTTGTCCTTTGAAATCTTTTACACTGCACTTAAATTCACTAATTTGGGCCTGGGATCAAAGGTTTTTCTTTACGAACGCTGCCGCAGTAATCAATATGCGCACTACTCCAAAAAAGTTTATCGTCAACAGAGATAATTTCTAAAAGATTTGAGGGTTTTCCATTGAAAACATTATCACTTGCGGAAATTTGATTGCAGTTCAAATAAATAGCTTTGAAAGGTTGAACATTTTTTCTTCCAATGTGTTCCCCATCTGACAACCATCCATGATCCATACTAAATCAATCTGCAAGATTTTCAGAAAATGTCAGTGAATTAGACTTCTCTGGTGAAATTACGATGGCTATTCGTCCTGCTGTCCTGTTTTTCTGTTTACGTTAATTTTCATCCATGGAACTTGTCTGGTTATTATATCATACAGCTGCAGAAAGTTATAAAGGCCGGCTTCTAATGGTATTTCCGTAAAATA